>OZ014461.1:5306647-5640647 GCA_963966035.1 Acleris laterana
TACAATTAAGTTTATCGCTCTCCATAGCCATAATACAAGCCTAGATCTTAGTTTGGGACTAGTTCAATTGTTGTGAGATTGGTCCCTGGATATCTTTGATTAAACAAATGAAGAATGAACGAAACAAAAAAGAAAGAACGAAATGCGGAAAGGAAATAGGCGTGATTTAATGTATGTAGGTATGTATTTATTTTTTCTTTCATTTATTTAAGTTTAACTATATTTTTTTTATTGTTTTATTACTTGTGGAATATATAAATATGTGAATTTATATATTTGTCCAGCAAATTGTAGCGCATTTGATTACTGGAAGTACTTGAATTGTAACTTTATTCTACTTGGTAATACCATTATTTCTTTTGACATGTTGTCGTATTGTTTTTAACTTGACCGCCATTATTTTCAAGTAAAGAGCTATATTTAAGAACTATAGACATGTGGACAACACGATAACATGTCAAAAGCAATATGGTTTTACCGAGTAGAATAGAAAACCTCACGTTCAAAATTCAATTACTAAATTTACTTGTACATAAAACCATATTTTTTTTAATAAGTAAGTAATTGTAATCAAACGAAAACTTACCATTTAATTAAATCATTGAATAGTTGGTCTTTAAGCAATCAACCAAGCAGACAACTCAATAAACAATTTATTTCGCTAAACAATACACAAAAGAAAATTTACTTAGCTTTTATTTTGAATATAATAACAGAGGATTCCTCTCTCAAAGCAAAAAATCCAAACACAAGGCGGCCGAATTAATTCGTTATCAAAGACATGGTAGCAAATTGTTTATTTAACGGAGAAAGCTGCAATATTAGATTATTAAAAAGATTCAAATTAGAATTTAGAGTATTTTTTCCACAAATTATCATTTTCATCTCAAGATTATGAAGAGAGAGAATGTAGAGTGTAGAGCTGAGTGTAGAGCATGGTCAGAAGCCTAATTCCTAAAAATAGTTTTCGCCTAACTGAAAACAAACACCTACGAGGGGTTAAAGTTGAAAAGATATTCAAGAGGTCAAGATGAAGATTTTTAAAATTACCTTTGTCTTAAAATGCAAAAGAGAGATCGGTTTAAAACGATAATCCATAAAATTAGTTTTTGAATGAGGTTACATGGCTAAAATATAAAATAGGTAATGCATTTACGGGAACTTTCAAATCAAATTTAAACTGGACACAAACCTGTCGATAATTTTTCGAAATTAAATTCGAATCGTATAACATCTTAATTTTATATTTAAAGATTATGCAACATAATTTTAGTATAACATGCGACATCATAACATTTATTGATTATCGTTATTAATAAATAACGATAGATGACGTCAGCAAACCCTCTGAGTATGGAAAAGCAAGCAAGCTGGACGGATTTGAATAAAATTTTAATGGAGTATTAGCTTGTAACCTGGGTTAACATTACACATAGGCTACTTTTCATCCCAGAAAATTTTAAACTTCCCAAGGGAGTAACGATAGTCATAAATTATGCCGATGAAGTCACGTTTAGAAGCTCGTGCAACATGTTTTAAGATTAAGCTGTTACAATCTAGTTCTTAATAATTCCTATAAATCATTTTAAACCTAAACGCATTAAAATCCTTATTAAACTGGCTTTTGAAGTTTATTCTCATTTAAAGTTCCAAACTTATGCCTCGGGATATCTTTTAAAGTCTCGCAGAAAAATAATCAAAGGTGTGCGATAGATAAAGAAATTTCAGCGATGTGATGCCGATGAACCTTAATAACTAAATTTTTATTATAATAAATATAAAAATCTTGGTATTTTTAGAATGAACTTATACATTTTCGAATTGCCTTAACTATTTAAAAACGTATATTATACCAAAACCATGAAGCTTTGGACATGTGAAGGTATGTATACTGAAAATCGGGATTTGAAATTTGGAATTGAAATTGAATGCCCTAGAAAAACTCTTCAAATATACCCCTACCCTACCCCCATCAAGAAGAGGTAGGGGGAGTAGAGTAGACTAATAATGTTATATAAAATTTCATAACCGTAGCGTGGGAACACCAACACGTAAGAAGTTAAGTAGGTACCTACTTAGATAAACATAAACTCATGCCTTCATTCCCAGAATGGGGTAGGCAGAGCTACGGAATTACCAACAACTCTAAAAATTAAGTTAAGTACTTCAAACAGAGATAGCTTGCCTAGATAAAACCGGGCTTTATTATACTCGATAAAACAATACTCCTTTTGACATGTTATGACATCTGATGATGTACTCAACCCGACATTTCCCATAGAATGAATTCTTAGTTCATAAAAAATAGGCAAAGATACTCTGCTTTTGAGACGAAATTTTTCAATTCATAATGTAATTTATTACCCGATTACGGTAAAGCAAAAAGTATGGGTATGTTTTAGAAAATATAAAATCCCTAAGAGACTAAGCTTAAATTCTAAGACCAGCGTAAAACCTAGATAGTATACCTAGAGGGGCCTATCCTGTTAGCGTTATTCTCTGATACTTTGTCTTCGAGAGAAATTCGATTTTCTCGAGACCTAAAGCCGTATACGGCTTGCGTCATAGCATCGAGATTAAAAACATTACGATATGAAAAAGTCATTGAAGTCTTACTTACCAATCCTTAAAAAAACCAAGATTTAGCTTGATTGCTGCAGCTTTGTCTATATGGAACTTGGGTATATTTTTTCGTAAATATTTTTATTTTATGTGTATAAATACTTTTTTTGACGCTTCTTTTCAACATTTGGTCACTTTGTAGGAACTGTCAGACTCGATAACTTCATTCTTAATTTGACATGCAATAAACTTGAAGTTTTATTGATATGATAACCTTATAATTGTCTAAAGTCAATTTTTTAAACTGAAACGCAAATATTGAAAGAAACATTACCCTGTTCATACAAAAACAAATGTTGGTGACCCTTGTAATAAATTAATAATAAATATGTTTTTGGCCCAAAATCGTTTGACATACTGTTATAAATATATGCACTGCGAGCTGTAAGGCATTATAGTGGTGTTATATCCTATGCGGCGCAGCTTGACATATTGAAGACCAACATATTTTGATCTTCAATTTAGAGCATTGGCCATGTCTTAAGGGATCACATTTTGTTGGACCTTTAACGATGACGTAACAACTATGTCTGACTTCGGAGAGTAAATCGACTAGAGATGCAGTGGTCTGGCATGGTACCTGATCTGGATTAGGAATTATTTCTTCTTCATCTTTTTCTTGTTACATATATCGTTCATTGAATACTAAACGGACACATTCCAAAATGAGTCAGTGTTGCATTTTAAAATTAGAATTGATTCGTATAAGATTTTTAATGCAAGAGCAAATTATTTTGGAATGTGTCCGTTTTGCATTCAATGAGCGATATATAAAAGACAAACCTGACTCATAGCTGACTTATATATCACCGCACAGCCGAAACTTCTGTACCTAGAAACTTGAAATTTGGTACAAAGGAGAACCTTTGTAATGTAAGTGAGCAGTAAGAAAAGATTTTCCGAAAATCAACCTCCAACGGGGAGAAAAAGAGGGGATAGGGGGCGTTAGTGGCGGGAAACGAATTCTACGTGTACAAAGTCGCGGGAGTCCTCCTAGTAATTCCATAATCTTCTTTTTACAACAACCGAGGTGTACACTACTACGATTTTCTTAACAACGACCGACAATTTTTCGTTTTTCTATCAAACTTGACTTTTCTATACATTAGAATTCGAAATTAATTGAACTAATCAAATAATTTATCCTATAATGGGATGAATATTCTCCTTTTTCGAAAGAAGTAGAATATGTTAATTCACGAATATTCATTCTACTTCCAAGTAATCAAATGAATATTGCTGAGATTAATTTTATTATTGATGTTTTTACAAAGGACGATGGGCAAAAATGTCCCCACCCACCAACAGAGATGGAACAAAAGCCAGTTTATAGATCTTAGCAACACGATGAATTTTTATTATGCATGGGGTTTTCTTCGAAAATCCTAATCGTATCGTATAGAATTTGTTTGAAAATGAACACATTCATACCTTGCTTCGTTCTTGAAAGGATTTTTTTTCATTAAAACTTTCCCATCGATTTAGCTAATAAATAGGTATTTTGACTTTTTTTGGGTCCTAAAGAACATATAAAATTACCCATCACCCTTTCACAGGATTTTTTTACGTTTTTTAAGAATTTAAAGTAATTAATACTTTTGGGGCAATCATTCATGTACTTAAATTGTTCATACTTGTTTCAAACTGTTTCATTGTGTACATTTATTGGTTGTACACAAGAAAACAAAACATACTTCTCCGTTCAACGCAACGTTAATCAAAACAAATAACAAGTAACTCCAACAAAATTTAACTTTGAAGACAAGCTTTTTTAATTATAGGTAAATAGAAAGTTTTAAAAAGTTTTAAAATATTCCAAAGCTTTCATAACGTTTTAATGAACAACGACGTAAATTTGAATAATATGATAATTAGTTTTATCAAATATGTGTTCCTACAAAGGGAATGATTACTTACAAAAACAAATAATCTAGCGCAAATTTTACCAATTGAGCTATATCCTCGTAAGGCTTATGTAAAATTTCGTTAGTTCGATAAGGGCCACTTGCACGAAAAGTTTAACCCTGGGTTAAGACACTAAGGCGGACTTGCGCGGACCAGAGTTAGCCCTTAACCCAGAGTTAAGCGTCTACTTTTGTACGTGGTTTGCCGCCTAACCTCGGGTTAAGACGCTAACTCTGGTCCACGCAAGTGGGCGTAACTC
Source organism: Acleris laterana (assembly GCA_963966035.1). NCBI lineage: Eukaryota > Metazoa > Arthropoda > Insecta > Lepidoptera > Tortricidae > Acleris > Acleris laterana. Next base: position 5,311,434 of record OZ014461.1, read on the forward strand.
GAGTTAAAATGACAGTTTTCGTATGAATCTGACGTCTACTAACTCGAGTTAGTGCCTTAACCCAGGGTTAAATTCTGCGTGCAAGTGGCCCTAAAGAATGTTGTGTCGGTCAATTCAAGTCAAAAGTCACTTTGACAAATGTCCTAAAGGACATGGCCCGTTTGTGCCCCAATTTGTACACGAATGAGACATATGTGAAAAAGCATTAAATAATTATTAATTACACGTGTGATTAATTAAATCTCTGTACAAGCAGCGGAAAAAAAGTAAATATAAAAAAGATATTGTGTGCCGGAAACCACCCACTTGACAGTTTGGCTTGTACACATACGCGTGCCGGCGATTGAAAAAGGTGAATCCCTGGAGGCCGTATTACAAATTCTTAAAACTGACAAGTTCTAGGCAACGAAAGGGACAGAGCCATATGACATCATTCTGTACCTTTCACTAGAGGACGTTTAACTTGGCATGCCGCCTTTTTGGATTAAAGACTCGGGATGCAAAATAAAATAAAAAATTAAGGTGGTTCGCCTAAGGTTCGCGCCCTTTTCGCGCTATAGCAGTTTTTTTTTTTTTTTTTTCTATTTTTTGACAAAAATAACAGTAAGGACTAGAAAAACAACAAACGTTTTACTATTGATATTATTGCACGTAACATATATTTTTCCAAAGCAATTTGAACAATCCGTTTAGGAGCAGTAGGCCTTTAAAGAGAGATCATTATTGCAGTTTGAGGTGACAGCGCCTTGCACGTTATGATGTGTTTTGAGGTTATGTAAAAAACTAAGTATCGAATTACTTTAAAACCGCTGCTTTATATATAAAATGACAAATACATATTCAAAGTACATAATTTTCGCTTTAATTTGAGATATAAATGATTGCTGTACATTCTGGGGCACAGGGCCATAGTAAAACGGGCCATGTCCTTTACGATTTTTATAAACTTACAATTCCCGAATTCAGAGACGTTCAAAAACGTAAATATTACCTTATAATAGTTATCTACCCTCTTAAGTCAACGGGCAGTATCTCAGATAAAACCACTGTAGCAAGAAAATAGAAATAAAACTGCTTTGCTATTTGAATTTGAGTTATTGAGATATTGGTTACTATTTTCCGTCTATCAAGTCAAAAGTAACATTAACGTATTGTCATTGCCGTCCAGTCTGTTGGGGTTTAACTTCACAAAGTAATCAATAAGATTGCGGTTTGCGGCTAAAGCCTCCCTCAAGGTTAAAACCTTAGACCACATGTCATGCCTTAACAACATTCATCAATGAATTCTATGCTCCACAAACTAGACAAGGCATTATTTTAGCGTTAATATTTAGTGCTATCTTATTAATCATTCAGTAAAAGGTTGCAGGAGTCTGAAAGGAAACGCGAAGACAAGAAATTATTATAGATATAATGCAGATAAGGAAAGTTATGACAAAATATTACTTTGAGAAGGAAAATGAAACGCTACAAATTAAGTTAGCGGAGATGTTTACTGCGGGTAAGCGATTTCGTTATACGGCTAATGGCCGAACCCTACAGGCTTAACACATTTTGTATGGTCAAATATCAATTTTAACCCGTAGTACGCCTTATCTGTACGCGGTTTGAATACAGGGTTCGGCTGTAAGGAAAAGTAGTTGGTACTTGGGGGTTATTATGACAGCTACGCAGTTCATTTTACGGTGAGTGTAAAGGACGGAGCTATAGCCGTTACATAACTCTGTCCCTTTCTCTCAGCGTAAAATGAATTGCACAGATACGTCATAATAACCCTACTTGTGTTCATCGAAAGGGTCTGGGTCTGGCTCGTACAGGCTCGCTGCGGCGCAAGCGCTCTGCACGTAGGCACAGAATAAGTAATAGTACAAGTACGTAGGCTACTCGCTAATCACTTAATTAATTTTAAACTTCATCTTAATTAATTATTACTGCTGCATGTCTCAAGCGCATACACCGCATACGTATTATTTATTGGGATTCTTATGATACTTTACTATGCTGACTGAAATTGGATAAAACAAAAGAAGTTAAATGACTAACTTCTTGAAACATTGAAGACGAGTTAGACCACTACTAATCTTCCTATATTTTAGCTATTGTAAAAGATACGGTCTTCAAAAAACCAGCTTGAATCCATTTAGATTTTGGAATTCTTAGTACTATTACAAAGGTCAAAACAAAATGGTTGGACAGTGTCAAAGCTGTTATATTTTTTCCTTATCGCTTCCAGTGCCCCAATCACTAACTCTGATAGAAAGTTGACTCCATATTGCGACTTTGGCTGTGATTTCATTAATACAGCGAGAAGATTAAATGATTTCATTAGTGCAATGGCGGCTATTTGTAATACAGGCGCAGAACTAACGACATCATTCGTATTACTTACACTTAGCTTTACAAATCGCTTTCAACCTTATGGTTTCTATTTTTCTGACAAATGAACCACCAAAGGAAGTTTATTAAGACCGCAATTAACATTGGTTGGTGATATGTAAAATAGTCCATATTGGCTCATATAAAATTGTGTTTTATAATTTTTATACAAATAACGATTTGTGACTATACTCATCATTACTCCGAAAACTTTTGCTCATACCTTTTTGTTCATACTTTTTCAAGTCATAATTATTGCTACACAATACATAATGCACTTATTCAAAAAACTGTTAATTTTTTAGATTTTTATAAATCTAACCTAATTTTATCTACACGTAAGATATTTAAGAAATTCTAAAAAGTGTAGGGATCCATGAATATTATCGTTATAAGTTCAGATGATTATAAGTTCCGATCATTAGTATAAAAAAAAATGAAGAGTATGAAGAAGCTTCATTAGGTTGTAAAATTATATGAGGTACATTTTCGTAGCTCCAATACTCTGATTTGCAATTTTATATGAATTTTGCCGCAGCCGCAAAATAGACGACTTGTCTATTTTTTTATTCTTGTGTGACGGGACTCTCTTACTGAGCTTACGCTGTCCGTCTGTCAGTCTATCTAGCAGCGAGCTCTATCTCGTAAAGCGTAAGAGGTAACCAGTTGAAATTTTTACACTAAATGTATTTTTATTGCCGCTATCACAACAAAAAACGCATATGGGTAAAAATCAAAATAAATGTCCAGTTAAAGAGAGTTTTGTCACCGTAACGAAACTGTTGGTTAACGTCAAACATACGTCATTTTGTAATGAAATTGTAAGTTAGACATCATGACTGTGAGTGACATTTAAATAGCGTCTTTATATACATTTATTTTGATTTTTACCCATATTAAAGGGGATAATTAAGTACAAAAGACATGTTTAACATTCTACTGTGGTAGAATTGAGTCCAGAAGTAGCTGTAAATTTTAGTACCTTGTCGCACTAACGTATTACAGTGAGAGGGTACTCAAACCTGTAATCGTATTGTCAACGTTTTGATTGCTCTTATTAATTGACAGTAATGGCGACAGAGTTGGAAATAATGCCATAACAGGTCAAAGAAGACCCATGAAGCAAATGTCCATTTTAAAAACCGGGCAAGAGCATGTCGGACCATGCTCAGTGTAGGGTTCCGAAGCCGTAACGACAAACACAAAAAACTATCTCAAAAATCAACATGTATGAAACAATTTTCTATTTAAAGTTATTTGGCGCTGTCTTAGATGATTTTTAGTAGGTATAAACCCGTTAATCGCCTGTATCTCAGGAACTAATCATGTCTACTTAGCCGTGATAGTTTTCCTTTAAAATTCGTTACATGCGCTTTCGTTGAAGATTTTTTTCAGATTTTTAGTACTTGTAGTTTTGGCTGTAGGGGGGGGGGGACACTTGACTCTAACAAAAAATAGCGCTTTAAAGCTTAATATTTCATAAACGGATCCCTTAATCGAAAAATTGTTTTCATAAACCCGCAATATTTTTGAAAGACCTATCCAACGACACCCCACACTATGGGGTAGGCAAGAAAAAAAAAAGACATCCCCACGTTACGTGTAGGGGAGGTGCATTAAAAAAATATATTTTTCAAAATTTTATTTTATCACTTTGTTGGCGTGACTAATATGTACATTCATGCCAAATTACAGCTTTCTAGTGCTATGAGTCTCTGAGCTAGACTGGGGACGGACGGACGGACGGACGGACGGACATGGCGAAACTATAAGGGTTCCTAGTTTGACTACGGAACCCTAAAAAAATGGTCTAAGACGATTTTTACCATCTAGTATCTAGGCTCTGGTGACCCGATATCTCGTTTACCCCCTATTGCATATATTTTTTTAAATGGTTTAATCGTTCCATTGATTTTAGACTGTCAAATGTTTGGGGCTGGTTTGATACACTTTACTTTCCGCAAAATTTACGATACATCATTTTCTTAACAGGTGAAACGCCCGCAGCCATGCAACATGGAAACAACTCACCTGCCGCGGCCAACCGAATACAAGCGTTCGTCAACGTGTTAATACATTTGTTAGCCTTAAAAATAATGATATCACAAATATTTCTAGAATACGGATAGCTAGAAATGTAAAATATATTTTCGTTGACCCTGTCTGTCTGTATAAGAAATTGTTCTCTGGTATTAACGGTGTTATTTCAGCTTAATTAATATTAAAAGCAATTGGGGAAATAATTAAAAATGTTACGCAATAAAAATATTTAATTAAAACTTGGCATTTTTTGTGTTTCAACAATTGTGCATATTACTATTAGTATTAATTTATTGGATAAATATTTTAAAATGTAATTAATATTATTAAAGAAATTATTTATTATAAGTAAATGATTGTTGTGATTCGTTCAATCAGTAGTTATGTGTTTATTGAAATGTTTTACTTAGCGATTGTGTAATAGTAATTTTACTTTATGTTAATTTAAGACTCTGTCCGAATAAATATAAATAAATCTAAAATTAAAAGTGAAAGTTAAGCTACCCACGGATTTTTCACATCTCACTTATTTAGAAATATTTAGTAGAGAAACGGCTATTTGACAATGTTTTAATAACAATATTATTGATAAATTAAATTGTAACAAGTCACCAGAGTTACAAAAAGGTACTCTAGAAGTTTTGTTAAAGTGATACTTAATTACTGATCGTAATGGATTTTAATTTATTTTACGTTATTCATTTATTTTGTCTTTATAACCTTAGTTAAACGAAGAAGTAGGAACTCTATTGTCTTAATTAAAAATAACACTTTACATAAACTCTCTTTAAATCAAAGGAAAAAAAAGAGGACTTGTGACAATATGTTAATAATGACTTATATTTCCTGGATCCAATTCGAAATTTTTGTCCTCTAAGTGATTAAGAAACATGTCAAAAATAATTAACACATCAAATTAGATTAACATTTCACAAAAATAAATTTTGCCGTTATTAATTCTTATTTATGTAAATATTTCAGTTCTTTTTAATTAGGATATTAACAGAGATTTCACATTGAATCCATGAATTATCGAAAACCTAGAAAAAACAATAAATATTATTTTTCTAACATGTCTTCAAGTTTTAGAGTTAAGATGATTATCTCCGCACAGAGATTTTTTTAAATTATTTTTTTACATTTCAAAGCTGAAAAACACCAAATATTTTTCAAAGTTAAATCATGTATCCACAGTTGATAATTAAAGTATACCAATTGAGTACAATAAATTAACTTGTAAATAAATTGTGAAATAATAATAGCAATAAGTGCTGTAAGAAAAAATGTAATTATCGTCACTTGGATTAAAAAATAAATAATAATTTTGAATTCAACGTGCCAAGTTTGTCTGTTTTATTTTTATTTGTACTTAACTAAGTATTGAAAGATTTTCTCAAGGTAAACCGATGATCTGGTGAAGCTGGGAAACCTGATGATGCCATTTTAGTACAAAATTGACCATCATGGAGATTCTTGGGGTATAAACCATTAAGCCGTATCTCAAATTCAATTACCAAAGCAGCTTTGATTCGATTTTCTTAGTAATTAGATTGAGATTGCTACAGGGAATTTATCTAAGATACTACTTTATCTTAGGAGGGCAAAGCAGTTGACATCTTGCGACTAAATAATCCTACTAATTACAAATGCAATAGTTTATGTGTTTGTTTAATATTCCTTCACGCTGCAACGGTTAAACAGATTTGAATGAAATTTTAAACGGAGTTTGCTTATTCTCTGAATTAACACACAAACTGTGTGTTAATTCAGAGAATAAGCTAACTGCTTATCATTACGGAAAATTATAATCGAAAACTACGGATGAAGTCACGGGCGGAAGCAAGTAAGATGATAATGATGACTCGATGACCCAAGTAAAAGTGCTTGTAGTTATAAGATTCAGTCAGCTGAGTCAGTTGTTAATTATCGTCTTTCCGTACATACAAGTTGAATTCAAATAATATTAAATTAAATATAATGAAAAAATGCTGTTCGTTATTATTAATCTCGAATATACTAAGATGTAACACAAGGCTAAGGGTGCGTATCCACCAGAGCTGTGCGCGGTAGCGTAGCGGTGTTCGAGGAAAAAAATCAACCAAATAGGGTTCCTGGCCTCGGTCAATGCAGCTTTCCTACTGGTGAATTTTTTCCTCGCTCAACAGAGCTCTAGTGGATATTCACCCTTAGTGTGGACACGAAGGACCCAAGAAATATAGATACTCTGCTTGATTTTCATAAGTGGTTTACTTGTGCACGCAAGCACTTACAAGATTGCTGGTACGGCTTGAGATTTTCTCGGTAACAATTTACTGATCGAGCAAAGGGTTCTTGTGTTTAAACTTCATTGGAAGGAACTAAATTACAGTTAGTTCCCGGGACGTTTCATAAGGATCTGCATGATGATGACAATTATTATTCGTAAGCATTGGATGCTACAACGGATTAATTATTAACGTAATTTGGTCTGTCTTAGCCTCTTTTTCGCTTTGTCCTTTTGTTAGCTGTTTATTTTCCAAAACGAAATACATCAAAATATCAAAATAATATGGGGATATATTTGATCCTTAGATATTTTTGATGTATGTGCATATTGCTTGTTCATATATTATTATGATGTTAAGTTAGGAGTTCAAATATCGTAGCAAAATAATTTAAACCCTTAAAAAAAAAATGGTAGTATAAAGATTTCAATAAAAGATTAACTGACAAAACACCCATAAAATCAAACAGTTTTTACGCCGCATACTGTTTGTGCCAAATCACAACGGTGGTCGTATAAAAAAGTATTTACAAAACATTGTTTGCAAACATTTCAATACCTATTGAATATGTTGATTACTGAATACGTTCCATCTCAATTACAAAATTTCACGATCACATTTTAACAGTGCACTTTCATCACAATAATATTGCAAAATTCACACCACTAATAAAACGAAGTTGGATTCTCTGACAATCAATTGCGCACCGACGCCTTTTCAATTCAGTCGGTTTGCCATTACGCTTTGTTCGATAGTGTACTGGGTGCAAACTGATGCTCCAAATCTGTCATTTCAATTGTGTATTTCGTTATTGTGATCTGAGTTAATTCCAGTGATTTCGATGGTATTACGGGTGGCACAAAAGCTCGTGCGTTCTCGTTTAGTAAATTAAATAGTGAGAATAACTGTAATCTAACCCAGTAATGCAACAACTAAAAACTGAATCATATTAGCTTTGTATTGGCATTAGTAGTTATGTATAAAAACGTAAGAGTAGATGATATTTTATCTCACGACGTGACGTGTGCGCGTGAATTTTGGTCTTAATCATTCTTTTCTTGGGAAAGACGTATGGCAGTTAGATTAGTGTGTTTTTTTTGTTGACAGCTATGTGATTTGAACGTTGGCTCACAATCCTTTTAAAACTTCCTTGCGCTTGTGCAGGGTCCGTCCGGATCGCTACCTCCATCTTATCCATTAACCTACCGCCAAACAGCAGTGTTCGCATTGTTGTGTTCCGGTTTGGGGATAAGACAGCCGGTGAAATGACTAGCATAGAGGCATTCCATCTTAGTCCTCAGGGTTGGCAACGCATTTGCAGTCTTAGGATTGCATTGCAGTCTTGTGAATGCGAATGTCTATGGGTCACAGTTTCCACTTACCATCAGGTGGCCAGTGTGCTCGTTTGTCTTCTCTGTGCCACAAAAAAAAACTAAAAACTATTTTGAAAACGTGTTGCGTATCAGAAATCTTCAACGTATCGTCAGTATCTTGGGCGCTGATCCAGGCATAGAGAAGTATAATGGACTTAATACAATTAAACTAAAAACTTCACCGTTAAATGTTCAACTCATCGACACCACCAGTCCCTCCCCCAACCCGTGGTCCTAGCAACCTTGCAGCATTAACGTATTTTTCCAAAGTGAGGTGAGGCGAGACTCAAGAATATAAATTGTAAAAAAAAAACATTTCCGACGAAAATGCGCGAGAAGGAAATTGATCTCGAGGATCGAAAGAGGACCGAATTTCAAAAGATACACGCAGTAGAGTGGTGGAACCAATACTGAACAAGGACCAAAAATGAAGACTTGATTCTATGTTACAAAAGATAAGGATTTAGATCTTTGAAGAGTCTTATATTTAATTCAGCTTTAAGTGTCCAATGTTGATGCCGTTACCTACTTGAACAGGTCTATTTCCCACGCACATATTAAATAAATTAATTAATATTCATCACTCGTATCAAACTTGAAACAGTCCAGTTTCTAGGTGTTGGGCGTGTTCACTCAAGCTGAAGTAAGTTGCCGTCGGCCTCGAGTGACGGCGAAGAGTCTGTCGAGCGCGTCAAAGGCTGTAGTAGGACGCTAGTGTTGCTGTGCTATGGTGCACCTTGTTTTGTTGAGCTCCGATACATTGACCATTTTTGACATGTACTGACCTGTCAGCTTGGGTGCTAAATTTTTCAAACATAAAACTGCTCGAATTGGTTCTACATAATCATTGTCATAATTTCTTTCTTGTGAAAATTCGGACAAATGAAACGGGTTGGAAACAAAACTTCGGACTCAAGTTAGATATCATTATTTATATGGCATACTAGAGGACGCCTGCGAATTCGTACGCGTAGAATTGTTTCCTACCACTCCCATATTTCTTCCCGTTGGGGGTCGATTTTCGGAATAAAGCTTAGTGCTCACTTACATCAACAGGTACAGTAGTTTCGGCTGTGCGTTGATATGTTTAAGTGATCCCGCTGAATGCAGCACTTGCGGGCATTCAAAACAGACTGTACAACTCATCATACTGGAGTGCCAGATTACAGCATACAAAGAGTTACCCGAAGACTTCGAGATAGGTTACTTTTTTGTTAATAACCCTTGACGCAAAAACTATCTGTGTATCGTAGTACCCAAGTAGATGGATGTATTCGGACAAGATTTGTTTTAAAAGAAATAGCTGGTAGATTGACATTTAAAAAAGGCGTCATGTTGCCAATTTACAAATCTTTAATAAATATTTATTGTAAAATTCAAGTAAGGATAATTAATCAGAAAACAAACAAACGAAAGAACTTACAAAAACACTTAAAACTACACTAATCTAACAAACCGCTACCAGTGGGCATTGTTCCTAAAATGCTGGCAGCATTGCCACGTTGAATGGCAATGCTTAATCTTTGTGCCAAGTACAGACCAGCATTTTTGTCACGTGATGCGTCGATCAGGCACTTTGATAAATCTTTAAAAATACGGTGTGCTCCTGGTCCCCACGGTCCTAAAGTTTCGACCCCAAAAGGCTCAAATATGTAACTTCTATCAAGTTAAAAAAATATATATATATATTTAAATCTTTAATAAATATGTTATTAAAGATTTGTAAACGATTAAGGGCGTATTCGGCCAAACAAGAATAAGGTCGTATACCGTATAGCTAGATTAAACGCCAAATTTGTATAAACTTATCTCGAAGTAAGTCTTATTCCAGTTTGGTGAAATCGATGGTAAATGGTTTATTTATCTTTGAGAGATTAAAATTCACAAATGGACCTTTTTTAAAAGGTGTTCTAAAAGAAATCACGCTTAGGTATAGATGTTTGTTAAAAAACATTATTTTTTTTTTACTAATATTTACAGAGGTTTTTTGTTTAATTATCAATCCGCTTTGAACCAGTGGTCGGAATGACGTCATTTTGGTTATAACTGCGCGCGCGTGCGCGTAACGTAGCACTAGCTGTGACGTGGACAAGACCATGTCGCGTTGAACGTCCTTAGCCATAGCAGAAACTTTTTCGTTTTATTTTCTCAGTAAATAATGAATAAAGAAAAAGTATGCTTTTAAAAAAACTTTTATACTTAGGCATGTTTTTTTTATAATTATAACAGCTCCCGTAATAATTGAGGTGATAACATTTTTATTTATTGAATTCAATTTTTTTGGTTAACATTTATCTTATTTGATCTTGATTTATGGTAACCAGCCGTACTCTACAATTATTTGCAGTAACAAATAAGTCAAGTGTTTTTATCAGATCGGCACAAACTTTATCAATGACAAAGACAAGTGGGTGATTTACAACACGATGCGGGGGAGGGTCCGGAACTAGTTTCTATTACAAATTGCGTGTCGAATTAGTTTGGAAATCTTCACCAAGTTTATACTTACTTAATTGACTTGCTTTTGTTTAGGTAATGAATATAACGCGATTTAATCTTCAAGCGGTATTAATATTAAATCTATTTCAGGATAGCTACGACCTTCAAGAGAAGCATAATCTTTTCGCAAATATCGGCATCGCATCTGTGGTACATCTCCGACCAACCTAGCCAATATACGCAAAGACTTCTTGACAAAAATTCTATCGACAATCATACGTGACAGGTGACAGTTTGGTATACATTGCAAAGTGTACACGCTGACACATCACTGGGTTTCATATAACCTGCGCCACACCTGTACACTGAAGTGTCGCCTGTCACCTGTCATTGTAAAGATGGTGAAATAGGCGGTAGGTCTACTTCTGTCATCAATTTGCGACAATCCTGTATATATTGTAATTTAAACAAAATGTTGCTATATTTTTCATACTGGATGTTATAATATGATATTATTGCATATATGTATGGAAAGATTACAATACCCTTTTTACTGAATTGCGTGTATAGTCAACATCAAAATTATTTCACACTTGTCAAATTAGATTGTCAAACATCCAAATGCGATTAAGTACAAAAGTGTGAGATAACTGCAGCGCCAGGGAGAAACAAACACTTCCACACAATTAATTAAACATTTACTCTAGCACCAATAGATAAACAATTGTCTCTTCTAAATTATAAAAGGCACGCATCAGTCACAGACAAACTGACAGACAGAAAAGACAGCACCCACAACCGCCATCATCTTTTCCCGCGACGCGTCTACCCCGCGCAGCACTTCCGCCTGTCAGCCAGTGCGTTTCATCGTCGTTTCCGGCGTGGATGAAAGCACTGGCTAAACTCATACAGCCTACTGCTCGGCTCCATGACACGTTGCGTTATATTTGGCCATCGTCAAGAGCGGCGCCAACAAAAGTAGGAATATATCTACTTTTGACGTTGACTTTACCTATATCAGCTGTACCATTTCTAAAGCAAATGAAAGTTTTGATTTGAACGTAAACTGGTACGGATAGAAGCACTTCACGGCGAAAACTCAGCGGAAGGTTTGTTAGCAAATCATTAGCACAGGTAACTAAACGAACAAGTGGAATACTGCCTTTGCTTGAACAAAAATATAACAAAATATACCATTGCTTCGTGCGGCTGCAGTTGTGACCTATAATTTTATAGAATTTCACTTCATCGATTTTATCATTTCATCGAATTTCATTTCATTTAACGCTATTTTCTGCTGAAACCATCACGTTAAACGGATATCTTAAATATTAATTAAGTTACGTACGTTAGGTTAGAATGTGGCTACAAATAAAACTAGTGCAGAAAAGAAATAAATAACTTTCGATGAAAAAAAATATCTCCGCAATGATACCTTCGTTGCAAGATGTTTCGATAAAAAAAGGGTAGCCAGGGCTGCATGTTGCATCCTGCAAACGCCAACTACTGCTGGGGGCTTTGCCCGCCTCTTTTTTTCTCTCTCGGAGCTTTCCCGAAATTTCGGCAGTTTTAAAAACATTTGAACATTTATGAGCACCGAGAATGTTCTATTTTCATACAAAATTTAAATGTGTCTAAGGAGTTACCAAGAAAGTGTGTACCACTCAGACATCCGTTTTTAAGTATAGATTGATTGTAACGATAAAGACTCGCCTGAGAGACGACCAAAAAATACAAGATTGTGCTCGTCATTTGAAAATTTAAGAATATGGGATTTACCTATTGGAAATTCTAAGTGTCATTTGTCCTAATGGATGGTTGTTTGTATTTCAAAATTTATTCCTTTAATTTTAATAGGGTAGAAGTACCTTTTGTTGCCACTGTACCCTTTTTGGCCACTTTAGTTCGAAATGAGTACCAAAAATACTATAAAATAATATTCATAAACAGTTAAGGCTGAATATTAATATAAAGATAAAATATAAAAATATTTGAGTACTTTCATAACTCTGTAGGTATTAGTTAAAATTTAGAGTGGCCAAAAACGGTGTAAACATGGCCAAAACCGGTACTTCTACCCTACAGCCCTAAGCTAACCTTTCCACGGATCATTTTGAAAAACCCCAAAAGTTGTTTTATTCAGCTTAAAACAGTTTAGGCGTAATGCCAAGCGTTATTATGGATTACGAGGAACGCCCATAAGGTTGACGTAAGCGGTCTTGCGTTTGCCTCCATCTATATTATTTACATGTTGATGGATTTCTACTCTATACGGGCTAAAGCTTATTGCTTTTGACATATCATCGTATTCTTAATTCTATTCTACTATCAAGTACATAAGAGCTATCATAACTTTGACAATTTGATTACTTATCAAAATCGAAGAAAAGAGCCCCTGGTTTATTTGAATACGCTTCTCCCATCTCGCATCCATATCGTAATCATATCATTCACGGTCTCGAAGCTCATGCCAAGTCAATAAGAGCTCAGGTAGAGTTCTTGATTGGCTGGTCACGTATAGACCAAGCTTAGACATTGAATTTTAATAAGGGAGACGTAATGGGTACTCTGAACTCGTCTATAATGCCTTTGATGGACTAAGTTTATGTTTTAAGAATGTGACCGATCGATTTCTACACAATTAGCTATGTTTGGTCGTTATTTTATTTAAACTAGTATTCAGTAAAGAGTGTATAAAAGCTGGAAGTGTGGAGGAAGAGGCGGCTTCGTTCGCTGTAAGAAAACGCAAGTACCGAGAGAGTTGTAGCAACTGGATATGATGGTGGCAAGTTCTGGTGTTTGTCTTTCTTACGCAAGGACGGAGGGGCAGCACTTCCCGCAGTGCCGGAGTAGTCGTAAATCCTAAACTTACTTATAAACGTGGGATAACCATGGGGTATATAGCTAAGCCCTTTGTCCTTATCTGTCAAATTTAAATGTCACAATGACAGATAAGGACAAAACATGGTTTAGCTAACCTACGATTATTCCCCGTCCCCCGTGTGGTTACCGGATTAGAATAGTGCCACTCCAAGTCTTCCCGTGGATGTCGTAAAAGCCGACTAAGGTAATAAAGGCGTGTAGTACTGGTGGCACTAGGCGATGGGCTTGCAACCTGTCACTAATACACTGGTAAACATCTTCGCCTAAGTGTGCAAAATGTGGTTACAGAATTATCAAAAAGTTTTTAGAGCTGTTGGAAATTCTGTAGCTCTGCCTACCCCACTCTGGGAATAAAGGCGTGAGTTTATGACGTATGTATGTGTTTACTGGCGTTAAGAATATTAAAGTAAAATTGGAAAAAAAAATGTACATTTGGGATATTCGAATTACTGACGTTATGCGATGATAATTTTATTTTTAACTTTTCAATTAAACGATATTATGCAAAACAACTTTGACCGAAAAACTAATGCATATTAATGCCTATTTTTTTATCGATAATGTATTTGCGTTTGACCTCACTCTCACCAACGGGCGTAGTATGGTCGCGTCCGTCACTCTCGTACTTTATTACGTGCCCGTTACGTATCCAAACTCAAGTTTTGTTAAGTAGTTGCCGTTGTTAAGCAAAAAAAAAAATAGGACGTAAAAGTCAAATATACCAATAAAGACTTATCATACATACTTACATACATAAACTCACGCCTTTATTCCCAGAGTGGGGTAGGCAGAGCTACCAGAATTACCAACAACTCTAAAAATTTGTTAATAATTCTGCAACCACATTTTGCACTTTTAGGCTAAGATGTTTACCAGTGTATTAGTGACAGGTTGCAAGCCCATCGCCTAACAGTACTATACGCCTTTATTCCCTTAGCCGTCTCTTACGACATCCAAAAAGACTTATCAAAAAGCTTCTAATTAACCCCTCTCCGTTAAGCTAAAATCGTCAACGTTTCGGGTGTTAAATTATAGACAGCGAAAGGGACAGCGCTATTAGCAATGACATACCTCTCACTTCACTGGGTGGAACTTGGCAGATTTCGACACCTAGTACAGCCTATGCGAGGGGATCGTTGTACTATCCAGTACGACAGCTCTATACAACGCAATTGTCCAGCCAATGAATGGGTGTCAAAGAACAAAGGCTTGCGAGCCTGTCGCTCGCAGACACTTGTGTGGAACATTCGGAGATAGCAGAGGTTAACATTGCCGAGCTCCCTGATTACCATACAGAACAGACCCTTTATTTAGTTTTGGGCATTGGTTTACATGGAAGTTTGACGCTTTAAGGTTAGGCCAATTAAAGTAAACGTAAGACAAGCAAGGGGAGATTCGATTAAATTGGATCTAAAGACCTTGAGATCTTGTATGTTGATGATCGTTCGAAAAAATTGACATATTTTAGTAGTGGTTTAACTTTGTGAAGCGTCGCTGCTACCATCTTATTAGGTATTTGAACGACAGCAACAGTGTTTGCATTGTTGTGTTCTGCATCAGTTCATAAATTAATGACAGGGGACAATTTCACACAAATTGAATAGTTCCAAACTAAGCTCTATGCTTTTAATACAACTACTAGAAATAAATACTAGCGCTCATCACGCAAATATTTGCCTTTACCAGGGTTTGAACCCGGGCTCACTAGCTTCGTAGGCATGGTCAGTACGAACTAGGCTAACGTGTCATCAAAACAATGCGACAAGGATAGGACAACCGGTGTAATGAGTAGCATAGAGCCATTACAGCTTACCTCAGGATTGGCAACTTATTTGCAGTCTTTGGATTGCAGTCTTGAGATTGTAGTATTTTGATTGCAAAATGTTAATAGCTATCAGAATCCACTTACCATCATGTGGTTTGTGTGCTCGTTTGCCTTCTCCATAACATAACAAACCAATAGTTTGTACAAGTAGTGCTCGGAGGGGTTACCATGACATACCAAAGTAGTTCAGATTAGGTTGAAAAAAAACAGCCTACGTGGCTATAATAATAGGGGTGTTCAAAACGACGCCGACGGTGGCATTGGAGATGCAAATCGCTGTAGAGGTTAAAAAAGACAGGCCTGTGGAACGACACAGCGCCTAGGAGCAGACACACTAAAATGACAATTGTTCTAGACAAAAAAAGACGATGGGCTGCGATAAAATGCAGCCCAATTATGTATTCCGGAGGAACTTCAATGTCCACATTCCGACCAGGGATGAATGGAAGGATGGGTTGCACCTATCAGAGGAAGACAACGCGATATGGTATATGGATGGTTGAAAAATGAGCTCCTGTCCCTTTCTCTCAACCTAAACGGAACTGCTTTAGTATACCATGGTAACGCCTTAGGTATGGGCCGTTCGTCTACTTTATCATTTCGGTTTAAAATTTTTGAGTAAGATTCAAATCGGACACAATTTAGTGCATTTTTTTTTAAATTTGGAATTTACAATGAGATCATCTAGCAATATTGATCGGATAGCAATAACAGCAGCCTATGATCACCCATAAAAAAACCGATAGAAATACAAGTTTACTGTTCGAAGTAAATGTTTTTTTCGGCCATTAAAATGGGTTTCCGAACGCCATAATAAAAATCAGTCGGCTGATTTCGCTTGAACGATAATTAAATATGTCATAACAATTTAATACCCGCCATTAATATTTCTAAAACGCTATTTGAAAGTACATAAGAAGCTATAAATTGCCAGGCTATCTGATTTTAGTACAAAAGTGAGCCCATTTGGAGGTTTTGGCACTGAAAGTTATCAAAGAGCCTATGCGGCATCAAAGTTCAATAGTCCATTTAGAAATATAAAGACGTAATGTAATTAGGATTCCGTATCAATTTAAACATTGTCATGACCATAATAAAGTTGAAAGTAAACAGAGTTTTGAATGTGACTTATTGCTATTCGAATTTAACAAGCGCAATGTTGAGTGGAGTCGTTTAACGAGATTTTGATGTCAGAACGGTAATTAGGCGACCGTTGTGACGGATTCATTTCCATTTCGGTGTGCCACGGCCATTCATCATTATGGTGACCAAAATTAAAGAGAAGGGGCGGAAAATATTGCACAGTTAATTATGCGGTTGTACAACCATTCTATCCAATTTATAATTTTCGTTGAAAAGTCCTTTTTTTTCCAAACATGCTCGAAAAGAACGGTTTTCCGATTGAAACACAAGGACGGAAAGTGCTTCAATTTACTCCTAGGAGTAAAAAAACCATATGAAAACACTTTCCGTCCATGTCCATATTTTTCTTAAAAATGCTGTCAATTGCATACAAAGTCAAAAGGACCAAGACAAAAATTCCAAACAGCCAAGGTAACTGCTCGCTTTTTAGCACAGTGCGTGTGTTTTTTTTTAATTTGCATTCCAATGTCTATGGTTAGTATTTAAAAACAATTGACAGTCGCTAACATTCGTTCATTCTGCATATTATTATGTGAAATCAAATGTGAAACTATTGTTGTGCGAAATACTTACTAGAAAAAATGAGCTCAAGCGACGAAAGCGACGAAATAGGTACCATACCGCCTATATTAAGACCTGAACTGGCTCTTGGAAAAACTATAAAGTTTTTATTTACAAATTGCCCAAACATGACCAACATAACTTATAATGGGAATTAAATTAAATTAATTGCTTTTTAAAAATGTATTTGTGTTATTTCCTCAGATGTTCGAGAAAAGCATTATGTATGCCGCGGCGGAAACGAGGATCTCCTGACTCGTATTTTAGCAGGCCTCGCTATTGCTCGGCCAGCTAACCACCTCGTCAGGAAAACTCTTACTTTCCGCGCCTAGGCAACAATGTACTATTATTTTAAATCGTTATTCAATTTAACCTAGTGAATGTCTAGTTTCGTATGATAAATAAACATGTATCCCTATCAAAGCTTTATCTTTGACGTACTAGGCTAGCAGAAATTTCCAGTGACTAGTTAGTTAGTCGATTGGTAATCCCTCTCTACATTTCTGTTACGAAAGACACAATCAACGATACCGAGAAAACAACTTGTGCTGGCTATACTAGACGTGATGTGTTTTATTTAAGACTCAAATCTATTTATGGTCTTTCCACTCATATTCTACAAGGTGAAAAGGTACATTATATACCACGTACAGACTTACGTAAAGACGGGTGAAAAACCACCCGTCTTTACGTAAATCCATTGTTAAATGGAGTTTCAAAGTCATATCTAGTCTAGACTATATGACCTTGTTTGAATTCCAAGCCAGGCCGGGAAATTTAGCTACATTTTGTAATTTACCTTGTAAAATTTTAAAATGTAATTTTTTGATGGGAAAAAATAGCCTTTATAACTACACTGGGAGAAATAAATATCCAATTACTCACAATTCAAAATCCGTCAAGCCATTTAGTCTACAGGAGGTCAAAAAGAAGAAACCATTGTAAGTACATACAAATATACATACACACACACACACATTAAATCACGCCTGCTTCCCAGAGGGGTAGGCAGAGACCACTTCTTTCCACTTGCTACGATCTTGACAAATTTCTTTCGCTTCTTCCACATTCATACATCGAGTCATGCACGCACGTCGGTTTCGGGTACTTAAGATTCGGCCCTTTTCCAGTATTTCACCGATTTGACTCGAAAAAGTACGCCTAGGGCGGCCCCTTCCGACCCGTCCACTCACTATCGATGTGTGTGTGATGTGTAAATATACATACCTACATTCATAAACTCGAAAAACATTACTCTTCTTGTTCGTACAGCCGATACAGCCATAGTGAATGCAACAATACTTAACGTTTTAACTTATTCATTTTTAAACGAAATTCTTACTGTCATTACCCGTGATGAATGATGATAAATTTTACCAAGAGTGTTTATTCAGAGATATAAAGTTTCATGCAAAATATCATACTTCGGTTTATAATTTAAAGATCTCTCGGGTGCCTCTGGAGTGGTCCTCAGCGGAGGTGCTCTGGCGTCTCATTAGGGCCTGTGTCACCGAAAGGTTTTGCTTTGAGTCGGTTTTACTACTAGGTACATTATTTACCAACAGTTTTTTTTCTTTTTAAAATTGTTAGTGACATTTAACTTATCTTTTTCCCACTTTCTTTCATGAAATCTTCGTTTTCTAACATTTTTTCATGATTTCGGAAAAAAAAGTGTTGCTTTAAGGCAACACGTATGATACGAAATTACAGGTCTTAGACATGATACATTCGGCGTTCGTTATCGTTTGCCAAAATGTATAGGATTGACGTAAGCTATACGGTAGTGTCGAGCGCCCAGTAGGGAATGCAAACCGGTAAACCGAATAACCGGTTTACCGGTACCGGTGTCGGTAAATTACCGGTAAATTTTGGAGATTACTGGTAATTTACCGAAGGGAGTTTAAAGGAAAAAACGTAAAACAACGTTTCTGTTGCAAATCTCAGAATTAAACTCTAACTATTTATACTTATACTGACTTATTTGGCCGGTAATTGCATTTCCTAGAGCCCACGTCAATTCCAAACAAGTGTCAGTTTTCAAAAATTATTTACGTTAGTGTAAAGCAACTTATCCAGCCTCATAGGTCTGCGAGGCTGTGGTTGTCATCGTTATCTAGGCCACCTTAACTATGTGCACCATCATGCAGTGCATTTTAAACAATGTCATCGTCACCGGGGCAATATGTTGCTAATAGTCTATACTATCATGATACAGAAGCTAAATCTGCTTTGTTTTAGCCTATTATTCTCCTATGTAGGATTTATATTGATGACGTTATGATCTTTTGGAAAGGCTTTTGCCCAGCAGACGTAATTTTTCGGATAATAATATGAAGAATCTTTCGTCATTAGAGTACCCGCCGATCTTTTTTATCTTTTTCTACAATCTTGACATCTTGAGACGAGACCTTAACTTTTTATTTTAAAAAGTTAAATTATTTGCGTTTAAAGTCTCAAGAGAATTATTGATCTAATCATAATTTCTGGGCTTGATTATTACGATTCTTTAAGTTTTAAAATCACCTAGTTATTTGATTATTTTGTTTTCTCTTGTAATAACGGGTTTTTGGTGCTTTTAATTTAAAAACTTTGTTTATCAAAGTTTTATAAAAATCGTTAAAGCTAATCATAGGCAAATCATTGTTTAGTGTTTTAGGTGGTTTTTTATTGATCTGAATAAGTATGTCTAGTATCTATAATACCCGACTAGAGCTTAGAGTTAGAACGTATGTAAGATTGTCTAAATGTCTAATAAAAAATTGTCTAATGATTTAAACATTTAGACAGCGTTATAAAAAGTTGATCCATTAAATTTATAAGAAAACGCCTTCGAGCGAGGTTAGCGGGAAACTCGCTTCCTCCACCATTTCCGACCTAGCACAAAGAAATCGAGTCAAAAGAACATCCGTGGAGTGGACTCGTTCGCTGAAGCTTGTTGAAGTTTGACTGTTTCAGTTCAAAATGGAGTTATTCTCTTAAAAATACTGTAAGATTACTAGACATTTTTTGGATTAAAGTCGCCATCAATAGAACTTGGAAAAGATGTAAACAGAACCAAACGAACTAATTCACCGTACTCGATAATCACGTACTTTCAAAGATCAAGTGAGGTCTCTGCAATGATTTATACACTAGATCATTATTTTCATATTAAGCTTAAGATGAAATAACTGTTCATTATACG
Organism: Acleris laterana; assembly: GCA_963966035.1. Classification (NCBI taxonomy): domain Eukaryota; kingdom Metazoa; phylum Arthropoda; class Insecta; order Lepidoptera; family Tortricidae; genus Acleris; species Acleris laterana. The sequence goes on from OZ014461.1 coordinate 5,331,522, forward strand.
TTCTTTTTTATAAAAACACGCTTGGTGAATGTTCTATCTGACTTTAAGTGTTTTTTTTTAAGTAATCACTCTGAAGGCTGCACAAATTGTGTCCGTCCCCGTTATCTTTAAAACCGTATGTCCCAGAAAAATCCAAATAAAATATAATAAATGGTAACGCTTAATAAATACATCGTCCTTAAATTATTTTCAACATGATTGGATATAAGTACCGTTTTTGGGTTATTCCCGAAAAACAGTGCTTCTCAACAAAAGGACGTAAGTGCAATTAAACAACGCTTTTTTGTTGGTGCACTTTGTGTCGTATGTAACTTGTTTTTTATGGCATAGAGAAGACAAACGAGCACACTGGCCACCTGATGGTAAGTGGAAACTGTGACCCATATACATTCGCATTCACAAGACAACTTTGGAACCCTACACCTTGGTCTGACATGCTCTTTCCCGGCTTTTTATATACAAAGCTAGCTTTAAAATCTTAGAAAACTAAGAGTAATGGCTAAGAGTAGCGGCAAAGTATAGACAACCATTCATGTATAAACAAAGGTGTATCGCGCGGCTTGCGAGCCTCAAACGCACATGCCATGAGCCAGCACAAGCAAATACAATAGGACAGACCGAGCCGGTTGAGTCGGGGCTATGCTGTCGCCGAGTTTGCATGCGTATCAAGTATGCATAGCAAAAATGTCGTCACATAAATTTGATACATACTCGTATTACATAGGCGACCCTAACGCCTAAGCGACAACAAGTAACAGAAAATCCTAAAGGTCCACAGACACCGTACATTTACATTTTATACTATATGGTAGGGCTCGCCAATATATCTGAGGTTTACATATTTATTCTGGTTGCAAACAGTGGGTTTAATTTGAAACTATTTTCACTTATCTAAGAGCCGTCTTACGCAAGATAGAAATAGATTATTGATGAGCATAAAGTATGACATTTGTAAATGTAATTTTTGTCCTTTGTGAAATTAGACTGTTGAATTTGGGTCTTGTCTTTTAATTATATTCATGTGTTTGGAATTTTGTTTGGTTCCGGTAGCCTTCAGATAAAGAAGATGGCCGATTGAAAGATGTCCGGTTTTTACTATTGTTGTATTCTCTTTACTGATTTACTTTACTCACTTGACACTAGCAAAATCACTATGGAATATCACGGTGGATTGCTTATGAATACAAAGAAAACAACCACGACTCAGAAACAAAAGACTCGCACTCATCATAGAAATATCTGCTCTCACTGGGATTTGAACCTGGGTCCGCTAGTTTTGTAGGCAGGATCACTACCAACAAGGCCAGTGCATCGTCATTATTGTTCTGATGTTTCATAATTGGCAGTGCACTACCAACTAGGCTAACGTGTCGTCTGCAATGACAGCTTCCCAACATAATTCTCGTTGGCTCTTTTTCCGCTCCGCACATTTCAAACTTCATTAAATAGCTTATTATTAATGGACACCCTTTATTAACTATTGCACTGTTCTGCTACCATAGTGCCAGACTTTTCAATTCCAATACACAATTGACCCGATATGGCCGCCTATGGCACAGAACGTGTAAAAATTCGGACATAATGGAACTTTGCTGTGTGGTTTGCGGTGATTGTTCGACCACCAATTTAATGGATTAACATAAATGGGTAATTTATTGGAATTTAATGCATTTGAAATCTATGCCAAGCCATTTTTAACATACGATGCCGAAAACTTTAGTTTTGGACTCATTTTGTACATGAAACTAAAATATAATTATGCTACAAATATACTGGGTCATCCGTCACCAGATGGGCTCTAAAGCTGATAGACAAGACCAGGTAATCTCAATATTTTAAAAACGAAGATAGAATGCATACAATTTAGCAAAATAAATAATTTTGAATTGTGATTTTGAATTTTGAATGGAGAAAGTGATTCGCGGATAAGACAGTTGGTAAGGATGCGGATAGACCCTGCACGAGATACTCATCATCATAATCTTAAGCATCATCATCAGGCTACGTTAGTCCACTGGACTTAGGTCTCTCTCAATGACGCTTTGGCTGACGCTGTAAGTCCACAAGACATTGTTTAAATAAATAAATAAATAAATGACAGCCAGCTTGCTTCATCCGCAGCGCACTTCAAAGGATTCCAGTCAGCTGCCGATGCAGATGCAACTGGTCACACAACTTTGCTGCAGGTCGTCCTGTATTAAGTTTACTGGTGTGGGTTTACTCGAGGACGCGTCTGCTCCAACGGCTATCAGTTCTTCTGTAGATATACAATTAGTGGTGGTAGAACCTTGTGCAGGGTCCGTCCGGATTGCTACCACCATTTTATTAACCTACTCGTAGACACCAGCACTGCAGTGTTCAACTGTGTTCCGGTGAGGGGATAAGACAACCGGTGGAATTACTAGCATAGAGGCATTCCATTTTACTACTGAGGTTCAGCAATGCAGTCTTAAAATTGGAGTTTTGAGAATGTAAATGTGTATGGGTTTCTGATTCTGGGGTATTTGTTAGGTCACCTCCTCGAGTGCGGCGGGATTGGCAGTCCTTTAGGATCCGTCCAAAAGGAACGCGAATCCCTAACCGCCGGTATATCCTGGGCAACAGCCAGTAATTCTCCCCAAGGGGTCTCACTGGCTGTTGGCGAAGAACCTTCCCAACCACCGGAGTTCTGTCCGAAGAGGCTCCACCAGCGACCTTGTAGCAACCGCAACAAAAAGGACTGGTAGGTCATGACCTGTGGGCGTGTCAGACCGGCCTCTTTCCCGTGAAGAGTGCAGAGCCTACCTACGTCGTACTGCCGTGCGTAGTTGAGCGTCGTACGAGGGGATAATGGAGTCCTGGGGGGTTGAGCCTACCACAGATCGGGTTGTAGTTATCTTGTGGAGGCAACACGCCCTCTTTGGTCCGGCATTCCTTTAAAACGACAGCCTCAGGAACTAGCCAGCCTGGGGTAACCGGCAAAGGCGCCCCTTAAGGGTGGTCGGCGAGGGTTTCGGGATCATGAGGTGCGCAGCCGGCGGAGCGCGAATTCTACGGCGAGTACGGGCCAAAACCTCGGCCTGACAACCGTAGTCCTTCTCGCACCGTGCAGGCTCGCTGCATCGCGGATCCTGGACCCTATATTCTCCGCGGTAGGTCCTGGTGCTCGAATGAGCATCCCCATCTGCGGGCTCCCAGGAGGGTGGGACGCCGAGGAGAACGAAACCTTTTTATTCCAAACCATGGACAAAAAGAGTACAAAAAACCCAAACAACATCAATCAGCAGCAGGCCGCTGCTTCTAACGAAGCGCCCTGCAACAACCAACCAAGCCCCCAACCCGGTCTTTCGCAGACCGGTGAACAACAGTGGGCGGCTAACTCACGAAAGCGTAATCCCTCGGAGAAGCGCAAAAAAGACAGACGCACGGCCAAACGTGCAGCAAACTTTGCCCAGGCAGGCTCGGAAAGGAGGCAACCTCCCGCCGCAAGGCAGGAGGAAGCCAAAGGGTTGGCAACGACCCCCGCCGCCTCAGTACGTGCAAAGCAGGCGAACCGCCTCGGCGAAAGCCAAGGTGGGACGAAGCTGAGCGCCGAAAAGGCATTCCGTCCCAGCCAAGGCGCGAAGGACAAGGCCGACGCACCTCAGGCGGCAAAAAGGAAGCGCGGTGGCAGAGGCAGAAAAGGGAAATCTGAGCCCAAAGGTGGTGGCCAGATAGTACCTAAGCGCCCGCGCCCCGACGACACAAAATCGCCGATAGGCAGCACTGCGAAGCGCACCAAGGCCTCCACTAGTCTGGTGAACCCAGCCGTCACCTACGCTGACACTGTGGTCCTAAATGACCTATTTGTCGCAGTGATGGCGGAACCCTTCACCGACCTAACACCTGTCCAAGTGGAGGGCATCAAGAGGACACTGGAGACCAGCATCGAGGACATTGCCGATGCTCCAGGCGCCTCCAACCAAATCCCGTACTGGCCCTCCTTCCGTGGCAAACCTTTCCACAGCGAGGGTGTGCTAAAACTACAGTGCGAGGATGTTAAGGACATGGAGTGGCTGAAGGACACCGTAGCCAATTTCGTGTCACCAATTCCCGGGACCAAGCTGGTGGTAAGGCGACAAACGGACATCCCCAGACGGGTGAAGTCCGCTGTCCTGTTACCGGCTTGTGCTGACGAGCCTAAGATGATACAACGCATCTTGGCTGGTCAGAACAAGTGGTATCAGGTCAGCAGGTGGTCGCTTTACAATATCGAGCGCCATGAAGGTAATCCTCCGGGTACCTTTCTGGTGCTCGGTATTCCAGAGGACCAAATTCCCGGGATTTTAGCGAGGGGGCGTAGACTCTGCTACAAGCTGGGTAACGCCTACATCCGTTTCTTCGGGAGCACGGGAAGGCTGCAGGATATGCCGCCAGACCCTGCTGAGACTGCGACTGCACCCAAGGTCACCAGCAACCTCTCCGCTGAAAAGCAGAGTGAGCACGCTGACCCTGACCAGGGAGCAGGCGCGTCTTCGTCTGTGGTTAGCAGGCTGAACTCCGCCGCAAGGCAGAGAGAAGCTAGCGAACCACTGGTCACCCAACACTCTTCCGCCGAAAGGCAGAAGCAGAATGGGAAATCAGCTCGCTCGCAGACTACCTCCACCGTGGACGCCGCCCTCGGCGACCTGGAGGAGGATGTCGCGCAGCTGATGGACCAGGACGTCTCGCTGGGAACGGACGAGGAAGTGAGCAGTCCCATTCGCTCCTCCTCCCCTCTCTAACATCGTCCAAGCCAACCTCCAGCATAAACAAGCCGCGGCGGCTACCCTGCGAAGAATGCTGGAGGTAAACAACGAGACCGTCGCCCTTATCCAGGAGCCGTGGATAAGGAAGGACAGGATATGCGGTCTAAACAACATCGGGGGTAAGATTCTACTCGATACCACTGTGACTAATCCACGCACATGCATCTATATACCAAAATCTATCAATGCAGTTTTAATGAATGAGTTCTGTTCCAGGGACCTGACTACGGTCAGACTCCAAAACAACTGCCATAGCATCCCGGAGGTTATAATAGCATCGGCCTACCTGGCGGGCGATGTGGACATACCTACGGTTGAGCTGGCCAATCTCATCAGGCACTGCGAGAACAACAAGCTTGAGCTGATCATCTCGGCGGACGCAAACGCGCACCACACCCTGTGGGGCAGCGGATCTTCCAACAAACGAGGTGAGGACCTAGTTGAATTTTTATTCTCTACTAATCTCAGGCTTATAAACAGGGGGTCAGAACCTACGTTTGTTACCTCCAGATTCCAAACTATAATCGACATCACACTTGCTACGGAAAGGGTATCGGAGGTGATCTCCGACTGGCATGTGTCGAAAGACCTGTCATGCTCCGACCATAGGTGGGTAAGATACAAACTAAAAGTGGACTCTAAACAGCCAGAACTTTGGCGAAATCCCAGACGAACCGACCGTGCAAAGTTCAACAGACTGATATCTGCAAACCTAGCTCCTGCCACAATCCCGATGGGGTACAAAGAGCCTGCAGACATAGAGAGACACGTGAATAAACTGACGGAAACGCTAATAGACTCATTTACGAAAGCTTGCTCACCAACAACGCCCTCGACGAAAGCCACCAATCGTAATGGCTGGTGGGGACCTGAACTCGAGAAAATGCGATGCAAACTACGCAAACTGTTTAACAGAGCGAGCAACACAAGGAAGGTAACAGACTGGGACGCCTACAAGCGGATCCAGCTACTATACAAAAAACGGATCCGTGAGAGGAAACGTGACTGCTGGAGAACCTTCTGCACCAACATTGAATCAAACACTCAGGCAGCCAGGATAAAAACCATCTTATCCAGCGAACCAAATCGAAACCTAGGCTCACTGAAAAAACCAGACAACAACTACACAACCACAAATAGTGAGATGTGCGAGTTGTTGCTTGACACACACTTCCCAGGATGTACAGTTACGGAAGACTCAGCATGGGAAGACACGACCCAGCAGACTTTTGAACAACCAGCTGTTGAGGCCGTCAATACTGCCCAAAGAATAGTGACACTAGAGAAAGTGACATGGGCAATCAACAGCTTCTCGACGTTTAAAGCGGCAGGCCTAGATGGCATATTTCCGGGACTCTTACAATGGTGCCAAGATATTGTGGCACCACACCTAGTCAAGATTTACCAGGCATGTCTCTGGCACCGCTATGTCCCCACAAAATGGAGAGAAGTTAAAGTGGTATTTATACCCAAACCAGGTAAGAGTGATTATACGCAGCCCAAATCATACAGACCAATAAGCCTTACGTCATTCCTACTGAAAACTCTGGAACGGCTCTGTGACCGGGATCTCAGAGACGGGGCTCTGGCGCATTACCCTCTTCACCACCAACAGCATGCCTATTGTTCAGGTAAATCAACAGAATCAGCACTACACAGCATCATTTCACCCATAGAAAATGCACTATCAACACAATCATCAGCTCTTGCAACCTTCATCGACATCGAGGGGGCTTTTGACAAGACGCAATTCAACAGCATAAGCCACGCCCTACTTAGCCATGGCGCCGACCATACCGTCTCGGGATGGATCGACAACATGCTTAGACAAAGGGCGGTACAGGTAACAGTCAATAGCACCACGCGAGCCATTGTATCGAGGGGCTGTCCGCAGGGAGGAGTCATCTCACCGCTCCTGTGGAACCTCGTGGTGGATGACCTAATCCGCTCACTAAACGAGGCTGGCTTCTACACTGTAGGCTATGCAGACGATGTAGCTATCCTCGTAAGGGGAAAGTTTGAGTCAGTCCTATGCGACCTCATGCAGGGGGCTCTCAAAATCGTCGAACGATGGTGCTCCGAACATGGTTTGTCAGTAAATCCATCTAAAACCGAACTAGTACTTTTCACAAAGAAACGGGTCATTAATAACCTAAGCTTACCGAAACTCCTAGGCACGACCTTGACTCTCTCCAAAGAGGTCAAGTATTTAGGAGTCATCCTGGATGACAAACTGCTATGGAACAAACACTTAGATAACAAACTAGAAAAGGCCTGTGTCATATTCTGGCAGTGTAAAAGGTTACTTGGCAGAACCTGGGGTATACACCCAAGAATTGCCATGTGGCTATACACGGCAGTGATCAGACCTGTTATCACCTATGGTGCTGTGGTCTGGTGGCCCAGAACCAAACTGACCACAGCCAAGAATAAACTGCAACAATTTCAAAGACTAGCTTGCGTAGCTATTGATGGTAGCGAGCGAGCGAGCCGAGCGGACGTGTTAATGTTATCTAAAATACTTTTTAAATATTCGTATAAAATATTGAACCGTATTCTAATGTTCGTAAAGTGTATAAAGAAATGAGTGCCTAGTGCCTTATTAACAAGCGGCGAACTTGTTTCTTATCGCTAAGCCCGTGTCGTCGGTGACGGTCAAGCTCTCAAGGTTGTGTGCACATTACCCGAACGGAGCGACAAGCTTAGCGGATACCGGCAAGAATCTTTAATATATTTTGATCATACTGTGTAATACCTAATACTAGTTAACAATAGAAACAACCATGAGTATCTTGCGCTCTCCAGACGGGAAGATAAAAAACAACAACTTGGGAGGATCGCAGCCGGACTTATCAAAAGCTAGTGAGACACAGATTACATTTAGAAAACGTAAACAACGAGACTCTGAAACGGAGTCCAGACTGGAAATGGCAGAGTTTCGTAATGAGATGATAAAAATCATGTCGGAGATGGGAAAAAAACAAAATGAGACTTTACTTAACATTCGTGACACCGTGGCTGAAATAAAAAATGAGATTAAAGCCGTAAAGTTAACTATTGAAAACTTGTCAAAAGAACAAAGTGATATTAGGACTGACATAGTTCAATTAAAAGATAACACCAAAAAAACTGAAGATAAAGTTAATCGATTGCAATCAGATGTAAATGATCTCAAAAATAAGCCATTCGCATCTTCTACTGCTCAATTATCATCTCTTGTTAATCAAGAAGACATTATTAGCGAATATAATGAACGCAGTGTACGAGAGAAAAATATTATCATAACGGGTATTAATGAATCTGAGAGTAACAATCTCGGCGAAAAACAAGTGCATGATAAGTGCGAGGTTTTAAAAGTCCTGAAAGCGGTTGACACCGAATGCCCGGAGCCTAGTAATATAATACGTCTCGGAAAATACAGTGCTGGTAAATCACGTAACATAAAAGTTTCCTTCGAAATGCCATCTACGGCTATGAATATACTTCGGAAAAAAGCGAAATCAAATAACATCCAAGGTACTGCTGACGCTCAAGTGGTAAAGTTATTTGCAGATAAAACCCCTGCGCAGCAAAAGTTCTTCAAAGCTTTAAAAGAAGAACTCTCTACACGTGAAAGAAATGGAGAAACTGACCTGAGCATTAAGTACGTAAAAGGTACTCCAAAGATAATAAAAAACATTCCAAAAAACTATCAGTAAAAATGGCTTCGTGTCATATACAAGAGACCGACTTAGTGTCATACCAATTAACCAACGATTACTGCAGCTTGTCGAACGATTCTTTACCATCTCTTAATATTTTCTATGCAAATGTGCGAAGTATCATGAAGTCAGGCAAAATTGATGAACTTAAATGTATTCTAAAAGCAATTCCTAAGACGGTTCACCTAATATTGTTAGCAGAAACATGGATCAAATCGGAGGAAGACGCAAAACTCGTTGACTTACAAAACTACAAACATTTGTTTAACTATAGATCTGATCAGAGAAGAGGCGGAGGTGTATCCGCTTATATTCATAAAACTATACAACACCAAACTACAGAGAACCTATATTTTCAAGGAAATAACTACTTATGGATACATTTGAATTCAATAGCAATAGACATTGGTGTCGTCTATAAGCCGGGGGATACCAACCTTAAAGATTTTCTTAAGGTTTACTCATCGCAGCTGGATAAAAGACGACGGGCAGTGGTTTTTGGCGACTTCAATATTAATCTTCTAGATTCTGATAAAAACATTACGCTATACAAAGAGACACTTGAAGAAGCCAGCTATAGTATTTTAAACAAATTAAGTGCTGAATATTGTACTCGGAAAACATTGGATACTGAAACTATTCTCGATCATTGTTGCTCGAATTTGAAGGACCGTAAGTATCACTTTGCTGTGATCGACTCATCATTATCAGACCACAGACAACTGTACCTCGAAATAAAGAAGGCTGCGCCAATAATGAAAAAACGAGAAAAATATATAGCAATTGATTACGAAGGCCTATACAAAAGCTTTTCTAACACTATTTTAAATAACGCAAATAATAACTACTTGATTTTAGAAGAATACATAAGCCTTAACATAAATAGCAACAAAATTAAAAAAACAAAGATACAAAATTTGCCACAGGAAGACTGGATCAATAAAAACATAATTTCTGGTATTATGAAAAGAAATACACTATGGAGTAAACTTAAGAAAAAACCGGAAGACGAGGAGTTAAAAAGTAATTTTAAAAAGGAACGAAACGGCGTGCACGCAGCTATTCAATCAGCTAAGAATAAATATTATCATGGAGCATTTAAAAAGTGCAAACAGAAACCTAAACGCATGTGGGAGCTCATCAACTCATTAGCAAGCAACAAGTTGAAGACTAGTGCAGTTCCTTCGAATCTCAACATAGACTCTAGATCTATTACGGACGCTAATGAAATATGTGAGCATTTCAACAATTACTTTTCTAACATAGGAGCTCGATTAGCTGAACAGATCCCGAGTCAGCACCATAATAGTATAACAGGTACACCTCCATGTAGTTCTAAAGGTAGTAGTAGTAGTACACAGTGTAGAATACTTACTCAAATGTCACCTTGCACTGCGGGCGAAATAGGAAAAATAATCGATGATTTAGACCCGAATGTGAGCAAGGGTGTAGACGAAATTAACACTAAAAGTATAAAATGCATCAAGAACTTCATTATTGATCATTTGAGTAATTGTTTTAACAAATGTTTTGTAGCAGGTTATTTTCCGGATAGCTTAAAGATAGCAAAGGTGACTCCAATTTTTAAATCAGGCAATAAGTCTGACCCTGGAAATTATCGTCCAGTATCCGTCTTGCCAGTATTGTCTAAGGTTATTGAAAAATTGCTTTACACACGCCTAGATAACTATCTCACTTCAATACAGTACATATCAGAAAAACAATATGGCTTTAGACAAAAATCAAATACATTATCAGCAACTATTGACCTAATAACTAGAGTTAAAACAAATATTGATAAAAAACAAATAGTTTTAGGACTGTTTATAGACCTAAAGAAGGCGTTTGACACTGTAAGTCATCCACTATTATTAAAAAAGCTCCAAAACCTAGGAATTCAGAACGCAGCGCTGAATATTTTTGAAAACTATCTAAAAAATAGAAAGCAAGTGGTAAAAATAGGAGAATATGTAAGCAAACCACAAAATATCGGCTATGGTGTGCCACAAGGCTCTATTTTGGGGCCTTTGCTATTTTTAACTTATATTAATGATATTAATGAGGTGGGACTGCATGGAGACATCACCCTTTATGCTGATGACACTTGTTTATTTTATTATGGAAACTCAATCCGCGACATAGTCCAACAGGCACAATCAGATCTTGATACCTTATTTATATGGTTTCAGCGGAATTTGCTAACAATCAACACTGCCAAAACAGGTTATATAATATTCTCGGCCAAAAATAAAAAAATTGAAAGCTTTTTACCGCTGACTATAAATGGAAAAGTTATACAGCAAAGTAAACGGGAAAAGTATTTAGGACTTGTTCTTGATGAGGGACTGACTTGGCAGCCTCATATACAGAAACTAAAATCTAAAATATCCTCCCTTACCGGGGCATTACGGAGAATGATTGGTTGTGTCCCACGTCCCATTCGTTTTCTTATCTATAACAGCCTTGTAAAGCCACATTTGGATTATCTGGTAGAAGTCTGGGGCAGTGCAGCAAACACTAACCTAGTAGAATTACAGAGATCGCAAAACAAAATAATAAAAGTTTTATTTAATTACGATTTTTTAACATCCACATCCAAAATATATAGAGAAACAAAAATATTTAATATAAGACAAACGTATATTTATAACACTTGCTCTTTAATACAGAAAATCAGAAACAAACAGGTTCACTCACAGTTATCTTTTGTAACAAATAATGAAATAAGAGAAAGAAAAACGCGAAGTGCTAACAATGTAGCCTTACCCAAAACGAGAACGAATTATGGTAAAAAAAGCATTACATACGAAGGAGTTAAATTATATAATAACTTACCAATAAATATACGAAATGCAAAAACATTAAATATATTTAAAAAAAACCTGAAATTACATATATTACAAAAATATCCAGTCGAATAAAAATAAAAACAATCAAGGAACCTAATTAAATTATTGCTACCTACACACATTTTGCTTTATTGCATTTAACTACGTACCTAAAACGTTTAAAAGTAAAAATGTGGTGATCTTTTTTTTTTTATAAATAAGTAAATTACGGTGTTTACCTACGCTAAGAATTAATTAACGGTACCTATGTTAATTAGTATAACTGAAATTTGTTTTTATTTTTATTTTAAGGTTCGTTTCCTTCTGTTGGAAAAGTGCTTTGAAATAACATGCATGTTTAATTAATATAAAGTTAGATTTAAGAGCTCGTTATTGACAGTGCCTAACCTCTACGTCACCCGACCGAGCCGCGAGCCGTGCGCCGCCGTGCGCTGGAATGTGAGATGGCGCACATCTACCCGCTAACGCTAAAAGGACGAGTTACTGGGCGAGGCGAGGCAGTGTCAATATGCTACCTACTTAGTTATTGTACATTAATAATTTTAAGATTCTCAATGTAAGTGAAGTTTGTATATCTTCTTATTGAGAAATAAATATTCTTAAACCCGAGCTATCACAGGTTGCATGAAAACTACACCCACAGCGGCGCTGGAGATACTGCTGGGTCTACCGCCCCTAAACCTTTTCATCCAACAGGAGGCGGCGGTAGCAGCCATCAGACTAAAATCCCTCAACCTCTGGGGTGTTACAAACGGGACCCATACCGTAGTCCTTCAGGAGGCAATTGCATATCAACCACTGATAGCCGCTCCTAATGACAAGGTACCCAAGCAACACAACTTCAACAAAAGCTACACCATCCAGCTTGCTGAGGAACCCACTGACCAGTCCAGTATACATGAACTACGCATCTATACGGATGGATCAAAGACGAAAAAGGGAACAGGTGCAGGAGTGTACTCACCCGAAATTAACATCAACATATCAACAGCCTTAGGCGAATACAGCTCCATATACCAATGTGAATGTACTGCCATACTACAGGCTGCCAAGGCAGTAGCCAGGCGAGGTATCAAAGACCAAAAGATACGAATTGTTTCTGACAGCGCTGCGGTACTACGAGCCCTAGACAACAAAATAATACATTCCGGGCTCATACTAGAGTGCCACTCAGCATTGGAGTTGATAGGTTCAAATAACCAACTCACGCTACAATGGATAAAGGGGCACAGTGGATCTCTAGGTAACGATGCAGCTGACCAGCTGGCCAGGAGAGGATCGGACCGCCCAGCGATCGGTCCCGCTCCAGTGCTTCCATTAGCATTTAACCAGCTAAGGTCATGGTTACGTCACAGAACACTCGAACAACATGCCAATCAATGGGCAAATACCAGTACATGTAGACAATCAAGGGAAACTGTGCCACACCCGGACGCGCGTCTAACTAAGCGTCTCCTATCACTAGATAGACATGCCCTACGAATAATTGTAGGAAACATTACTGGTCACTGTTTGCTTAGCAAACATTTGTATGTTCTAGGTATGACCGACAGCCCCCTATGCAGGGGATGCCTGTCGGCCGACGAAACAGCCCCCCACGTAATCCTGGAATGCGTAGGTGTAGCCGCTCAACGGACTGAAATCCTCAAGACACCGAGGTCACTCCGAGAAGCCTGTGGAGATACCAGGAGGATCCTGCGCTTCTGGTCGGAGTTAGGCTGGCTAGACTACTAGCCGGTACCCCTACGCACAATGGCCCGACATACACGGGCTAAGTGCGGAAAAAGGAGTCCATCACCATACCATACCATACCATGGGTTTCTGATTCCATCTTACTATCAGATGGCATGTGTGCTTGTTTGCCTTGTCTTTGCCAAAATAATCATCAAGGATCAAAGCATGAGATGAGGTTTTACTTTACTTCATTTATATACATACATACTCACACCTTCGTTCCCAGATAGGAGTAGGCAGAGCTACAGACGTACCTACCTACAACTCTAAAAACTTGTTCATAATTTTGTAACCACATTATGCTCAATTAGGCTAAGATATTTACAAGCGTATTCGTGACAGGTTACAAGCCTATTTATTCCCTTAGTCGCTTCTTACGACATCCACGGGAAGACATGGAGTAGCACTATTCTAACCCGGAAATCACACGGGACCTTCATCCCTCATTTATTTCCCTTCATTTATATGTTGATGTCAAAAGCACTTTACTATACACACTGTAAATCTAAAATAGGGGCCAATATATCTTCCCCAGTACTGTTTTACTTTCTATCACTAGTCGAGTTTATTCGCCCTCGTGGGAGGGAAGTTAGGTTATCGACAAAGTTTCCCCTGACTTTGTTAGGAAAGCTTTAGCGTTATTTTGTTCCGATTGTATGTCAGCGGTAAATGATTGCATCTGGTTTAGGAAACGTGGGTATTAAAATGTATATTTACGAAACAAGAAATCTTTTTGAATATACGTAGACGTAAATAAAATTCGTTTCTTATTCCCATAACTACACTTTCCTCTTTACTCCCTTTGTTTTTAATTATTATACTCCAAGGTTAACCTCAGCAGTAAAGTACAGTCAAAGTCATGAATATATACACGTTTACAAGACGCCAAAAATATCCACAAGCCCCTATGCCACTAACAGTAATTTCTATGTATACCTATATATATAATATTTGACGCGATAGCTAGGTACGTACTAATGCTTTCAACTGTACATTTACTATAATAGGTATCATGCCGTTTTGCCGAAGTATTTTTGGTTAAATATATCATTTCCCGACAAGCAAGCGACCACCAAGCTGTTCTGGTTTTATATCCGGTATATTGAAAGCGCTTGCTAGGTATATTAGGGTAGTTTAGGTACACTTGTGATAAAAAAACGACTGCGGCGGGAAACAACCTTTTGGGAATTTAAAATTTGGGACATGATACATTTGACCAGAAATATTTTGGCCAAACGGATTAAACCCACTATAATTAAAAAAGAAAATATCGTCTATTTGCCAAGAAAATTACATTCACAATTATGTTGCCCATGACCACCACATTAGGCTCAACCTGTCACGTGGGGCATAATACATTTAATAGGCCTCTTCATCTATTCCAGATGATTTAGGTAGCACTATGTATTATAATACTTGTGCTCGTGCCTTAACAGACCGATTCAGGATAGGATCCCCCGGCCGCGCGCACGGTAAGTGTACTTACCCCCAGTTGGTCGGAGGATGGGGTCCGCTCATGACGCCTCGCGCGTTTTTCGCAAAGAAGACCTAACCAGATGAAGTCGTTCTTGTTTGACTTTATTGAACGAGGCAACGCCAACTACTACAATCTTCGGCCAGTTTTTTCCAGTGGCTGCTAGGGATGTCGAAAGCTTTTATTATATCGATGCCAATATGTCTCGTAATTATTGGTGTGGAATAAAGAGTTTACATGTAGACATTTACATTATTTTCTGACACACGACGCTTTGAACCCTAGCTGGTAGTTCCAGTCTAACGAAGCCAGCTTCCCCGGGTTCCATCCAGGTAGGTCAATTATGGTTATTCTCTTGGAAACTGTCCTATTTTTCAAGACAAAAACAACATTGTATTTGTCTTCATGCTATAATCTGTTTTTGTACAGTCGGCCTTATAAGTAGCCGCGCTCATTTGTACCTGGTCACTTTAACGCCTTTAAAACATTAGTGTAGCAGTTCATACATGACGTTAAATTGACAAGGCACGACTGTGTGCAGACTTATAAGATCAACCGTACCAAATTTCACGTCGATAGGTTGAGGCATAGGTTATTACGTTAAATCGTAACAAACAAACACATTTTCGCATTTTATAACAGTAAGGGTGCATAGAAAGTTCTATAAAAGAGCAGTTGGAATCTTTTTCGCAATAGTAATTAATTAACTGCTTGGAATTCATGCAGAAACAAATGAACGCAGAAGACCACTTTGAAAACCCATTAAGCCTTATTGCCCTTAATTAGATACGTGGGAGCGAAAAATTCTTTTGTTTAGAAATGACGGTTCTTTAAATAGAATAAGTGCTTTTATGTAACTAGTTTTTTTTTACCTTAGCAATTTCGAGCGATACGCGTAATACTAGTAAATTAAAATAAAAATCCAATTATCCAGATATAGAAACCAATTATTTTATAATTTACCTACAGAATAGTAAATCCTCACCTTGTATTATAAATGCCTAACGCGGTTGCTGTATTTATACAGTCTTTGTAAAATTTGGCATACTTAGAGATAGTTTTTGGCCGTAGTTACGTAAAAAACTAGTTATAATATAATTATTTATACATGTGATCGGACTACTCTTGTATATATACTCGTATAATCTGAATCTCGCAAACGGCTCAAACGATTTTCATGAAATTTAGTATGCAGAGAGTTTCGGGAGCGATGAATCGATCTAGCTAGGTTATATTTTTAGAAACTTACCAAGAAATATATACCGAGCAAAGGTCGGTCATCCAGCTACTTTAGTATACGCTACAAACTATCGAGGAGATAAAACTGTGAGTGGATAGGCTGCTGCAGAATCGGAACAAGATCTTTGTGACATCAAAATCGTTTTCCTTGCAGGCACGTAGCCATTACTAAGATCTTGGACGACTTGCAAAAAAAAATGAAATATCAATATTGAAGCCATGCAAAAATAAGTCGCTTAATAAGCTTCTAAATATGAGTAAGAATTAAATAGAAATTTAGAGTAATGCTTTTGAATTTGAAGTCATAATTTGAATGCGTTTGAATCTAATCTGTGAATGTCGAAGAAAATTACGATATTTTATTATTTAACCCCCTTTGAGAAAAATGTTTGTAACCGTGCATCTGTGTGCGTGTGTGTATGTAAATCTGTTATCTGTGGCATTGTAGTTCCAAACGGATGAACTGCTTCAGACGCGATTTTGACACATTCATCGCCGTCGACCCGATGTCGGGTTCACGGTGGAAGATTTTCATTACACAGTGGAAAATTTTTGCTTCTACTACAACATTATCTGGTGTGAACAACATGTAAAAAGTAAGGCTTGTGTTATTGGGGTAGTCCTTAGCTGGGTTTCATGGAAATCGTTTACTTTGATTAAGAGATGTTAGCACTGAAAGTAAGGGTGGTGATATAATTAATACTTTAAATTCTACTAAGCTTATGTTCTAATAGCCTTAATGATAAAACTACAACTAACCTATTCTAGTTCTTCTTCTTCTTCTTTTTTAATAATGGCGGTCCACCGTGGTATTCCGCAGTAATTTTGCCAGTGTCAAGTGAGTAGAATAAATCAAAAGTACAAAGCCAATCTTTCAATCGGCCATTTTCCCTCCCAGAAAGTAACCGGCAGACCACCTATTTTAGTTAAAATATTAGTATCTCTTTCTGTCTATTTTAAGTATACTTTAGCTATTACACGTTTATGAATACGGCGGTAAATATTTCCAGACGGTGTCTTCAATTAATAGTAATCAAAGTTACGCGATTGCTCTGAAGGCCAAAATGTTAATCAGTGATAGAATTACCGAAACGTAATCGTTCCCTCCAATGGCCGACATTAAAGTTTTGGGAATACGAGAGAAACTTACAGTGCCTTCGATTATATGAAGATTTGCTGTAATTTCTAGAAACTACTACAAGCGTTATTAAAAGAGTTGTTTTATGATAACTTTTGAGGGTGATGCGTATTTTGTATGGATATTTAGATAATTCTTGAGTACTACTCGACTCTTGTAATAAGATTCGCAAAGACCACGTGTCTACATATTTTAGTAGAATCTCGAGGAAAATGTGTGTGTAGGAATATTTTCGAGAATTTTCGAAGACAATGCGTCTGTTGCAGTGAGATTGTGTACCTAGGGACATTCCAAGCAGTCTCGAGGAAGACGTGTCTTTTGTTGGGATGTTCTCGAAGATTTTCATGGACGGCGCAAATCTCGAAGACAACGAGTCTTTTCTAGGGATATTTTCGAAAGTTTTCGAAGACTAGGCGTCTCTTATAGTTACATGCAAGTCATGCGTGAGGACCACCACGTCTAGTGTAGGGCCTTTCTACGCATGCTCGAAAACGACGCGTCTCTTGTAGAGGAATCTCGAGAACAAGACGATTTTAGGGATATACTCGAGGACTTTCGAAAACCGGTGTCTCTTGCAGTGAGTTGCAAGCATGCTTAAAGACGACACGTCTCGTCTCGTGTAGGAACATTCTAAGCGTTCTAAGGGCGACGCGTTTTCTGTGGGGATATTCTCAACTAGTCTCAAAGACAACGCATTTTTTATAAAGATACACTCAAGATTTTTTTAGTACGATGTTTCTTGGTTAGGGATTCTCGAGAAGTCTCCAAGGCGGCGCTTAGTATTTGATAAAATAAAAAACTGTCAATTTTATGTTATACAACTACATATTATACCTTTAAACGATGTAGGGTAAAGTCACCAGTAGTCAGCCACAGACCAGTAGTCGACCTTATTTGAGTGCGAAGAGTGGGAAATATATCTTTCGTACTCTTCCCACTCATACAAAGTATAGGCAGAGGCCGACTTCTGATCTCTGGCTGACCACTGGTGACTTTACCCTATTGTATGCTTATAAAATATTTTTCCTCGAGAATATTTTTAACACTGAATAGAACTTTCACAACGCAGCACGAAGACGTTGTACTGTAGTAAGCTTATTACAGAAGTTCACCTGCCATAGAGGACTCCAAGCTCCAACCTCCCACGGGCCTACTGTCGCTTTCTCTTCTCCATTTATGTTTGCCTAGTAGATTTATTTTATTAGTTTGCCAACTAATTTATGGCTAAAAACCGCCACTCACGATACATCTTTATGGCCTCTGAAGTGAAATGTTGAAACTTTTTATGACTTAACCGTTTGAAGGGGAGATTTTATCGTTGGGACAAGTTTAAACCTATTTTTTATTAAGTTAACAATATCTGGGTTAGAATCAGCTGGCACTAATGACTTGTAAAACATTAGAGTTGACCTTGTCGAACCTTGTGTTTCATGCTGAGCATTTTTTTTCGTCTTTTTTAACCTGTTGCTTTGGTTTGAAAAAAACATTTACAATTACGCTAAGATGATTACCAGTATGTTACTAAGTGACAGGGTGCAAGCTGCATCGCTTAACAGCACTACAAGCCTTTATTTCCTTAGTCACCTCTTACGACATCCACGGGAAGACATGTAATGGCAGATTCTAACCCGGCAACCACACGGGTCATTTAATTTTCTAGTTAAATCCTATAAATACTCATTAGAATACCAGCTCCGTAAAAACTAGATCAAACTCCGCACCCTCCACGTACTTAAAAAAAGGGCATGAAAGGTTTACACAAAGTAGTCAAAAGGTCGAAAAATTGCACGACGACAGAAGGTCAGTCGTTCTAACCCAGATTTACTGACGAACTTTCGCATCTCCGACTTTTGTACGAACTTTTACCTAACGAGCTTTCATCGCAAAGTAAGGGGGGACAGTAAGTCGTGTTTTGATAGATTGATTTACGTTGGTATAAATAATAATTACAGTTTTTCATAGCAGCTAGCAAATTGAACAATGTCACCTCTTTTTATCATAATAACGAGTTTAAATTGACATCATTGGTCTGACGTTATAACAGGGATATAATTATATTTTTTACTCAAGCAGCTTTTAATAAAGATTAAGAAGCTCTTTAAGTAATTGGGTCATCGCTTGAGAGACAGGGGTTGCGACCCTCGTTCTAGGTCTTATTTGACGACGCGCTGGCCTAGTTGGTAGTGACCCTGCCTACGAAGCTAGCGGTCCTGGGTTCAAATTCCGGTAAGGGCAGATATTTGTGTGATGAGCGCGAATGTTTGTTCCTGAGTCATGGATGTTTTCTATATATTTAAGTATAATTTCTCTATGTAAATATTTATATCGCTGTCTAGTACCCATAATACAAGCCTTGAGCTTAGTTTGGGACTAGGTCAATAGGTTTGACATTTTCCCCTGATATTTATTTATTTTATATTTATATTTATTTATTTATTTGGCTCAGCAGGTGTCCATTGCCATTCAGCGGGGTAATGCTCCTGGAACTATGGGGATCTTTGAGCCTGTTACTTTGCGCGGGGGGGAGGGGCGTGTAGTTTATCTTTTACTCGTTTAATTTTATTGTATGTTTGTTTGTGTTTTGTTTATAAATGTTAATGTCTAGGTTTTAAGATCACCATTGTATTTGTATTTTAATTGCTTGAATTTTATTAATAACCTGTGATTCATAATCGCAGCATGTTGCTGAGTTGATCGAGCTTTGGGTGCTTAATGTATGTTATTAATACATACCTAATTATCTTTTTCTAAATAACTTAAAAAAATGCGACAATAACGTTGCTGCAAAACAAAATAAACACAACCTAGAAAACCTTTGAACTATCATTACCTTCGATTTACTAGCTTAAGAGCATTGTGAGGCTCAAAAATTCTATAAAAAGCATAATAATAATACAAGCCTTGAGCTTAGTTTGGGACTAGGTCAATAGGTTTGACATTTTCCCCTGATATTTATTTATTTTATATTTATATTTATTTATTTGGCTCAGCAGGTGTCCATTGCCATTCAGCGG
Source organism: Acleris laterana (assembly GCA_963966035.1). Lineage (NCBI taxonomy): Eukaryota > Metazoa > Arthropoda > Insecta > Lepidoptera > Tortricidae > Acleris > Acleris laterana. The sequence goes on from OZ014461.1 coordinate 5,351,438, forward strand.
GGTAATGCTCCTGGAACTATGGGGATCTTTGAGCCTGTTAGCCGATTTCCACGACTTTTAACTTATGTTGTAGATAAATAATATGTTTTTAGTTATTACAACCTTTATAATATTGTACTGCATAGGTATCATCAGCAGCAGAACCGACAACCACTGGTCTAGACGTGTTCTGGAGGGAAGACCACGGGTTGGCAAACATAGTGTGGGATACCCTCCAGCTAGGTCGAGTGATGACATACGAAAACGCAAACGCGAAGCGTCAACGCATTTTGACAACTGCTTACTTTAATCCTATAAATGACAATCTTCGAAAATGTCTAACTTAGCGTTGTGCATCTTGACTGATAAAAAGGGTCCATCAAAATAAAAACTCAAAGAAGCATATGAAATAAAATAAAACGGCGCCAGAGTTGCTTCCTATACTGTCTGTATGAAAGACATGTGACACCCACCCTCCATTAGTTTCGATATATAACACAAAGAGGGTTATAAAAGTTTCAGCTCACCTTCTAGCCTTCCAGCTTTTGATTGATTAAAGATACTAATCTTATCAGAGATTTATCGAAGCGTCTTATCTTGTTCGATATTCTATCTAGAATTATTTCAGAAAAAACTTACTTATGCACAATTCAAAGTGCTTCTGTATCTTTTCTAAATCACATACATAACTTCATCTCTGTCTCTCAATGGGGTAGGCAGAGACTATGGAACACCAAGAGCACCGCTAACATACATCTTTCGCTTCCTCTACATTGATTAACATCTTCATGCACGGACGTGGGTTTCGCGTGCTTTGATTTGACCTTTATTCAGTAGGTACATCCTAAATCTGATCACCGTATGTGCGTCTAGGGCGGCCTCTACCGACATCACCTCTAACTTTCGCTCGCCATACAAATAAATCAAAAAAAATCAATCACATAATCTAATCTTTATCTAAATCAATAACTTCATTTATAACTAATAATTAGTTAATTCCAAGCAATTTCGCGCAGTAGTAGGTTATCGCTTTTCCCCCCGAAACTGTCCAATGTCCCGGAATAAAATAATCCTACGTCCTTTTTCAATCAAGAATTAAGTTATTTTGATACCAAATTTTTTGTATTCGTTTCATAGTGGTTTTGCTATGAAAGCATAATGTCATACAGAGACAAACTTTTTCACACTTATTAATATTACAATGGATAATAATGTAAATGAAAGTCAATGTAAAAAGGTTTTAGTGTTTTATTATTAAATATCTGGGGACAGTGTCGCACCAATTGACCTAGTCCCAAACTAAGCTCTAAGCTTGTGCTATGGGTACTAGACAACGATATAGGTACGAGATAAATATTTATATAGAGATATAATATACTTAAATACCATGGAAATCCCCATGACTCACGAACAATTATTCGCGCGCTTATGACACAAATATCTACCCTTACCGGGATTTGAACCCAGGACTGCTGGTTTTGTCAACTAGACCAACGTTTTGTCATTATTGTTCTGATTTCTTATAACACACAATACCACATTCAACTCCATTGACCCGATAGTCGGGTGCGGATGAGGAAATATTATTTGCACGGATGAGTGCTATCTTTTAGAATGGCTTATATTTTGTATTCCAATAGGGTAATAAAACCTTTGACACCAGTATGAATATAAAGCATTAAGACGAACTAGCAGTTCATTTCCTTAACATTACATTGCATGTAGCAGATTTTTGCTACGTAGCGGAATAATGATGCTACGGGCTACAGCGTAGCACTCGTAGCAGTAGTAGTGCCTGGCGGCGAATGTGTTAAGTATAATTTTCTGTATTCATACTCGTATTTCAGATAATTTAAATAAAGAGCTTTTATATGTCTTTTTAATTTAAATTACAAAAACATTTCAAGGTTTTTTATAAGGTGTATCCCAATTAAACATACGCTAAATTTTCAAAACTAAATACACAAAATTTCTTCGTTACTCGACTAGGAGCATAAAAGGAAAATTGACATGTACCAAGATTAGGCTGTGTGGGCACGCAATAGCAACATTAAGCCTGCATTATGGTCTATCGCCACAAATAGTTTCATGCTGACGCAATCTAGATAATACTATCCTTTATGGTTGGTTTCGTTTTGATTCGCAAATGTTTCTTGGAAAACTTTAATTCTGTCATTTGTACAGTCACGAACATTATAGTAGTGAACAGAATTGCCAAAAATACTCAACTATTGAATTGATAAAATATACCTTACTTTATTTCAGACAGCACTAGTGTTGGACACTTTAAACTGACAAGCACTAATAATGGACACTTAATTCTAAATTCAATTTTTTTTTTTTAATAACGGCGACTGAGTCGATCCATCCGATTTATTAACACTGCGGTTTTACTAATCATACACGTCTTAATTGCTAACATCGTAGCACATAAAAAAAACTGTTTTAGCAAATTATTGATATATGTATTATAAAATAGTCAAAAATATAACGGGAAAGTACAAAGGCTAACTTATCCCTTTAAGGCATTTCTTCCAGTTTATTTTTGAACAATTTAGAAATAATTAATGACAACGTACTCGTATAGCCAAATAAGTACCACTCTAAAATACATTATTTTTACTTACCAATGAATTTAAAAAAAAACATTAAAAAAAAAAGTCAGAAATCAATTGTTTTTTTGTTAGTTCGATCGCTGATCAAACATTAACTTTAATACTGAATTTTGTCTGCGATAATATCTGCCATTTTAAATCACAATAATCTAAACTTTATACGTGCCTGTATTCCACTTTGTTTTAAGCAATTTCATTATTATATTGTTAACGTTATGGCAGCTCTTATATTTGACAGTAATCGCGGCTGTATCGTAAAAAAGTAATATGGTTTCGAAAGCTAACCGGGTAAACCTATGTGGAATTAAGGCTCTGGTAGAGACACAGATAGCGTTAACATCTTAATCTGTATGAAATCCAACTCGGTTGGTTTTCATGACCTGCGTCGCTATTGCCGAACGCACTCACAATCTCAATTGTTATCAAAGCGGAACAATTGTTTTCATTTTGTATGCAGACAAGCCTTCGATTTTCAAAATGAAAACAACTGCGATTACGAGTGCGTTAAGCAATAGCCCTTATGATCTAACCCAAACTTTGATGAAAGTGTACGTTTTCTGCTAGGAGCTCCAAATCAAACAAAAATATTATGATTTTCTATTAGCAAGTAGAATTATTTAGGACGCTGGACCAAACCGAAAGCTAACAAGAAAAAATAATATCTGGTCGGTAACGAAATAAGTTTCCTTTGAAATATGTATGAACTGTTATGATAAGATTCGGAAAACATTCGGTTATTTTTATTAAATATCAATATCTCCTTTTTTACAGTTTCTGGATATTTAATCACGATATTTTATAATAATAATAATATATTACATTGAAACTGTACCTTAAGGGTACCGAACCTTATAAACCTTACTAAGCCTTTGTTTACCGTCCGTCCGTCCTAACTTTAACAAATAAGGTGACATCACTAACAAATAAGGTAAACATTAAAATTTCAAGTCTGTTTTTTAGAAAAGTAAAATGAAATTTTGCATTACAATGCTGCCCGAGAAAACTTTAAAAGTTGGTTCTGCAATATTATCAAGGGTGTAATAAATAAATTATAAAGTCGTAAACAGTACTTAAAACTATCGTTTAAAGACTGTATCGTTAAGTATAAATACAACTTTACGTAGTCGTCTTTCTTTCCTAAAGTATTTTTTAGATTTAAATGTACATGTGTTTAATTAGTGCTTTTATTAGGTACACATTTCATCCTGCGGGCTCGACTTGAGGCATATGGTTTAGTCAAAATTTACCGAATCCATCTGAGTGATGTTAACGAAAGTGGACAAATAGCAAAATAAATTTTACTGTTTGCGAGCTAGACAACGTAACCAAAAAAAATTATCATACTACGCAAACCATAATTACACATGATTCCCAAAGTAAAACATCTGAGCATTCTCTTTAATTTATTTTTAATAAAAAAAAGGCATGGATGGCGATGGGCGGTGGCCATTTTGAGAATATGGCATATTACTCATTACAACTCCGACTTTGACATCTATTATAACTATTAAGAAGCGTTTCTATCGACGTGTTTTACCGATGGTTAGACGCCACGATTGTCCATTGTGCTTGGGTCTGGCTGAGACCTTTGGTTAGTCTCCCTCCTCCCGCTCGCACCAGATATTGATGGGAAACCAAAACATTACGTAAAAAGTCGCTTTTGTGTGAAAGTAAAAATCTATCATATTTATTCTGCGGATGCTCATTCGGGTAAACATGAAGGGGACACTTAGTTCACATGTTTTGGCTGCATACCAACCTATTGCATTTTAAAATTATACTATAGGAGTTGCTGAAATACTTCAAATTGAGCTCAATAGGCTTGTCCGAAATATATTTTGGGGACGATTTTGAAAGCATCATAAAGTCTCCAAGACAAAAAATTAACCATATTATATCAGATGAAATGGTTAAAAAACACCTGCAGGTCATATCCTCACAACATTGTAATTTAAAATAATACGGATGTCAAAAGTTAGACTAGGTTTTGTATGTATTTATACTAAACGATACAGTCTTTATTAATATTTAACAAAAACATGATAAAGTAAAAAAACTGGTGGTGCCCATTCAAGCAATATACAAACAAGCGTCAAATAAAGTGTTATTATAGCGGAAATCCTAAAGCAAAGAAACAAATAATAAATACCTACCAAGTACAAACTTGATAGGTGTTTATTATTTGTATCAATTATTTGGCAGATATCACTTCTTATCAGGTGACTAGTTTGCCTTATGAAGCATAGAAAAAGCTTTCTTTTTTCTATGCCATTACAAGCATATCCAAGGTTCTATAGAAATTAAATAAAAGTAAGTTTTTGAAAATTCAATCCTTTTGAGACACGATTTTGTTGCCAACAGTTTTTTGTTGCAAAGTCATGTTCTGCACATCAAGATGAAACTAATGAGTCCCAGCAAGATGGGTCTACGTGAAGTATAGCGGAAATCCTGTCATTGTTCCAGCTCCATAATCAGGTCAGCTCTTAAATACCATTATATTGCATTGTCATCGCGTTGATTATAATTATGTATTCTACTTAAATTTTCTTATTACACTAACGGAAATTGGTTCCAATTTGTCTTATATGATTTGGCCTAAATACATGCATACAAATATTGCAAGATAATAAATAACTTGTAAAAGTCCGTGATGATGCAAAAACATCGCGAAGCTCATCGTTATTCCTCACACTAACAACTCACCCATATAAAATCAAAACTAACCTTCAAGCTACTAATATTCGTAGTAGTAGAAGTCTGTTATGTAGTCCTACCTTATTAAAGATCGTGGTTGCAAAATTTGCTGACTTATTTCGCTCGAGTACATTCAAGATCGCGGTTTTAAGTTTTCCAATCTCGACTTTGGTTTAGCGTTAGTAACACACGAGAAACAATGCATTGTACGAGACGTCAATTTATTAGCATAGAGGCATTCAGAGGAGGTATTCCATCTTACTCTTCGGGCTCTAATATGGCTGCGTTTACCGTGTGACACAGTTTGTATAAGGCATCCGTCAACTTCTGACACGTACCTAATACATGCCTCTGACCTTGGGATCTCATGGAACGGGGGTGACATTTCCTTGGTACGCGGGCGAAAGGAAAATGGAGAATTGGATCGCGTACATTAAAAATTACATTTGAATTGTATGAAAAAAAAAGTTTTTACAATTTACAGGAGTAAAAAAGTTCAGTTTCAGGAGTAGAAACGACTCGTAAATTTAAAACCCCAAGATCAAAGGCACCGTGTATAAGTACGAGAGTGACGGATGCTTTACCACATTTGACGCGGGATATAGACGCAGCCATACTAGGCTCGCAGGCTTGGCAATGTATTTGCAGTCTTAATCTTCTAGTCATAAGCATTCCTTTTTCGTATTCCTTTTTTCGCAATCGGTAACGTATCAATCGCATTTTTTCCAATTTCAACTGAACCTTGCTTAACCAACCTACGACTCTGTCAAATTTGTTTTTTGAAATGGGAAAAAATGCGACTAATAATTTATCAGATTTATTGTAAAATCAATACAAAATAAAACGTATACATTTATTTATTTATTGAAATAAAATTCAAAGAACAATAAATAAAAAATATCATTTTTAAAAACGGTAATAAGTTTACGCATCACTGGCCAAACGAATTCAGATTTTATTTGTAAATATTGAATAATATACAAAAAGGAAACAGACATTTTGGAATTAATAGAAACAGACACAATTTAATGACACACGTGTCTGTATAAGAAACGAAATAAAAACGTACAAGATGAAGTAGACATGTAAAGAACGTAATATGTGTGTTTATGGGTTAGTGTGTGAGCGCTCGGCATTTCATGTTTGTGGCAACCAAATTATTATATTTTTCTTAGAAGTCTGTTCTGATGAAATGGGTACACTGATTTAAGTAATTTGTTGTACGTACGTGGAAGATGAGTAGCTTAGTGATAGCGTAGTGTAGCGTATTGAATAATGAGATATTACCAGGGTTCGGAGTTTTCATAGCACCGTAAGACGAAAGAGAGCTATGCAGTCGGGGTTCCTTGTTTTGCCATAGTATCGTTTGTCCTAAAGTCACTTACCATAACATATTTGTCATAATTTGTGTTAGCCATAATGTTCAGTACCATAAAATAGTCTTAAAACATTTTAGTCATAATTTTATTGTGGTCGCCATAATACCTAATTTCCTAATTTTGTTAGTCGGTTATACAAAGGGACACAGCGCTACCGCAAATCTCAAAAAAAAAATGTTCCCGTGGGGTGCGTCACGGACGAAATTGCAGGCAGAATCTGGAATCTAACATTGTTTCCCGTTATAGCTACATTTCGACGTAAGTAAACATCGAAAATACAAATTCAATAATTTCAAATGCACAAGCGATCTGCCAAACATCGCTCAATTTCCAAGCTTACTAAGTCTTAATCATAGGGCAAAGAACTCTGATTTTTAACCTTTAAAATTCATAGTTGTTTTTGCGACTGCAGCTTAAAGAAAGTTACGAGTTTGTCAAAGTAAACAGGTGGTGGAGTAAACGAACTTGATATTTACTTTAATCAATTTAAGCGGTTTAATCTGCAAAGAGCATTGCCAGGCCTTTTTGCCTGTATTCAAAGTAGAAAGGGTTGAGTTCGAAGATGAGTGTTTTTATGACAAGCAAGAGTTATTGGCAATATTTTGTGAGTACTGTTCTAATATAATTCTACTGTAAGTATTTTTTGACGAGTTAGAAAATATTATAAAACTGTTTTCGATAGTTTTTATATACTAAACTGAAAAATATCCTTCACTTTTAATTTTGACTCATTTACACACTGGAAATTTTTACGCAGCATATTACAACACCTATATTTTCAATTAGGTAATGCTAAGCTTTTGCATGTTAACTCTCTGCTATCTAGGGTTAGTATTGCCAATGTTAAGACGAACACTACAAAGTTTACGTGGGCTGAACACGTCTGCCGCATGGCCACGAGACGGATATCGTAGCAGAGGTAGACCCAAAAAGAGATGGGAGAAAATCCTGGATACATCTGTGATTGGCGGGAGCACACTCTCTTTAGAGGCGAGTTGAGAGACGGAGTGGCGGCTTTTGCCCTGCAGTGGAAAACAAGCACGGGCTAGTAAAAAACATGTTTCTCTCACTCATTTGTAGATTAAGAGTGACTCGCCCTCGCTTCGTTCCAGTTTGTTTGACCTCAGTCTCACTGTGTGTCTATGTGAGTTTTTTGTGACACTCGCAAAACCAAAATTTATTGTACACTAGCGACCCGCCCTCGCTTCGCTTCGGTTTATGTGAGTTTTCTGTAACACCCTTTCATGAAACAGGATTTATTATACATATAAACCTTCCTCTTGAAACACTCTATCTATTAATAAAAACCGCATCAAAATCCGTTGCGTAGTTTTAAAGATCTAAGCATACATAGGGACAGACAGCGGAAAGCGACTTTGTTTTATACTAAATATGTAGTGATGATAAAATATTTCCTCTTGAATTACAATGTAGTGATGAAAACTGCAATAAAATCCGCTGCGTAGAAAGGTCTAACACACAGAGAGACAGACGATGGGAAGCGACATTATTTTATATTAAAAAAGATGCGCCATCACCATTACTGCAATCATTAAAAACTGACAATCTTTAACCAAAACTGAACACATTTATGAAGACAACTAATATTTTCCATATCCTATTCTAGATTCAAAGTTACAAGGTGTTGGAAAGGGTCCAAAGTGGAATGACCCAAGAAAATGACCGTTTTGATTGAAGAGCTGCTTCAAACTACGCTAGCCGCGTCGTTTTCGTGCCGGGGCTACCTTCATTACAGCCAAAATGTTCTTTGCTAAAATTGGAGCTGTTATGAAGTTTTTTTTTAAGTTTACTTTAATGTATTTACCGTAAAACGGGGTAAGTAGGGATTAGTAGGGACACAAACAACAGGAGTCTTATCGTGACTGAGCGATCTCTTCGAGATAACCTTTGGATACTGACTTTTAGGAAATTTTAAATATGAATAAAAATAAAAATATTTTATGGTTCCTTATAAATAGTTTGCGGATTTCTTATGCCTTTCAAATATGTTTAAAAAAAAATTGCAACAAGAAATGCTATTGGTTGTTTTTATTAGAAATATCTCTTTCACATTTTCAACTATTCAAAAGTTATTTTAAGGCGACCGCTTTTTAGCGATAAGACCGCCTGTGGTTTACCTCTACTTTCAATCTTCTTTAATAATATGACGTTGTGTTCCATATTGTATCGATAAAATAATGTATATCGAAAGTCGATAAACGAGAATTCCCTATGACAACTCAAAAATGCTACGAGAATTCCGGGCTCTGCTAATTATAAGACTAAAATTATATCCAATAGATGTCAAGTTATTGTCTATTAAATACTAGTTCTTACTCGTAACAAGTTATGACTTACTTTAGATTGTGTATCTACTCACCCCATTTTACGGTATTCGTTTAGGTTGTCAATTTTATAAAAATTGTATTATGAATCTGACAATGAAAATGGTTTAGCGATTTTACCATGAATACCTACCAAATTAAATAGATATTCATTTGTCAATACACGTAGGATTGCTTTTTGTACGAGTAAAATTGTCGTTATTTTATTGTTGGGGGCATTGGTAACAATCATATTTTATACAGTTACATAAATCCTCGAATATTCAATAGTATTTCCCAATGTGAATAATTGTGTTATAATTATTGTCATTAAACTTACATTCGGCATTTTTTCAAACTAAAAGTATTTCACCCTGCGTTTTGGAATAAAAACTTCAGTAGTTGAGCACGGTTTCATTGATTACAAAAATTATAAGCTCACACTTTCAACCATAGAGCTCTAACTCTCTACCAATCTGTGTACCCTTACCATGAGTTACAATTACCGTACTCGCTAGCGAGTCGAATGTTCTGTCCCTCGCAGATCTTGCAGTATTCTTATAGAGTGCAAGGGACAGAGCATTCGACTCGATAGCGAGTACAGTAATTGTAACATGGTAAGATGACCACATCTTCGTTGGCCTCTTCCAACTCTTTCCTAAAACAAACAAACAAATAGCACAACAAAGTCATCCGACCATAGGCTAGCTTTATGCCAGCGTAGCGCTGAGTTGAAATCATTTCCTGACAACATTTACCTTGGCTATATTAGTATTTTGTACCTTTGGTATATCTAACTGTCATTTTTTAATAGGTTCTCACGTACTTCCAAACATAGAGACTGCTGTCCAGCTCTTTCTCAATGACTTAACAAAATGGACCGACCACAAATGCCCTATCAACTGACGTCTTCCTTTGACTTGGCTGTTATTTTGGTAAAGCCTTTTCCCTTGCCGTCTTCGTACCTAGCCAAATACATCGGCCATTTTCAAATTAAATTTGCAGTTCACTTACGAGGTCGACTTCGGTCCAATAGTCAACTATACTGCTCTCCTACGGAGAAAAGGTGTATGTGCAATAAATTCGTAGAAGCATGTTAAACTCTCAAACTTTATAAATATGGTTGTATGTGCAATACAAATATATATTAGATGCGCCTTTTCTCCGTAGGAGGGCAGTATATGTCCGGCATGCGGTTTACAGGTAAGACACTTAACATGGCACGCTTCATGGCACTTAAAGTTTTTGATTTGGTGCATGCAGGGTCCAGAGAGTGAGCACGTATACTGAGTTATGTGAGAAAAAGTATACCAAAGTTTTATTCAGCTTAGCACTGGGAAAATTCAGGAAATTGAGAAACGAATCGCTTGACATGTTTAGATAAATTTTATAGTCTTTTAAGTTTTTTTTGGGGTATTTTTATTTAGTATTGATTTTCCATAGTTTTTGAAATTCCTGTTATTTCTCTACTTCCTTTGATAATATTCGACTGCGAAGGAAAAGTATCACACACGGCAGTGTTTCCGGACAAGCTCAAAAAAGCGGTGCGACACCTGCAGTGTGTATTTACACGAACCCATTCAGGCCCTATTTCCCACCCTTCTAACTTTTCACCCAGTGCAGCTAGGAACCTGATATTTTAAATTATCTTTAAAAAAAATACTTTTGTAAATATTGTACCGCAAAACAGGGTGAGTAGGGATTAAGGGGTGAGAAGGGTTAAAATAAGTAATGACTTGTTACAAATAAGAACAAGTATTAAATGGGCAATTACGTTACGTCTATTGAAAATAATTTCAGTCTTGTAATAAGTAAAATATGTTTTATTTTAGGTTGTATCCCTACTCACCCCTTAATCTTTACTCACCCGGTTTTACGGTTAAGGATCAACATAGGGGCCAGAAATATTTACATTTACACTGGCTAATTTGCAATTTTTTTGCGCTCATTCCCAAAATACCAGTATTTCAAAATACCAAACTACTCTTTTTACCAGGTTCTCAAAAAACCAGATTCGAAATGTTGGGTAAAGATAATAAATAATACCCTAATTTGTATGTTTAGTTTTGGGGTTCCGATATATTGAGAATCAGGTATTTTAAAATACTGGTATTTCGGGAATGAGCGTTTTTTTGGCCCACCCTGAGTTTTAATTTTGTGTTTTCTATAATGAAGTGCTTATATATACACAAATAAAACTTATGTAAGTCTAATAGCTTTAATGAGACTTATGTGTTTGGCTTGCAGTCTTTTTCAGCGTTGCTAGCTTGACCAGATTAGATACTGTTTTGAATAAAAATGCATTAATGGTTTATATCACTCCCTTCCTACCATCAAGGATGTATTATTAGTTATCAGCTATCATTATCAAAAATCTATAACTTGTTAAATCAACTCCGTTTCTGCTCTGTACATGACCGGTCCATCTATTGCCTAGTTTCTAGTCTTTGCAAAAATGACCCGTTTATCGACACTTCATACACTTATTGCAAAGTTTACTATAAAATTTAAATATGCAATTAACCTAAATAACTCACATTTAAAACCCATTTGCAATCCTTCACCCATCACACGCCTTATTTAAACTGATTGAGGTGCCTGAAATCGTATTGAATCGTAAAGGCAAATCCTGAAAAAACGTTACTCTCTCTTATCACGAACGAATTGACAATAAAGGTTTACGATACCTGAGGTGTTCTCTTACGGTGGATTACATTATTCAATCTATCTGTTTTAACAGTTAAAGATATACAGATGTATTAAAACTTTTATGAAACTGTAGTTTAAGACCTACTACTGAATTTCAGGTTTATATTTTATATCAGGTTTATGTTTTAAACATCATGATTTCAGCAAAAAGCAGCGTTCGAAGAAATTAAATTCGATGAAATTGTGGCTTACCATGTTAGTGATCCATACATGGTCCTTCTACAACAAACATAGGTAGGGTAAAGTCACCGGTGATCAAAGACCAGTAGTCGTCCTTATATGGGTGCGAAGAGTGGGAAATATAATCTTTCGTACTCTTCCCACCCCTTCCTCTGCCTAAACTTGTACAAGGTATAGGCAGAGGCCGACTACAGGGTTCTGGCTGACCACTGGTGATTTTACCCTATTATTATCGTAACATTGTGTTAGATCGAAAAATAAAAAAATAAAAAAACCAGACGAGAGTCACTAGTTTCATCCCATTCGACACCTCCTAAGTATACTGGTGCAAGTGACCTTTTTGCAATTTTCGTTTTTTTGCGTTTTTATGCCTATAATACTTATATTTACCTCCCACAAAAATTTCATGCGGAAATTCCTGCTACTTTCTGAAATAAAGTGACGTATACAAATGCAAGTGACACTTTTTTGTAAATCGGTAGGTTGTAAACTGAGTCAAGTCGCTTGCACCACAGTACGCGGGACCGATTCCGTGGAGGGGCTGCGTGTGAGCGGTACAACTGACAGTTGGCTCAGTATGCTCGTAAACCATTAATGCTAGCAGACGTTGGCTCAGTATACTCGCTTCTGTGTCGACGCGATATACGTTAATAAACGTGTTAGAATCACAATTGGGGTACGCCCATTTTAACAATGTATGAAAATTTCAAAACCATTTCGAGGAATAGGTTCCTCAAACTAATCTCTGCCATTAAATTGAAAATACATGTTACAGTGAATTAATTATATAGTTATAAAGAAATGACCTTCATTTGACCCCTAAATGCGGTCCGAATGGCGCTATATCAACCTTTTTGTGGTTTTATATGAAACATATAAAACCTATCCAATGTTTAACTTAGGTACTTTTTTTTCTCTTTTATCAATGGCGGTCCACCGCGGTATTCTGCAGTGATTTTGCCAGTGTCAAATGAGTTGAGTAAACAGTAAACAGAATAAATCAAAAGTAAAAGCCGGACATCTTCCCTCCCCGATGGTTACCGGCAGATTCCAATATTTTACCTCATTACTACAATTTAGATACCTAGCTGACACCTACGTTCGAAGACAGCTGTTGTCATAAAAAAAAATGTTTTTTTACAAATTGACTAATAATTCTTATGATTAAATTAGTATATTATTAAAGCCATTTCTCTTTTAAGTTGTGTGTGATAAATGTAATTAATTTATGTGATGAGTTTTTCCAAGAGGTTCAACACGACGGCATCGGCATCAACATTTATTATAGAAACGAATGATTAGAGGTATGGAATCTCTTATCCATATTCTTTTTCTACTCTCGTACCGTACCGCTAATATTGATATCGTTAATGGTATCAGAATACCACCAATAGCGTAACTGAAGCGGAAAAACAATTCTATTATGAGCGTTGCTATGGTTATAACAGTTCTATAATAACTAATGATGAATAATAATTAATGACCGGTTTTTTTTGGGGGTTTTCTAAAGATGAAACCTAGCTAGATCGAATTATTGCTCCCGAAACCCCCAGCATACAAAAATTCATGAAAATCTTTGGAGCCGTTTCCTAGAATAAGGTTTTATATACTTATACAATAATTGCTCGTTATAATTTATTGTAGATGTGGTTGTGTTCAGTAAATCTGCTCTAGAAAGAAGTTATGCAGGAAACGCTGTATTGAATTTAGGTAATAAGCAATGGCAGAATACTAATAATTCTCTGAAACTATTAATAAATTGTGTTGCGATTGTTTCTTTACATAATGTTTGAATAGACGTGTTTTAAAAAGAAAACACAAATAATTTAAAAAAAACGTCTTTCTAAATAACTCCGCCATTTTTGCACAGTAAGCAGATGAGGTTAATTTTATGAAATAATTTATTTAAAACCACATAAACACTCTTAATCATGAAAAGCTTCAAATTAAATCCTTATAAAAGGTTATACTATCGAGTAAAAATTTAAAAGCAGACAGTTATCTTTCTGGTGTATCCCAATTATGAAAATGAATAAAGACTGAATCTTGTAAGATACTAAGTAAGAAGTAATCTCAAATAAGATTGCTTTAAAAACAATATCTTATTATTTGGGTTAGTATAGGTGTTCGAATGATAAATAGCAAAATGATTAAAAACGTTACTTTAAGATAATTCAATTAAGTTTCTAAATTTCCATTACTACTAATTAATTGAAGAGGTAAAAGCGTTTGTTATGAAAGTTTCCACTAGGAACATAAAGTAATTATGGCTGTTATAAAAATGTAAGTAAGATTTTACCAAAATAACACCGTTATTTGGCAAGTTACTATCTTTTGATTTTAAGAACACGAGTTTAGTCATATTTTTAAAAGTCAACCCTTATTATTTTAATATAAAAAACATGACAATATTACAAAAGTGTACTGGTTTAAAGTGACATGACTTTTATTGTATACATGTACTAGTGATTATTATGCCCAAATAATAATAATAAGGGGTAACAGAGCAAAGCAATATCTTTATTTATAAATGATATCACCCATAATCACTTAATTACCTATAAAAATAATAAATAGAAGCTGAATTGTAATGATAGCCACAAACAGTGTATACTGGATCAAGTGGTAGTTAGCTCAGTATACTATAAATTGAAACACATGTAATACGCGTATACTAGTTTATCTGCGCTTTTCTCAAAAACCGCTATAGTTTTTTAAATTCTAAATATGTAGAAAAAAACGTAGTACTTTAATTAAAATAAATCTCAAATTTCATTACATTATCTTTAAAGGAAAAAAAGTTATGCATATATTTACCTTTGCGCAGCTCTCCTGTGAAATCGTGATTTTGCACTTGCATCAGTGTACTTAGGAGGTGTCGTATAAAGGTCTAGCTGTATCATAAGCTGTACCTATCAGTTTTTATCATAAAAATCAGTTTGTGGTAGACCAGGTGTACTGCCGTTTCGCCGAATTATGTTTCGTCAAATGATTCATTTCGTCAAATGTTTCATTTGGGCAAATGCTTTTTTTTCTAAAACTGTAAATATTTCAGGATTTATTTCAGGACCATCGCGTAGAACCCTATAGGTTAGGTTAGGTTTGTTTTTAAAAAATCCTGAAATATTTACAGTTTTAGAAAAAAAAGCATTTGCCCAAATGAAACATTTGACGAAATGAATCATTTGACGAAACATAATTCGGCGAAACGGCAGAGAACCTCTCACACCCTTTATATTATAACCTGTCTCGTTATCTAATGACGAAAAATAAAATATCAAATATCATGTCATTATAGCTTTGTCTCTGACGCACATAAGCCCAATTTACGACAGACTGAAAGAGAAAAGGAACTGTTCTGGGGCGGAAATGAGTCACACAATTATCACATCAAAAGCTTCTGGGTTTTTTCTGGTAAACAAAAGTTAAAGCGTGAGACATGTTTCTTTTAATAATAAATAAATAAAAAGGTTGCCGAGCGCTGCCCGTGATGAGTCGTAAGTGTTTGTACGATGTAGATTGTCAACTTCGTGTCAGATTAAAAATGTTTACGTTTATTCATAGCATGTTTCATACAGGTAACTAAAGTAAAAACAAACTTATGTTTAGCGATAACATAACATGTTACGTACAAACACTTACGACCCATGACGAGCAGCGCTCGGCAACCTTTTTATTTCTGTGATTGATTTGAAGGCAGTATTTGTTATTATTTTTGTATAACTAGCTTCTGCCCGCAACTTCCTGTTAAATTTCCGGGATGAAAAGTAGCCTATGTGTAAATCCAGGGCATAAGCTATCTCCATTCCAAATTTCATCCAAATCCGCCTAGCCGTTGCATCGTAAAGAAGTAACAAACACACACACACACACACAAACTTTCGCATTTACAATATTAGTAGGATTTAGTAAACAGGTTCTTTATTTACCTATTTTGTCTTAATAATAGTCCCTATTACATTGCAAACTTAACAGCAGTTCCTACTGTCTTATCAGCAAAGGCGGCCGTATCGTTCACAATATGATAACAATATGGTTTAAGAAAAAGCGAGCCTCTAATTTGGTCTAAACCATATATTATATTCTTTTTACCCAACTGCGTGACGCAAAGGAGAGTTATATGTTTATCAGCCTAGAGGTATAAATGTTTGTTTGTATGTTTGTTCCTTTGTGGCGCTCTAGAAACTAAACGCCTGGACCGAGTTTGATAATTCTTATGTCAATCAATTCGTCTTAGTCTTGTAAACATAATGACAGTATAATCAAACTTCAAAATAGCGGCAACCAGGCGCCATCATAATTAAAAAAAGAAAAAGATAAGTCGACGAATTATGACAAGTGCGGTATCATTGAATATTTTTTTCATTTGACATGATTATTTAAGATTTATAACGCTTGAAGTTGTTTTTTTAAAGTTTGCTTTTTTGACTCTTATTTATCCTCCTAAGGCCCAATGAAATTTTTTTCTTGTAGTCACTATGGCCCGTAGTCCTACCAGTAGTACTATTGTTTTATACTCATTCAGACCCAAGTACTTAGAAGACTTACTTAGAGGACACGCCAAATTCGTTCAGCGCGAAATTTGAAAACAAAATGGCGGGTTTTCCATTAAGTCCTACTGGTAGGACCGTGGTACGCTATAACTACACAACTGTCGAAGGAGCTGGGTCTAAATGACAAAGTTAATAAGTACTATGGGTAGGACCTTGGCCCTTAGGAGGTAATGACAGTCGCTATCTCTTTTCTTATGCTAAGTTACTAACATCTACCAAACTGTTACGAATAATTTGCAACGGTGCAGAAAAAAACGAAGGTCTTTGTAACAGGCACATTGTTTGATATACAGCGTGTTTCGTCGTCGCCGGCGGGGACGCACTCAGACTCACTTGACCGACGCCATTATACCGATGAAAGAACACGGTGTTTTGACTGTACGTGGCTGGTACGCGTTTCAAATAAGAGGCTTGATTTTAAAACACAATTGTTGTAACAAAAATATGTTTACAAATAAAATAGGAAAACCACAATTATTATTTTCTAGGGTTCCGTATTAAACAAGGAACTCAAAGAATCTTGGTTATACAAAGCCGTACATATTATTTAATTTACGTGTATATTTATTTAAATTACGCCAACACAGTACCACCCATAAAGTATAGCACAGGTTTTTTTTAAGCTACGACGTCGTGAGAAGTGTTGTTAGATAGCTCTTGAAATGTCATGTCATTACTTTTTTACCTACATGACATGTCATTAATATTTTTTAGAAATTGGGGAACCGTTTAGGGAATATTGAACCCGAAACTACCCCTTTAGGTTTTTTTTTTAATATTCTAAAGTAAAGCACATAAAGAACGTAAAAGCAAACCCGGACAGGAAAACTAGACTTAACTAGTTTCTGACATAGAGGAGACTAAAGCTTTGATAAAGACCAAATAACTTTAAGTAAAAATTTAGTAAAGTTCATACACATATATTATTTTCTGAGATATTTTTAGTTTAGATTGTATGTGGTAACAGCTTCGGAACCGTACACTAACTTTCGAAAACCTTTTATATGTTTCTAAAAGAATAACAAACACTATTTTCCCACAACACTCGGGTAAATTTACCCTATAGCAGGTACCCAAATATAGGGCGCGGCTTTCTTGAATAGGGCACTTTCAGGGCAAAAATGACTTCTTTTGTCGAAAGCAACAAAGAATGATTTATGGTCTCAGTCAACCTCAAATATGTAAAATAGAATGAATAATTAGTGCAGACGTGACATGTCTTAAACGACCGGTTAAGTTAAACGGAGGTAATGGCACGCTCAAGGTTCGTTACGACATTAATATTGACGACGTGGTTAGTCTAGGTTGTAATGATCCTTGTAACAGGGCTTGCGGTCCCAGGTTCAATTTGTGTGATCATTTTGTAGGTTTGTATGTATGTATGTATGTAATAATTTGTTCATGTTGTGGTTTTAGTGGTGGCAGACCTTGTACAAAGGCCGTCCGTTTCGCTACCATCTATATAATACATAAAATTATGCTTCTGTTTTTTTTTATCAATAATGGGTAATTGCGTTAATTATTAAAAAACATTACTTAAAACTAAATTATTTGGTACTTCAAGAGGATTAAGATGACGCTTTAATCGAGAAAAATTTACATTTTTTACATACAAATTTAGGGGTCACTAGTAAAATGACGGAATCGTAAAATGACTGACTCGCAAAATGACCACATCGCTTGTAGCCTACATCTCAAAATGTCCGAGTCGCAAAAGGACTACTTTCTTTGCGTAACTAGGTAGGTTAGGTTCGTTAGGTTACTTTAAATGCCCGAAGGGCAAATTACCTAGAAGTAGGAGCCCCGCCGTGCGGGGCTCCGTCGACTGTACTTAAACAATGATAAAATGAAAAAACCATTGTGTCCATTTTGCGACTCGGACATTTTAAGATATAGGCTACAAGTGATGTGGTCATTTTGCGAGTCAGTCATTTTACGATTCCGTCATTCTACTAGTGACCCAAATTTAGGGGTCACTAGTAGAATGACGGAATCGTAAAATGACTGACTCGCAAAATGACCACATCGCTTGTAGCCTACATTTCAAAATGTCCGAGTCGCAAAAGGACTACTTTCTTTGCGTAACTAGGTAGGTTAGGTTCGTTAGGTTACTTTAAATGCCCGAAGGGCAAATTACCTAGAAGTAGGAGCCCCGCCGTGCGGGGCTCCGTCGACTGTACTTAAACAATGATAAAATGAAAAAACCATTGTGTCCATTTTGCGACTCGGACATTTTAAGATATAGGCTACAAGTGATGTGGTCATTTTGCGAGTCAGTCATTTTACGATTCCGGCATTCTACTAGTGACCCAAATTTAGCTCCAGGCGGTCACATTTCTTTCCACAATTTTTAAAAGCCTTTATTTAACTTGCAATGTATGTATGTAAGGGTCAAATCTTGCAAGTTAAATTTGACCCACTTCCCGGTTTCCGATGAAGCTGAAACTTTTCATACGACTTTAGTTCTGATGATAATACAATAACCAACCAACAACCATCGAGCTGGTCTGATGATGGAGACTCAGGAAAGCCATAGGAACCACTAAATTACACGTTATAAGCCCGTGTTAGGGCTTGCTAGAATCGTCATGACAATTAGATGACGACTGTGCAAAAAAAGTAAAGTATGCAATAAAAGCTGGTCCCAAAAATGAAATTTTCGACAGTAGCTTATTAATTTTGAATACTTAACTACGTTGTAGTCATCACGAAAAACCGATTCCGTTTTTTTTATATTTTCTCGGAAAAGAATAGGTACCTATACGTAGAGACCTCGTTTTCATAATATCTATACATATTTAAAAATCATAAAAAATTTATTAAGTGTAAGTAGAGAGAAACGTTGCAGCATTTTGTATGAACATTAAATTTAAACCCTTGCTACCCTCTTTTCAGCCTCACAGATTTGTTCAATGTATGTTAAATACTGGTAAAATGTCTTAACTAGCCTAATTGTTTGCGGGTGGTAGGACCTTGTGCAGGGTCCGTCCGGATCGCTACCACCGTCTTATCCATTAACCTACCGTCAAACAGCAGTGTTCGCATTGTTGTGTTCCGGTTTGGGGATAAGACAGCCGGTGAAATGACTAGCATAGAGGCATTCATTCATTCATTCATATCTTAGCCTCAGGGTTGGCAACGCATTTGCAGTCTTAGGATTGCATTGCAGTCTTGTGATTGCGAATGTCTATGGGTCAGAGTTTCCACTACCATCAGGTGGCCTGTGTGCTCGTTTGTCTACTCGATGCCATAAAAAAAAAATTGTGCAAAATGTGCTTACAGAATTATTAACATATTTTTAGAGCTGTTGGTAATTCTGTAGCTTTCCCTACCCCACTCGAGCACTCTGGGAATGAAGGCGTAAGCTTATATACCTATGTGTTGTTCATTTAGTTTTGCTGTGTGGATTTTGTCGTATTTTTCAACACACAACACAACACAAATCTACCATTCGTTATTAAGATTAAACCTAATGTACAATTGTACAGTCACGAAACGGGCCACAAATTGTTGAGCCACTTACCCATGTTTCTAATTAGGCCGTGTAATGCAAATCAAATAGCTGTCAGCCAGTCGTTTACATCGGTTATTGAATACACGGCTAAATTACGAACAATGGCCAGTGGCTCAACAATCCCGGTATGTGAGTGTACCTAGATAAGTCAGTTATTGTAAGCAATCACAGGGTAGGCTTAAACGCTGTAATCTTTTTTTTCAAAAGTCAAATAAACAACATACAGTACATTCAATAAATATATGATTCTAGAGGTAAATCATGAAACAAAAAGAAAATGAAGTTTCTCGGTAGTCGATTAATTAAATAATAGAGAAAACTGAAACTATTATTTATCATCATTCTCCTCCACTAGAATGCTGTGGATAGTCCAAGGATTTAATTCTTGGAAAATTTTATATTATTTTTACCGCGCAATGTAAAGGGTTTATTATTGTTTCTTTTTAATAAAGCGATATTTCTACAGGTTTCTTTTTACAAACAAACCTTCTTGTCGTCTAAAAATATTATTTTACCTAAGAATATTATTTAAAACTTTCATTTTGTAACATTCTTTTACACCCTGTAACAAAAACAAAACACAACAGTATTTTTATGTATTATTGGAAGTTTGCTTCTTAAAATAAACATGACACCAAAACTTAACGTATCGGTATTTGCAAGGAAATGGTAGTATATCTATATTATATTTTAAAAAGAAGAAATCGACTGACATCAACATAGTTTAAACCTCCGGATTCCAAATTTAACACGTAGGTGCACTAAAAAACAATTTTCCGAAAGCGAGCACCAACGGGAAGAAATAGGCGGAGTAGCGGGAACGAATTATACGCGTACAAAGTAGTTTTGAATAAAAATCGGGTAACTTCGCAGAGACGCCTCGATTCTTATTAACTTACCCAGTTATTTGCACAACGTTGATAATTGCTAACTTAAACGCGTTTTAGCTCGAGGAAGGCACAATATCCAGCTAAAATGTTAAACCAGGAGTGAAATTTCACTAAAATTAGAAACAGTTTCCATTGAAATTCAGTTTTCCTACGCTTCGTTAATCGGAGAAACTAACTTGCAAAATTTTCATTGTTTCATGGACACGGTAGAGCCCGCGGCAGCGCCCCAAGGTTGAAAACTTGGATCTTTAATAAAGGGACGAAGAATAGAACATATTATCTAAAAAAATCGGGACTTTTTGCAAGATAAACATTAAACATAAAATGTACAATTTAACTGAACTAACCGTTGAAAACCAAAAAATCGGACCTGAGAAATAAACACTTTTATTTAATTAAGAAGTTAAACGAGTATTAATATACGGTCACTTGCAAAGGAGAGTTGGAGGATTGGCTTAATGACCAATAAGGATAAACGATAATAGCCCCGAATAGGTAATTCTAAGTTGTAAAACTATTACTATGACAGGTGGTTCGAAATCTTTGTGTGAAAAAAGTTTTTGCCATGCAAAGACCGCGGTTTTTCCAAGTAGGTAATTATTCTAACGTCGTCTATGTAGGCGTCCCGATGTTCCAGATTTTTAAATATTTCACACAGCGATTTAAGATTTCCCGCCATACAAAAAGTTGTAGAATATAAAAAAATCTTTCAAAGGACATATTATGGCTTGTCATTATTGGTTTTTAGGCCAGTGTCCATACCAAACTGACCATCATCCTTTGGTTTAAGTCCTATATAAATTGGCCACCCCAAAGCTTCAAATGTGCTAACCGGGTTTTGTTTAAAAAAATATAAACACCCAGTTGCCTCCGTTTCCAAAAAAAAAGTTTGCATAAGGAAGCAAAGTTTCAAATTGACACCACGTTTAAATTTCTCAATAATTAAAGTTTGATTGGTGTATATGAAGTTTTAAATGAAATTAACAACAGCGTAGTATAAATAAATCCAAAACTTACTTGGAAATTGAGCAAACATAACAATGCTTAGAAAAAAAAAGTACTCAGGACAACCGTGCGTGTGCTAGGGTAAGATTATATTTCAGAAGTCATATTACAAGCTTAGAAAAACTGCCTTGTTCCAGGGAGTAAAAAGGACACAGCTAATATGACTGCTGTAACTCTTTCCCCTTTCCTATTTGGGAATCGACAGGTAAACTAGCTCAATCAAACGCTAGTTGACAGTGATTCAAATGAATAAGAGCTTGTCTTGTCTAATTTTTCAAAACTATGCGGGTGAATTTCAACAAGCTCGAAATTTATCAAATTTTGGTGGTATTTTTTATTTTTGATTTCTGAGTCATAATTTCATATAAATAATACGTAACTAATCATAATCAATAAAGTGTAGTAGTGGCCTTTCATCATACATAATAGTTTTAGAGATATTACGTTTTTTGTAATTTTGCTCCCACCGAAATTGCTTGTACCCACCAAAATTAGATTAATTGGCCACCAAAATTGCACATCTACACCAAAATTAGGTACTTGTGCTAATTCATGATAAAAATTACCATTTGGTTATTAAATTGTCTGCTGGAAATGAAAAGACATCAAGAGTTTTATTAATCGTTTTAATTATACGAAAATACAATGTAATCTTTAAGATCTTCGACTCTTCAAGTCAAATAGTAAGTAATTATAAAATTTTACTCGTAATCAACAATACTTAATCCTACGGACATAATAAGTCCAATTCCTAACTCAAGGAACTATATAACTTACATTAACATTAACAATCGTGGGCATCAATCAGAACCTATAATAATTGCACATAGTCATAGAAGTACAATCACCTTTTTATTTGTACTTCAGTGATTTTTATTTAAATGCGGCAACGGTTGAGATCTTCGACTCTTCGAGTCAAACAGTAAGTAATTATAAAATTTTACCAGTAATCAACAATACTTAATCCTACGGACATAATAAGTTCAAATCCTAACACAAGGAATTATATAACTTCCATTAACATTAACAATCTTGGACACCAGTCAGAACCCTATAATAATTGTTCATAAAGTCATAGAAGTACAATCACTTTTTATATTTGTACTTCAATGACTTCTATTTAAATCTGGCAATAGTTGAGATCTTCGACTCTCCAAGTCAAACAGTAAGTAATTATAAAATTTTACCAGTAATCAACAATACTTAATCCTACGGACATAATAAGTTAAATTCCTAACTCAAGGAATGATATAACTTACATTAACATTATCAATGTCCACGATTGTTAATGTTAATATGAGTAATATATTTCTTTAGGGAAGAATTGAACTTATAATGTCCGTGTATTGTTGATTACAAGTAAAATTTTATAACTACTTATTGTTTGACTCGAAGAGTCGAAGATCTCAACTGTTCTCAGATTTAAATAAAAGTCATTGAAGTACAAATATAAAAAGTGTTTGTACTTCTATGACTTTATGTGTAATTATTATAGGTTTCTGACTGATGTCCACGATTATTAATACATATTAATATGAGTTATATAATTCCTTGAGTTAAAAAAATATCTTATATTATATCCTAGGATTAGGTATTGTTGAATACAAGTAAAATTTGTTAATTACTTACTATTTGTCTCTAAGATCTAAACGATCCAAAAAAAATCCATCCATCCATAGGAAAATCGTACTTAATAAAAAAAAGTATTTTGGTATTTATAATTAAAGCGATTATAAAGCCTTACTTTATTTTCATTTCCAGCAGACAGTAATTACCAAATTTAAATTTTTACCATGAATTTACACAAGTAATTTAGTTTTATTGTAAACTAGCTTCCGGTGGCGACTTCGTACGCGTAGAAACAGTTCCCGAGGGAATAGCATTATTTAAGCTAGACTATGTTTTAATACAAGGTAGAAGGTATCTCCATGTTAAATTTCATCACAATCCGTCTAGTAGTTTTTGCGTAAGAGAGTAACAACCATCCATACATCCATACAAACTCACGAACTTTCGCCTTTATAATATTAGTATGAATGAAGTATGATTAAGTGTTTATATTTTACCGAAATAAGTGCTCTGAATCAATAATATTGTAAATACAAAATATTAATACGGAACTAAACATAGTATTAACAATTTTGGTGGCATCAAGCAATTTTGGTGGATTTCAAATGGCCACCAAAACCACCAAAATTGGTTCACCAAAATTAGGAAACGTGCATAAAAAAATGATTAAAAAAAAACAGTAACATACACTTCGAAATTAACTTTATATTTTGAAAATAAAACTGCTAACACGCCTTACATTAAATTCAAACACGAAAAAATATTACTCAGTCATTAATTACATATACCACCAAAATTGGATAAAAAAGTATTTTAACACACCAAAATTAGGTACTTACGTTCTTGGCGGACAGATCTGGCAAGATATGGCACGTGTGTCATCCGTCAAGGCTCGAGTCGAACTGAACGAACAGGTTACTTCCCGTTTGGTGGTCTTATTGCGTTCCGTTCGACGACAAAATCGTATTCAATAATTACCACCAAAATTGACAATTTCACCCGGACAACCCTTAGGGCCTAGTTTTGAGTATCAATAAATGTACTTATCCTTATTTATATGTTCTTATATGATGTATAAAGTAATGAGGAATTAAATTAATGACAATTTAAGTTAAATAAATGGATATTATGGTTCTATAATGAATCATATATCAAGAACAACAGGTTCTGGACGCCACACCAAAATAATGATTTCGACGAAATTTTTTTTTTAATAAACATAAATGACTTTTATAACACTTTGCGATTTGGCTTAAAATAATATTTAGTATGTTTTATTCAGAAAAAAATTTAAACTTCTAAAATAATGACTCCACACTATGATTAACAGCTCCGCCGCAAAAAAAAACTCGCTGAGATAATCACCCATGCAGAGATTGAATAACAGCTATTAAAAGAAAATAGTAGAGAAAATAACGGTACAAATCACAGTACAATCCGTGTTCTTTAATTGACTAACTCAAATCCTCTAAGAAAGCGCATAAGTTAATTAAAATATTAAGAAAATTCAATCCTATCTTGTTCAAAATAAGATTGAACTTTCAAATAGAGTTTAATTGCACTTGAGTTCTTTTTAAATGAAAACCGAACAACACAATAGGTTTTCTTAGTTAGACCAAGCCTCTAATAATTGATGAGCCAATTAGAATGAATTCTATTCACGATTTTCTAAAGACACGTTTTCTAGAACTCGTTTTTTTTAAAGACACGGGTTTAATAATATAATTAATTATAGCTAGAATCATGATGATCTTTAATCATGATGCATAATTTTTAACTCAGCTATTTTAAAATTTCGTCAATTATGTAAAGGATTCTCGTAAGATGATTATAGATCGCGTCGAATGTTAATAGTTATCATCAACATACATTTAAATCTATAGAAAATAGATACATACATACATACATACATACATTAAATCACTCCTGTTTCCCAGAGGGGTATGCAGAGACCACTTCTTTCCATTTGCTACGATCTTGACAAATTTCTTTCGCTTCTTCCACATTCATACATCGAATCATGCACGCACATCGGTTCAAAATAGATACAAAAGCAACATTTTCATCTAGGCTAGGCATACTGGCTTGTCGATGATTTTAGCCTTTCAACTTTGAATATATTAATAAAATAAATTAAATTTTTACTTTGACTTTGACTAATTTAAGATTTTATGAAAAATTATGAATAGACTGCCTGAATTCCTTCGGCCTCGAAAGCCTTAGAAATCAAGCCTACTCTCTTCTCAAAGGCCGACAGTGGTCGTACTTGCGGTTCCTCTGCGGGTGTTTATGGGTCGCGATGGTTACTTACCATTAGGTGACTTGTGTGCTCGTCGTCCTCTTTGTCCCATAAAAAAAAACACTTTAAATCTGACTAGTAAATTATTCTTAAAAAATATTCTTACAATTATGTGAGTTTCATTTACGCCGGTAATAAAGTATAAGGGTGTAAAAACTAAAAACCTGATTGTAGTCTAACAAGTTTAGTTAGCAGTGTGTTTTGAGATTTACAGATTGATTCAAGCTTAGAGCTTTTTGCTTTGTTATAATTTAAGCTTTTGAAGCCATGGGTTTTTTTTTAAATTAAGAGTTTACATTTATAATTACATACATGATAACGATATAGAAGCAATATAAAGACTGTATCGTTTAGTATAAATACATACAAAACCTAGTCTAACTTTTGACATCCGTATTATTTTAAATTACAATGTTGTGAGGATATGACCTGCAGGTGTTTTTTAACCATTTCATCTGATATAATATGGTTAACTTTTGTGTCTTGGAGACTTTATGATGCTTTCAAAATCGTCCCCAAAATATATTTCGGACAAGCCTATTGAGCTCAATTTGAAGTATTTCAGCAACTCCTATAGTATAATTTTAAAATGCAATAGGTTGGTATGCAGCCAAAACATGTGAACTAAGTGTCCCCTTCATGTTTACCCGAATGAGCATCCGCAGAATAAATATGATAGATTTTTACTTTCACACAAAAGCGACTTTTTACGTAATGTTTTGGTTTCCCATCAATATCTGGTGCGAGCGGGAGGAGGGAGACAAACCAAAGGTCTCAGCCAGACCCAAGCACAATGGACAATCGTGGCGTCTAACCATCGGTAAAACACGTCGATAGAAACGCTTCTTAATAGTTATAATAGATGTCAAAGTCGGAGTTGTAATGAGTAATATGCCATATTCTCAAAATGGCCACCGCCCATCGCCATCCATGCCTTTTTTTTATTAAAAATAAATTAAAGAGAATGCTCAGATGTTTTACTTTGGGAATCATGTGTAATTATGGTTTGCGTAGTATGATAATTTTTTTTGGTTACGTTGTCTAGCTCGCAAACAGTAAAATTTATTTTGCTATTTGTCCACTTTCGTTAACATCACTCAGATGGATTCGGTAAATTTTGACTAAACCATATGCCTCAAGTCGAGCCCGCAGGATGAAATGTGTACCTAATAAAAGCACTAATTAAACACATGTACATTTAAATCTAAAAAATACTTTAGGAAAGAAAGACGACTACGTAAAGTTGTATTTATACTTAACGATACAGTCTTTACACATGATATACATCTTAGCCTGTATGTGCAAAATGTGGTTACAGAATTAACAACTGGCTGTTAAAGTTGTTGGTAATTCTGTAGCTCTGCCTACCCCACTCTGGGATGAAGGCGTGACGGTATGTATGTATGTATGTATGTATTGACTGACATGAATTGGAACAAGAGCTTTATTCCACTAGTGCTTGTGTCAGTTTTACTTTAAAAAAAAACCCCCCACCGCCTAATAATTTTCTTACTTTTCAAAGACTTAACAAGCGTAGCCTTTGAACACCAACATATCTTGACCTCTACACACGATAAGATCACACAGCAATTAGTGTCTAACTCGCTGGATTTCACGAGGCTCCCTTTTGCTACATCAAGAAAAAGGTCCGTAAACTTTAACCTGCCAAGTACAAAGAGTGAAAGCGACAAGGCTATAGCAATTGTATATCTCCGTCCCGTTCACTGCCTGGAATTTGAAATGTGATGGCCTCGCTCACTGATTGTATTAAGTTTTATATTGAGTCAGCGGTATCTTGATCATTTGACAAGGATAAACCCCCGATGGGTGAGATATGGGTCGTTTGCTTCATACGGGATTAGCCTGAACTGTGAGGCATTACAGGCTGACAGTCCGTTTGATATTGGCCTGTCAGTTCATCGAATTAGAATTAGAGACTGTAAGTGAACTGTTAATTCCTTATTCATAAACGCGCTATAAACCTACTAGCTTCTGCCCGCGACTTTATTAGCGATGCTTTCGATTATTGTTATCTCTTAGGAACTTTTCCGGGATGAAAAGTAGCTTATGTGTTAAATTCAGCGTAAGGTAAAAGCTCCTATTATGGACAGTGCTCCAGTTATGAAAAATTCCATAAATATAAGTCTCTGAGATTGATAATGCTTTTAGTTCTACAATTAGATTATTATTAAATTATTCGGGATTACTACTATTAGAATAAAATGTTTAGTATTGATATGTTTTCATTTAAGAAAATGATAATGTTCATCACTGGAGCCTTGTCCATAATAGGTGCTTTTACCTTATAAGCTATCTCCATTTTAAATTTCATCCAAATCCGTCAAGCCGTTGCAGCGTGAAGGGGTAACTAACTAACATTATACAAACTTTCGCGCCGATGGACGGAAACTACTACTTAGTAATATATAAAGTGCAAAAGAAGTTTGAAGCAAGGCGTGAAACGGGCGTTAAGAGGTTAAACTGGGAGTACTTAACAAAAACGTAGTAAGTAAGTAAAGAACCTTGGATTCACATAACGTAAGGGAAACTTCGATCAAAAAGAAAGGAAACGATAAAAAGTCAAAAGTTAACTCTTTTGAAAGAAAGAAAAAATTTATGCTTACATCTAACATAAGTACAGAAAAATAAAGAAACAAACAAAGACAAAAATACAAAAAGATCTTAACCAGTGCCAGATGGAGCAAAATGAATGAATGAACCCAAATACTAAGGTTAAAATATAGTACAAAAATACAGATGTTCTTTATTGAACACCAAAAAACAGTCCAATAAACCACCAAGGGCTGTATTAATCAACGATCTCGACTTTAATGATCGTCTCAAGATCCATCCAAAATGACAGTTTTCTATGTCTTGACGTATCTTGTGATGAAGCATCTCGGTCAAGGTGAGTTAGTTATTACGGCCCTAACTCTCAAAATTATAGGCTATATTCCAACTAGAGCAATTAAAAAACATGTTTACTCAAAAAAATAATCAATTCATATTTTTGTAATTTTGTGCACATATTTCTTTTTAACCTAGACTTAATTTTCGGTAACGACTTCGGACGCAAGGATCAAAAAGTATTCTTGTTTTGAATTACATATTAAGACACGAATAAAAGTTTCAAATAACATAATATTAAGACTCCTTTTACTATCGTTTAAATTGATTTAGAAATAAATATAATTCTATAATAAGAAACAAAACCCTTTATTTCCGGACACTGTGCCCCACAACAAACATTCCTTGATGATATCACAACACAATAGCTTTTCGTTAACGTTATTCGTGGCATTGAATTAAATTAACCTTTGCAAATGAAAATGGAATTCAAGCGTTCCAAGTCGATTACAATGGCAAAGGTGAATGGTAGAATTATGACGTTTGTTATTCTCGAATTGTTTCCGATTTTCGAGGGGAATTGCCGCTAACTTCGCGGAATCTGAGTTGTACAGAGATTAATGCGCAGAGTTTTCACGCTTGCTTCTTGATTGGTCTGAGTTACGAGCGATGTGGGACCAGTGGCATAGGGTGACTGCACCAATAATGAACACTTGTAGCTGACAGGGACCAATGGTAATCGTTTACGTTTTGAAAATCGATGCCTTGTCTGCATACAAAATGAAAACAATTGTTCCGCTTTGAAGTCGATTGACGACACATGACGTCAAATTTTCATCGAGTGTTTTTTTATTCACGCGCAACAAAGTTCGGGAGTGGGAGCTCGTGACGTCACAGCGTGGTATAAAGTGTGTCACGGCGTGACGTCACGCGAAAATTCAACGCACTTTATCTTCGTAATTTTTTGTTTAATTGACTAAAGAAAAAATATGTGTTCAAATATTTTGTTGATAATATAAATGACGGACTAATTAGATTTTTTATGACACTAGCCTACTAATAATCATTAAATCTTAAACTTAATATGGAAGTTATAATCAAGAATATAAATCACAACTGAACTCATGGTCTTCAAAAGTACTCCATTATGGAGGAATAAAATGGTAAATTGCTTTGTTTACATTTTTGCCCATTTCAATTGATACCGACTAAATTTAAGCATTTATGGAATATAATTTCGTATATTATCTTCTAAGTATAATTTCGTCCCTTTACTATCTCAACCTCGTATCTGATCGAACAGTTAGATAGGAACGTAGTTTTTATTATTTAGGGAACATGAGTGCTTTTCCTACCTATCTTTTTGATCAGATACGAGGCTAAGACAATAAATAGACGATTTTTTGGTAGTATTTTAGCAAACCCTTTTTTATGAATACTCCGCTTCAACCTATAACTTGATACTGCATGCGGGTCAGGAGTTACGTACAGGGTGGGTAAAAAGTGCTCGCTCGCTCTGATAGGTTATTTGATTTATCTTCATCCTGACAACATAAGTTAAGATTAATTAACCCACAACCGGACGTGTTTTTGACGTATGCGTAGCGGTTTGTAAAAAACTCTATTCATATGAGATTTGAGCGCCAGTGGAGTAAAACAATGACAGTTTAAAAAGTTGTATGTATTGTTGCTTTTTTTTTTAATCTGCATGTAGCATAAGCGATGAAAATAATAACTTTAATAAATAGCAATAAGTTCGCCTTTGTACTTTTTTGTTTATATTGCCTGTGTTTTGTATTTTTTTATTTACTCTGGTACACTAATAAGTATACATGCATATATAAATGTCCAAGATAGACTCAAAGAGAACGAGAGAGGACCACGACACAAAAGATGTCTTGTCATCCTAGGAAAATAAAACGATTTAAACGTAAAACAGCAAAACATTTCTAAACTCTTCTCAATACGAGTATTATGTTTGCATTTCAAAGGAGGTTTATTCAGCAAACATTTCATCAAAACGATTCAGAATTTCAAACCAAGCGTACATGTGTTCAAAATTACCTTCTCAGCGTTTTACGACTTTAAAATATACCTACCGTATAATTTTAGCACCCTGTACCTATGTTAGAATATTATTATCTTAAAAGTTCAGTCGGTATTTATTTCAGCCGAAGTTTGAATTTGACTTGTCGTAGTCCTTATAAAAGGTGAGCTGGCAACGTCACTTTTTTTTTTCCTTTGTCTTTTGTTTTGAAGTGATCTAGTCTATTATGGACCTAATTAATGAGGTACCTATACATTTATTAAATACACCAAGTAAACACACGTTCATACTCAAGTAAACTGGTGTTCGAATGGGCCAGCGAAAGAGGTTTCAAACAAAGTAATTCCCTGACCTTTTTAGAACTTAGGGCAATGACCTCGGCTGGTAAACGTGAAAATATGTTAATAATTAAATGTGTAGGGATGGAGGCTTATCTTATTATAAACAAAATTTAATACAAAAAAATTGTGTTATTTAAAATCTTCACAAAGCGAATTGTCTCTACAACATTATTGAATTACTTCCTTATTTCACTGTCGTGACAATAAATGACAGGTGACAGGTGACATTTTAGTATTCATGGTGCAGCTGGGTCTCCCACACAATCCCTAATTACGTTACTCCTAACGCATCGTTAGGCCGATATTTTGTTGTCATGAAACTGCATTTCAGCTGCTTTTCAAGGTTTCCAAACCTGCGGTTTAGGTTAAGTTATGGTTGTGTTATAAGTTATTTTAAATGTAATTAGTAATTACTGTAGAATATATATTTTTTAGTTCAACTCGACTATCGATCTTTGAACTGAATATTTTTGCGTAATGCAAATGGGTTTAACAGCTACATCGTATAAGATAGATAGATAGACATTAATCAAGCTATCCAGCCAGCTATCCAGCCAGCTATCTATTGCCGTACTCCGGCTATTCCGAATGCAAAGATCTCTATCTACACCTTTAAATTAAACTTGTCGGATGGAAACGCTTGAAGCGAAATGGTTTAAATTATTTATTAATTGGTGGAATTAATTAAAGTTTCGACCTGGGAATAAAAGATTATGAAACGTGTTTTTTTCATACATGAGCGATTAAAAAAAGTCAATAAATACATACATATAACCTTCGCGCCTTCATTCCCACAGTGGGGTAGTCAGAGCTACAGAATTACCAACTCTAAATTTTTTTTAATAATACAATGTACATACATTAAATCACGCCTGTTTCCCAGAGGGGTAGGCAGAGACCACTTCTTTCCATTTCCTACGATCTTGACAAATTTATTTCGCTTCTTCCACATTCATACATCGAGTCATGCACGCACGTCGGTTTCGGGTACTTAAGATTCGGCCCTTTTCCCTTGTTAATTATAGTCAACGTAAATACAAAATTAAGTTAGTATTTAAATATCAATTTAAGGCTCCAGCTGAAATGCACGTACCCACCTCAAATTGTTCTCGGATTGGCCTAGTGGTTGAATGGTAGGAATGACTTAAGACATTAGTACCCATAGTTTAAACTTTTTGAACTGAGCTCTTCCACTTACCTGTACTTGTATCTTAGTCGGGCGGTTGTAAAATGCAAGAAAAAAAAGCTGCTATTATTATGTTACTGTACTTTTTAGTCTATTATCTAAAAAAATAGAGTCGATAATATATGTTAACCTTCGTAGGCGGTTATTATCTGCTTTAACTGCGAGCTCGCTGTTGTAATTTTGTGCTTAACTACACAATGGCTTTGTATTCTTAAGTGGATAAGCTCAGTTGAAAAAGTTTAAAATATGCTTACTTTGATACTGTGAAAAACAGTAAAAATTAATAAAGTCGGTACTCGTATTAATGTGTATAAAATTAAAGAAAGCATTTATTTAAACAGCAACAAATTAGTAAGCCAGTGCGTTACTTTTTCATTGAAAAGTAGGTAAACATTCTTGTTGCTTGTTTTTGTTTGTTACAGATTTAACGAGAAAGTAGAAAATTCCCGGTAAAAACATCGTTCACCACTTACTAACATATTGAAAATTCATTTGTATTTTTTTTATGGGGAAAAGGAGCGAGCATGCAGTCGAGCATGTGGTTCACCTGAGGGTAGTTAAGTGGTCATCGACACCTGCAACACCAAAGGAATCGTAATTTTTTGTGCGCAGCTAGCCATTGACAAATTAGTAGCCTCGCTCGGTAAAAGCCGAGAGCTGATACTTATATTCGAAGTGTGATTGTTAAAATCTGGCCCTAAGAGCAGTAGTGGCTCAGAATTTTCCGACGATAAGAGGCACAATGTAGGTAATGGCTCTCTTAAACCTATTTACCCCGACGAATAAGGATTTAAGGGACAAAATATAATCATAAAGTACTATTACGAACGTAAATGCAATTTCAGTAGGACTCTAGAACACAATTCCACATGATCTAATTGCAAAATTATATATTTTTTAGTTTTCTTTTAAAATAAACAGAATAATGCTTCTCCTGAAAAGTAAGCATTTTGCAATTGTGGCTCTTATCGTAGGATAGGACGATACATTGATAATTCAGATTTTTGTGCCCAACAATCTCGTCAATGACACTTAAATAATCAATTAATATAGTTTACGCCACATTCTGCCCAATTTGCGTACAATAAAACACCATTTAGAACCAAATTCCCATCAATCAGTTGCAAATACATGCATAGGTACCTAATTCAATATCAAGTTATTTTACTACACAAAATATAAGTGAGATATTTCCCAAACCGGGAATATGTTACCGTCAACAAATGTGGGTTAGTGAGAGGCAACCCTTTTGCCCCAATAACGTCGATATTTGGCCCGCGTCGACATATTGAACGCTGATAAAAACCCTTTTTTCTCTTTTTTCCCTAAAATTTTGGGGAATTTCTCTTAACAGCTGTGGTCCGGTACTTGAGTAGTTACACGACTGGAAATAAATTGATAAAGCTTATGCGATATTTAAAATGTGGGTTTGATGGGATTGGATGCTTTATTAGCAAATATTTAAACACTAAGTACTCTATGTCCTTCCTTGGGACTTAAGTTATCTTCATTCCAAATTTCAACAAAATCGGTATAGGGGTGAAATCATAACTAACAGACAGCTCGGGGCTTAAGCTATGTTCATACCGAATTTCAAGAAAATCGGTTTAGTGGTTTAGCTGTGAAAGCGTAACAAACAGACAATCAAAGGTACTTTCACACTATTAATACCACGATGGATTATGCATTGGAAGCCTCTTGCGACTTCCAACGTGTAGAAGTATTATTCTGCTTTTTTCCTTATTATAAAAATAAATAAAAAAAAAAGACCAAGAAAGATTAAAATTTGGTTTTAATTGACATAAGTTGAAACTTTGTTGTTAATTTCATAAACCAAAGCTAAGTACGAAAAGCACTTTCCTTTGTTATTGAATTCAAACCGGCTTTTTTATAAACGTGGAATACCCGGAGGGTGCCTAAACCATGCTTTGTCCTTATCTGTCAAATTCAAATGTCACAATGACAGATAATGACAAAACATGGTTTAACTACTCCACGGTTATTCCATGTTTATAATAAAGGCGGATAATGTATGGGGACAGTTGACCACGTGGTTTATGGAATATGAGACGGTCGTGCCGGTTCTCTAGAACGTTTCTGGCGCGTACTATAGGAATTTGGAATGAGCTTCGTGCTGAGACTTTCCCAATGCGCTACAATATGGGGCTACTTTAAAAGGATATCATTTTTTTTTATCACAATAAACTTGATGGTATATACATATTCATATTCCGCCAAACTGAGGACAGTTTGTTAGCGGATAAAGCGCTCATTATCTTCTTGTGTTCTACCCACTTTATAGCTAATTTACATGCTCATACACTTATTCATTTCATAACTTATACACTACTTAACTAGAGCGGTAGGTATACTTCAGTTATGCCTTACAATCAATATACTGTTACCCTATTACTTACTACTATTATCATACAGATCTAACAGTTTTGCTTGGAGTCTTTTCTTAAATATCTGCTTGGTACTACACTTTTCTACCGTTGGGCTTAATTGGTTAAGTAGTGATGAAATTGTTGTGTTCCGGTTTGGGGATAAGACAGCCGGTGAAATGACTAGCATAGAGGCATTCCATCTTAGCCTCAGGGTTGGCAACGCATTTGCAGTCTTAGGATTGCGAATGTCTATGGGTCACAGTTTCCACTCACCATCAAGTGGCCTGTGTGCTCGTTTGTCTACTCGATGTCATAAAAAAAAAAAAAAAAATAGGAATAATAATACGCGTATTAAATTACTACTTCGAGACCGGCAACGCATTGGTGACCCCTGCGACGTTGCAAATCTCCATAGGCGGCGGTGACCACTTCCCATTAGGTCGGCCGTCTGCCTATTTATCCGTCAAGGGCAATAAAAATCTTAGCGACAGAAAAGGAAAACGGTAGTAGCGTTCGCATTTTGGCTAGGTGCCCAGTTCATGTATCTAACGGCTTGTTAGGCTCATACGGAATCAAGACGCTTAGTCACAACAATCACAATCTTGTTGTTGTTGTTGTTTTTATTCAGTGTCGTTTTTTGTTGAAACAGAATGAATGACGATATATTTTTTTGGGAAAGTCCCTTTTCACGAATTCAAATAATATTATGTACAATCAGAGAGGTAATGCAGCCATTGTCATAGGGACCATGCCGCGAGCGGACCTGTTAGAGGGGGTGTTCTTTTTATAGTGGCGATTATTATTTATATCTTTAATATTTTAGTAGCTTAGTTTTAATTTAAAATATTTTTTTTGTTTTAATTATTAATTGTGTTATTGTCGAATTCTGTAAAATCATTTATCGTAAAGGTTTAAGACGTATTTGATTTGGGGTCAAAAGCAACCCCACAATCTCTAAAGCAATTCTTAACATTGAGGTTCATTTCATCGCAGTTCCGTCGTACTGTTAAGTCGCGTTAATTGTGTAGTCAGTGATATTTGTTTACCTGCATTGAGCGCGCTTATCAATAATAGAAACCGGTTTCTCGTCGCCGCCTTGTGCTACACGAGCGGCCGGCCAATTAAGTGGAATTCCGATTATGAACCTTATAAACTATGTATGAAGGTTTAAATTTAGATGAAGGATCTGATGAAATGACAATGGAAGATATAATACGTGTACCAAGTTTACAATCATTAGAAGAAACAACAATTATGGAGACAAGCGATTCTCAGAATATGACCAAAAAAGAAGATAATATTCAAAATAAAAGAGGACGTAATATGGATGATTTAGAAGAATGGACATTAAAGGCCAGAAAAGCGAAGAAACGACCCCGTGATATCAGAATACCTACGTCAATAACAACAGAAATTAGTATTACGTATAATGATAAATTGCCGAAACAATTCGCGTTGGCTAAGATATTCAGAGACCACGACATTATAGATATAATTAGGGTAAAATATATAAACCCATATAAAGTGCTTGTCGCTTTTGAGAACGAGACTGGTGCTGAGCGGCTGTGTGACTTAGCAGCCTTTAAGGAGATGGGGTGGCGCTGCCAAAAAACGTACGAAGTCGGAGTGTCATATGGCGTGATTAAAGACGTGGATATAGGTTTAGAAGAAAAAACTATGATGGAAAATATGACTAGTGATATAGAAATAATATCGATTAAAAGACTAAGTCGCAGGAATATCGAAGAACCTGGTTGGACTGACAGTGAGACAATACGTGTGTGTTTTAAAGGCTCTTCGTTACCAGCATTCATCTATATATGCGACATGCGAGCCAAGGTGGAACCCTATGTATTTCCCGTATCACAGTGTTCAAACTGTTGGAGATTTGGCCATACAAAGAGGACGTGTACGAAAAAACCGGTATGCCCAAAATGTGGAGGAAAACACAATAACTGCGAGACTAATATGTTCACGTGCCGCAATTGCTCTGGAAATCATATGGTACTGGATAAATCCTGCCCGGCATTCATCAGGGAAAGAAAACTACGGGAAATTATGGCAGAATTTAACTGTACATACAGGAAAGCACTGGATGTGTACGTCCCTGTTTCACCAGCGACATTTCAAGAGCAGAACGTTCCAACGATACCCACGACAGAGTCAGCTCCAGTATTTGTCTTTGGACCCAATCATGTTGCTTTGAAACCCATTGCTTCAACATCATATGCAAATGTAACAAAACAGGCTGCAAAGAATAAAAACTCGGCTTCGTGTGATAAACCTCCATCACACAGCAAAACTAAACATCATGCCAAAAAACTCCAGAATAAGGCAACTCACAAGTTAACATCCGAGGAAGAACATATGCCACCTTCATTTACTGGATCATCGAGTATGGATACAGAAGAACAGAATACTCCCATAACGGACAATGAGGAATATGAGACACAAAACGAAGACGACGTAACTGTCAAAACATTGATATGTAAGTTAAAAAACATTATATTTATGAAAAACATATCTATTGTCGACAAGGTGAAACGTGCTGTCCATATGGGATTGGAGTGGCTTATATCTTTTGCTGTCAAGAACTTCTGTGATGTTTCTGTTCTTAAAGCCTATTTTACCGCAACAGATGGCTAATAGGTCAAGGAAACGTAAACTAAATATTTTACAATGGAATGCTCAAAGCATCCGTCCTAAATTGATAGCATTCGAAAATCTTCTCCTTCAAGAAAAAATTCACATTGCAGCTTTGAGTGAAACTTGGCTAGATCACGATAGTTATTTTGGCATTAGCAATTACAGTGTGTATCGGGCAGACAGAGCTGACGGATACGGCGGTATCGCGATCCTTACACATAAATCCGTCAAGTCACATCAATGCATAATGCACACTCCGAATCCACATATACAGATCCTGTTAGTTAAGCTGTTTAATTGTGATCAGATTGAGCATGTAATTTCTGTATACTGCCCTTCATCAGTGACCACGTGTGCAAGGGATTGGGATTTTATTTTCTCATATTTACATCAAAAGGTATTAATAATGGGTGACTTTAATGGGCACCACCTAAATTGGTCGTACAAAAATGATGTTAGGGGCAACCAAATATTCGATTCTTTAATGGACAATAACCTCGTTTTCCTTAATGACAACAGTCATACACGATTACGACTTGTCAGTGGAGTGTTGCAGAAATCGTCGCCGGATATCACAATTGCATCACCAGATATTTCTTTATCGCTTCGATGGCAGGTCACGAATGAGACGCTAGGAAGTGACCACCTTGTTATTAAAGTTTCTACAAGTCTGGACATAGCTTTTAACACAATGAAAAAAATAAGTAACTTAAAAAAAGCACGTTGGGAGCCTTACATTGCGTGTCTTGAATATGAGTTTGCTAACTTATCCTTGCCTGAAGATCTTCAAGAAGCCTATTGTCTTTTTATAAATACGATAAATAAAGCTGCTGATGAAAATATTCCGTACATTAAAATAAGCAATAATCCGTCGGATTCATTTACACCAAAACCGTACTGGAACCAGGCACTCTCCAAAGCTGTAGCAGAAAGACGCTGCGCGCTAGCTACTTTCAGGAGAAACCCTACACCGCAAAATCTTGATGATCTTCAGGATAAGGTAAGAATGGCACAAAAATTGATGCGTAATAGTAGGAGCGATGGTTGGCAAAGTTTTTGTAGTTCATTTAACGAAGTCACATCTGCGAAAGATGTATGGTCTCGAATGAGATGGTTAAAAGGTTACAGATCCCCAAGGTCGCACATAGACACCGAAAAAGCTAGTCAGCTCCTTCTCTCTTTGACACCAGACTATGTAACTCCCCCAACACCAATATTTCAATCTTGTAATCTGACCCTGGATGAACTCATAACCCTGAAGGAACTTGATTCATGCATAAAACCAACGGATTCGGCGCCCGGTCATGATAAAATATCGTACTCAATGATCAAGAAGTTGCCTAATAACGGTAAATTAGTATTGTTAGATCTGTATAACAAGTTTTACTTTTCAGGGTTTGTACCCGTGGAGTGGAGAGAGATAACCATAGTTCCTATTCCAAAACCGGGCAGAGATCCATTATCTAATTCAGCGCTTCGACCTATTTCTCTAATGTCATGTCTCTGTAAAATTTTTCATGCCATCTTAAATAAAAGACTGGAATGGTATTTAGAGAAAAACGGCATGTTTGCCGAAGAAACTGTAGGTTTTAGAAAATCTAGATCATGCCTCGATAGTCTTAGTCGTTTAGTTACTAGAGCGCAGATGGGGTTTGCTAAAAACATTATAACCTTGGGATGTTTCATAGATATCGACAATGCATATAATAACGTTGATTTAACTTGCCTACTTACCATTCTAGACAGGTTAGGAATAGGTGCCACCACTTGTAGATATCTGTGGAACTTCCTAAACGAAAGGCACCTTTGTATCGATGTGAATGACATGACAATGAAGAGGTTTACGGGTCGCGGACTGGCGCAGGGAGATCCTTTGTCACCGTTACTTTTTAATGCTGTCACTGTACACATCCAGGGTCAGATTCAAGACGCATTCATTTCACAGTATGCAGATGACTTTATTCTGTATGTTTCAAAAAAATCCATTTCTGACGCAGAGACAATTCTTCAAAAATCCTTAAATGTTTTCAGTATATACATAAATTATCTTGGTTTGAACATTTCAATAAGTAAGACGAAACTGTGTATTTTTAAAAGAGGTACTTACTAATAGGAGCTCTGTAAATATTAAAATTAGTAATTCATATATAGAATTAGTTGAAAATGTCAAGTACTTGGGTTTATGGTTGGATCGATCTCTGAGATGGGGAAAACATATAAACGAGTTAACACAGAAGATTCAAAAGTTTCTCAATATATTCAAGGTTTTAGTGGGTCCGGGTTGGGGTGTCCACCCTAAACATCTAAGGCGTCTTTATATCGCAATAATCCGCAGCAGGTTAGATTATGCGTCGTTTCTCTATGCTGATAGTGCTCAAATCCATTTGCAAAAGTTAAATAAAGTACAGAACCAGGCTCTCAGGACTATTGGCGGGTTCATTAAATCTACCCCTGTCCACGTGATGGAATCTGAACTCTGCATTCAGCCCCTACATGTGCGCCGTAGTTATCTTGCTTCCAAGTTTTGGCTTAAATCTAAATCATTTAAAAATAATGTCACTGTCAGGCTTTTGGATGAATTAAAATGCATTGCTCAAAAGTATAATATACCAAGATTTAAAAAATCTGTATTGCTTATAGCACATAATTCATACAATTCTCTTCCGATCCATTCTAGCAATACGTTAGAAATGTTTTCATTAAACCGTTGGATTAATAAATTTGATTTTTCCGAAATAATTATATCTAAAATTAAAAAAATAAATTTAGCTAAACGTCACTTTAAGACAAATCATATAAAATTAATGGTTGATAAGTATTTACAAGAAAACTACACTGAGTATTACAGCATATTTACCGACGGTTCCAAAGACACGGACGCTGTAGGTGCTGCCTTTTATGACCCTCAGTCCAAGACATCAGTTAAGCTTAGTGTAAACAATAACATGTCAATAATGCACGCGGAGCTACTTGCCATCGTCGAGGCCTTGTCCTATATCAAATTGATAACATGTCCTAATGATAAGTTTTGTATATTGACGGACTCGAAGAGTGCGCTCCAACACTTGGCTCGTTGCACCTCGAGCTATCGAGGGCTACCGATTGCCTATTCTATACTGGAACTTATCATTAGAATGGATTTGGACGGTAAAAAAATAGTTCTTCAATGGATACCATCTCATGTGGGTATAGACGGTAACGAAAAGGTGGACAGCTTGGCTAGACAGGCTTGTACTGATGGAATTCCATGTGATGCGCTGCCTTTTTATTCAGACTTCATAAGCGTGGCGAGAAGACACACAAAGTCCTTGTGGAAGGAATATTTTGATTGCCGATCCAAAGAGAAAGGTATATGGTACAAAACAATCCAACCGGAGCCTCTAAGTATACCTTGGATAGATTGTGCATTAAGCAGAAGAGAAATTGTTTTGGCGGTAAGACTTCGGTCTGGACACATTCCATTAAACAAATTTGGTTTTTTGATGCATAAAGTTACTTCCCCCAATTGTGCTGATTGTAATATGCCAGAAGACGTTTATCATGTTATAATGGAGTGTGTCCGAAACGAGTCGCTTAGGAGTCAGTTATCATGTAACTCTAATATGTTCTGCGATATCGGCGGCTGTAACAGTGCTCTGGCTTTCCCTTTATCGAAAAATGCAAGAGCACTGTTTAAACTGGTGCGTATGGGACTTGTTAATAGAAGTAATTAGTTTTAAGAAAACATAATGTACTTGTTGTTTTAATGGTGCGGCATCGTCGCCTCAGCGACCAAGCACTTTAATAAAGATTAAAAAAAAAAAAAACATTGAGGTTGTAGGGTAAATAAATTTAGAAAAAACAAGAGAGTTGAGTTGACTTCGGTGTCTATTTCGAAAGAACAAAGTTGCTAAGTCAACAATTTAAAATACTATTATAATTCATTTACATTATAATAGTATAAGTTTCCAACTTCTAAAATTTTAGTTTCCAACAAGTTCAGTTATTGGTAAAATTCGTACTTTTGTGATATACTATCAAACAATAAAGTCTATCAAATGGATTTCTGGCCAACTCCAAGTATAGATTTTAAAATATTGCATCAAATTCGGCTATAAATAGTTTTTTTATTTGTCGTAAAGTTAGCGTTTTTTAACTTACCTACTAACAATGCTAATAAAGAATTTCTAGCTAGCTAAGGAATTTCTCGAAACAATATAATGTCCCAATAATGTTACATTTTGATATTTTTTTTACATCTAGATCCGTATATGTTGCGTATTAGATGAAATCTTCAAGTCTTTTTGATTAATATCCTAATTTACCCAGAAATCCATTTCTCTCACTACCTAGGACACAATACTATTACAACGTATCAAAAACTTTCCCCCTGTCAATTTTCAAGTCAACAAGCAACTAATGAAAAAACTTCTAGAACCGAGAACACTAGAAAAGTTACGGGTTCATTCTGAATCCAAGCGCAGAACTAGTTTGTCTGTAGACAATGTGAGCACGGAGCTACAGAATCAAGGAAGAACTATCATATGGACAAGTTTGGTACCCGCTTTTGAACAAAATTCACGGGATCAGAAGTCAAAATAAAACTAATTAAAATAGTTTATATTGTTGAAATACTGCGTGTTAAAAATCTCCTCTAGTAAAAACCTTTATGTTCACGCAATAAGAGCGAAAAACAATTCATTCGGCTCGACTAGCCAAATCACTCCAATCCAAGCCAAACAACGTTTTCTTTGCTCTTACTGTATAGACATACTCAAAGATATTTTTAGCCGGTTAAAGCTGATTTAGAAACCTTTTAGAAATTCCTAATTTAGAAAATATTTGTTTACTCGTATATCCATTATAATAATACAATTTAACAATACTTTTTTTACATCTATGCTTATAGTGTGCACAAGAGCACTCGGCATGGTGGTGGTGGTGGTGGAGTGCCTGGGATCCAACAAAATTGCTTAAAGATAAAAAAAAATAATTAAACTGACAACTCGAATTGCACTTAAATCACACACAACTATTAAAACCATTCAAGCCAAGTATCTGTAATTTAATAGATTTAACACTCGAACAATTTTACGAACCATTTAAGGAGGACCTATGAGATAGAATCAGAAAAGTGCTTTGCTTATATTTTTATTATAATAGGAAGGGTGAAGCGTGTCTAATAACACTGGTTTATCTTTATAATGATCGAGGCCTTGTCAAGGAGGTCTCGACCATAATGGATGAAGTTCGACAAAGTTGCACCATCAATTAGCAATAATGGCCGCAGGACGTGACGGCCTCATTTTTCTTTTTGGATAACAACGTTCCTGAACGAGAAATTCGTATGCATATTCATTATTGCTTTGATGGGTTTTATTGGACATTTATGTGATTTTGAGGTACACCAGTGAGTGGTTTTGGTTTTGAACACTTTGTATTATAGTGGTAGACTTTTTAAAAATATTTTTTGAATATGCGTTCTTGGTGTTGTTACCGTTCTTTCCATGTTTTAAGTTTGAGTTTTAGTTTAAGTTTTACGAATGAAGTGAAATTATGAGATACTTTATTTGTCAACCCAATAACAAATCAAAATTATGGAGTGTAAGGAGCTGATCTGATAATGATGATGATGATGGAAATGGTAATGATGTACTTAAAGTAAACCTGAGTGTGGACTCGATAGAATAGTGCCAAAAAGCGTCTGATGACTGGCCTGTGTTAAAAATGATTTTTTCATACCCTACCTTAGGTATTTGCGTGATTTAATGAATGTATGTATGTACCTTAGGTATTTTAAATCATTCGCTGAAAAGCAATGAAGAAGTAATTTAATTTCTAAAGGAAACCGGAGACTGCGAGTGAGTTGAAAAGAAATGGATATACTCGTAATCCTAAAATAACCTCAAAAGTGTTAGAGATGTAAGTATTTGGTAATTATCAACAAGTACGATTTGATACTTCTTGGAAAGGAACAGATTTAGTCCAAGTATTTTTAGATCGAGTATTAAACCTTGTTAAATTTCTTCTGATTTCATGTGTGTCAAGTGAGATAGTTTCTTAAAATCTCATGGCCAAATAACAAACTGATACTTTTATTTTTTACTAGCTTCTGCCCGCAACTTCGTCCGCGTAGATTTCGACTATCGTTAGTCCCTCGGGAATTTATAATTTTTTCCTGAATAAAAAGTAATATATGTGTTATTCCAGTGTGTAAGCTATCTCCATTCCAAATTTCATCCAAATCCGTCCAGCCGTTACAGCGTGAAGGAGTAACAAACATACCTACACACTCACAAACTTTCGCCTTTATTTAGTGTGATCACATTTTCTAGTGAAATTTAAAAACATTTAGTCCATATCGTTGCTAATTAAAAGACAAAAAAAAAGGAATAAAAAGAGGAGCAAAAAAAACTTTGTAACCGTCTGTAATTTTGCGTATCTATTCATAATGTTTGTGTCTGCCGTGGACCTGGACGAGTGAAACCACTTTTATTCTACCGATGGATATTAGCTTAAACTATAAAAATGTATTAAGCCTGAAGAGATCTAATTTTTAAAAACAAAAATAATAATGTTTTCTCGTCGGACTATTGTAAATTATACTAGAAAATTTCACTCTACATATTTCACTTACATGGTCAACATGAAAAAATGCTACCTTGTTAGCTGGCACTCGTAAGAGGGCTCTGAATACAGGTTATCCAAGTATAAGTTCAAGTACAAAATACTTTTGAAGTGACCTCGTACGTCACTGGCTCCCGTAACTTATTTGTAAAGGCACGGGATGAAATTTCATTCGAATCCCAAGGGACGACGGTTAATCTCGCCGTGCGGGATAGAACATAATTAACTCAGGTAAACCGTAGATTAGCGTCCGCAGATACGTCAGTTTAGATACGTTAGTTGTATAATGGGATGCGTAACAAGGGTGCGCTGTTATTAAACAACTTATGACAATGTTATAATAGCGATGACTGTAATGCTAACATGAATAGAAAATAATACTTTATTTGTCAATAATTCTTGAACAATCACATTTAAGAAGCAAAGTACACTAGAAGACATCAACTGACAGACTGACTGAATGGAGGATTTTAACTGAAATTAATACCCTGTGTTTAGTGTGCTGTTTTTTTTTTTAGTGGCATGTTTGGGTGTTGTGTTCCGGTGTGAGTATAAAAGAACCT
Organism: Acleris laterana; assembly: GCA_963966035.1. Taxonomy (NCBI): domain Eukaryota; kingdom Metazoa; phylum Arthropoda; class Insecta; order Lepidoptera; family Tortricidae; genus Acleris; species Acleris laterana. Next base: position 5,395,771 of record OZ014461.1, read on the forward strand.
GTAGAATTTTCACAATGAAAGGCAGAGTAGTTGTAAGGTATATTATTTAAACATATACGTAACTTATTCATACATTATCCTAAGCTAAGAACTAGTGACCAATGCACCGAGGGGAGCTTTGACACCAATGCGAAAACCTTGCTGGTGTGCCTGCGCCGTCCGTATACGAAATGTGTGAATGTGTGCGCGCTATAAATATGCCGGCTCCGCCGCGGCTCGTCAGTGCATTTAGAGACGCAGCGGTGAATGCGTCGGGCGCTCGCCCATCAGTTGACGCTGCGCGTGCGGCGGCGCACGCGTACCTAGATGCTCTTCAATTGGTCACTACAAACCGGTAAAATTACAAGCATAAAAGCCTTCTATCCTAGTCCCCAGTATTCTTAGGTTTGCAGTTGTCTAATTTCACTCTTGTGAATTCAATTGTTTATGAGCCTCAGATCCTACTTCCCAGATGGCCTGTGTGCTCGTACAGGCTTCTACAGGTACTTGCAATAAATAACTGAAAGACGTGTTTATCGTTTTATTAATTCTAGAATTTTCCGGTATAAATATGTTTTGGGTCAGGGTGGACTTACTGCTTAAGCATTTTTCACTTCCTCGATTTGTATTTCCTGCAAAACTTAATTTGGATGTGCTCAAAACAAGAGTGAATAGGCTTCTACTGAACCAGTGAGCTCCATGAAGATCATTATTCACCACGAAAAAACAATTGCTGGTCAGCCCGGATTTAAAAAAATCTTCTTATATCAATCCAAGCATTCTCCTCGCATCCTCAGAGATGAAGTCACGAGCAACAGCTAGTATGGAAACAACGCGGAACATACATGCTTGCTATGTGAGTGTCACACCACAATTGCGGAATGCGTACAGTTACCGCGGAATACAGAGGAATTATGCAGAGGATTTTAACATTATCGGCTTTGCATGTTTAATGGGTGAAATTGTATTCCTACAGGCTCTAATATCAACAATAAACAATGTAAAAAAGGTTCGTCACTTATGGACCTTAATTGTTTTGAAATAGAGTAGAAAAGTGACGAATATTTTGCATGAAAATCTATTTTTTTTTTCGCTTTTCGCTATTCTGATAATTTGGGATTAAAAGTTTTTAGTCCTTCCTCGAGGTTAAAATTTCATCAAAATTGGTGCAGCGGCATAGGCGTCAAAAAGTAACATACAAACTGACAGACAGACAAAGCAGGTACGAATATTTCAGTTTTTTTTTTTTAATTACTTAATTATTTAATCTTTATTGCTCAAAAGAATACGACGTAATAAAGGATAATTTTATTAGCCTCACTCAATGTAGGTACTTCTACTATTATTGGTGTCCCTCGCGCATCTCTCCATTACCTCGCACAGGTCTAATGAATACTCACCCTTAACCCTTATTTACATCGGTCATGGACAGTGGACAGTACAGCAGTGTAAACAGTAGCGAGTCAAGTTGCCTTCACTGCACTGTCCTTGGCACTGTACTTGCCTCTGTCCTTGACCAATTTAAATCGGGCATTAGAGCTCATATACTATCAGTACCCTTACCATGAGTTTCAAAATTAACGTACTCGCTAGTGAAACGAAGCTCAATCCTTTGCAGACGTCGCATGTATTCTTATAGAGGGCAAGAAATAGAGCAATCGACTCACTAGGGAGTACGGTAATTTTAACTCATGGTAAGGGTAGGTACAGGTGCGGTGTGCTTTCTCCGTACTAATAGTATCAGGGCACAATCTCACTTATAATATTAGCCTAGTCCCAAATAAGCTTTAGAGTAAAGTTGTTCTTAATAAACTTGACTGTATTAAGTGGTTTGTACAATAATGTGTTTACACAGAGGTACCTACATAAACATACTTAACATTATTAAACTTGCGCTCAGTAAACAATTTTTTTTGCACTTACCAGCAATTGAAACCAAGACCACTAGCGTCGTAAAGGCGGGTCACTACTAGAACGTAATATTAATAAATAAAAAAAACTGTCGCATCTGTTAACTCTATGATCTTTGCCTATACGCACGCCGGGGTATTATAAAAACGTCGCGATGCCCTAATTGGTCGTGTGGTATGGTCGGAACTTTCTATGAGTTCTGTTTTGTGTATACAGCTGAACTTTCCCTTATGTCATTTAATCACGCATGTATGACTTGGTATTTTAAAAACTAGTATCAACCAAGTCTTTAAGATGTGCTGTTAAAAGTCTGTTCCTATTGTCTTAAGATAAAGGATTAAATAGTGATAAAAATAATGTTACCTCTATTTAGTCATTAATGAGGTTGAATATTATATTCCTCATCATCATCATCGTATTGTATATAATTATATGCTGGGTGGGGCTGAAACCTCTCTTATCAATCGAATCCTTTATCAAATGTATCAACCATCACTACATTCTCATGTCAAAATATACTTTAAAGATCTCTATCTTTTGCACCGTATGGATAGTTGATAGATTATTTTTCAGAATACAGTTCAGGCATCGTGTCGCCCGACTCGGCAACGTCTCTTTTTATGGCACCGCGCCGTTATACGTTAACGACGTTGTGCCGTGGTGGTGTGACTAGGCCCTAACTCTGTCTTGTTACGCTTTAACGGTTTAACCGCTGAACCAATATTGTTGACATTTGGTATGTACGAGTAGATCTAAGAATGGATTAAAGGTACTTATTCGGCTACCCTATTTTAAAACCCGGCAAGTGAGATGAGGTAATTTTACAGAAGAACAAAAAAATATAATTTGTCTCAGCCGCACATTTTTTCAATATTTGTTCGTGAATTGATACTTTCTTGCTTAATTAGATTAAGACGAATACGTAGGTATTTATTCATATTTATTTATATTTAATATCCTATATTATTATTACATGTTTTATGTGCAATATCAGTGTCCCGATAGTTTTCAAGACTCACTGTTTTTTTCAAAAAACCTAGTACGTGCATGTACTCTATACTACGTGCATGTATATACTAGGTTTTTGAAATACTTTTGTGACATACTAGGTTTTGAAATGGTCAAGTCCGTTTTTTTGTGCACTAACTAGGTTTCGGGGTTTTTGCAAATGTGAACCTGAGTAAGTTAGGCCTCTAAATGATTTTGCATCCGGTAGGGACTTGCTAGAAACAGCGTAAAACGCTTGCAAAAATCGCGAAATTGGGTTTTTGAGACTTACTAGGTTTTGAAACGGCGCAGGCGTATTATCCCGGAAAATTTGATATTTTCCTACGGAATAGCGATTAAGACTGCGCCGAGCTTACGCCGGATATACAGTGGCGCCCTCATACTTTAGTTTATTGGAAAACACAATAAAAGTTTTATTGTGTTTTCTAATAAACTAAAGTATTTTCTTAAAATTGGACGAAATATATTTGTACTACAAATGAAAACACAATTTATAGAGTATATCATATAGTTTAATAATAATTCACCTTTGAGTTATTAACTTAACGGAAAAAAGTGGCCGCCTTTTCCCGTTAAGCTGACTACTCAAAGGGTACTTGTTATTATAGTTTGTTACGTATCCCATAAATTGTGTTTTACTTGCACTACAAAAACATTTCGTTTGATTCCAAGGAAAATCTTTAGCTAATTAGAAAATACAGATGTAGTGCAAAATGCTACAAATGCTGTCATTTGTCACTTTGTCATTTGACACTAAACAATAAAGTTCCATTTTAATGGACATGAAAACGTCACTCATTTAATACAATCATTGATTGACAGTTCGGGTGCCATCGTATTCCGATTGAGATCCGAGTTTTCCCGAAGGAAAATAATTTTGCACTACATCTGTACAATAATAGTAATGAGGGCGCCACTGGACGCTCGGCGTTTGCTCGGCGCAATCTTAACAACCTATACCTATACTCCCAGTTGCTGCATCATAACACCATAAAAATGTCAAGTGGAACAGCTTCGCATAAACCAAGCAAAGCTCATTACTATTGCGTTATCTAAGATACGTCGTAGATTAGATTTGGCGTAAGCGGTTTGTGGCGACATGATGGCTCTTTGTTCACCGCAGGCTTTGATGAAGGCACTATAAGCTCTGCTAGTATAGTATAGTACTAGGTTGGAAGCCAATCGTTGGTGTCAAGTTTGTCGATGTTTGCAATAAGATACTAGAAAGTATTGGACTGGAACCCGAAAGTTATTTTTAGCCGACTGCCGAAGGATGGGATAGGTATGTATATTATGTGTACTCTTTGTTGTACAAGAATAAAAAAGAAGACTAACACAGGCACTATAACAAAAACCAAAACAAGTACAGAGGAGTATGTATGGATGTATGTTTGTTCCTTTTTGGCGCTCTAGAAACTAAGCTCGTCGGCAAATTTTGATGATTCTTATGTCAATTGGATTTTCTTAATCTTCTTGCGGGAGTTATTAAAGATTTGTACGTAATTAATATTCAATATGGCGGCAACCAGACGCCATATAGCGAAAAATAAAATGTCGACGAAATATGACACGTCAATATCATTGAATATATATTTAAAGAACATTTTAGGTTTCATTCATGATTTTTCATTTTGAATGAGCATTTTAGTATTTATTTATAATGATAGTTGATTGGTTAACAACAGATGGGTTTTTTAAATTAAGCCACTTAAAGATTTTATTTTTCAATTTCTCCTTGTGTTTTAAAGTGCACTTAGTTTTATAATTATTAATTTTGCATGTAAATAACTAAAATTATTAAGTAACACCGTCTATAATGATATCAATCTTAAAAATAATACTACTCGTATGAATGTAACCTAAATAAAACCACTCTTATATTATTTCTCATTTTTTAATACCATAATCTGTAAACTCAATCACCAATATAAAACAAAACCTTTTCACAACTAAACTCAAGTAATTTTTAATCTCATCAAAAATTTACTTAACACCAAACGTTCTTTGAAGTTTCTTATTTCAAATAATATTAGAACCAAGTTCATTCGCTCTAAGATCAAAAGCACTTCTAATGCTTCTTTGCAAAGCAGTTCATTCATTCGGATCACGTTCCAAACCCTTTTGCTTTGGTTCCACTCTTGCGTGAGACTAGATTGAGAGCGTATATTTAGACAGCTGCATAAGCAAATTTCTGCACGTATGAAAGTTCTACTTTTCAGATGTGATAACATAACGGGGTTCAAAAAACTAATTTAAAAAAAGCCAATTAATTTACGTTACGAGTAAGTATTAGTTAATTACCCAAGTCCTGAAATACGTGTCTTTGAATAGAAACTAATGTCTTGATTTTTGTTACCAAATACATATGAATAGTGGTAAGGAAAATAACTTTTCTTCCCTACCGTTTTTTATCTTATCCGAGTAAATTGTAGACATAACTTCGTAATATACTAGTTGTTCACCGCGACTCTGTCCTTAATAAGCTAGGTTATTTATTTATTTAAACTTTATTGCACGATTCACAAAGTAAGTACAAATGGCGGACTTAATGCCTTGAGGCATTCTCTACCAGTCCACCATCGGCCCAAACAAAGATAAGTAGAGGTTGGTGCTAAACATACCCCTGCTTTCTTTGACCAACAGTTTAGTATCCTATGTCTTTAAGCTATCTCTAACCAAATTTCAAGGAAATTAGTACAGTGGTTTAACTGTGAAAGCGTAAAAAACAGACAGACAGATAGACAAACACATAGACTGACACACAAAGTTACGTTTACATTTATAATATGAGGATTGGTAAAGATAACGCATGACAATGATAATGCTATAGTGTGCTTTATAAATTATATGCTCCATCCTTTAAGGACAAAAAATTATTTAGCTAAAATGGATTTATGAATAAGGGGGTTAGTATTTGATATTTTTATTACTAATTGTTCTCACTAATTAATACATTTACATATGCCTATTTTTAATGAACCAGCTGCTTACAGCTGTGCATGAAATTGGTCAAAGAGGTTGGTAATCTTTTAAGTGGAAATGTTGACGTTAGGTTTATGAATAGAGTCCCGTTAAAGTCCCTTTAATCGAATAATTTTGAGCTTCAGGGCATTTAAATTAATTGTACCAACAGTTTAATTGTGCCCAAATTTATGAAACTATTTATTTATTTAAATACCTACTGGCAGTTCAATAAAGATTTAATATTAAATAAAATACTTAAAATATTTTTAGTTTTTGTTGCAAATTGTCCGTAATTGTTACAAAGCACATTTAAAATCCCTAACCCTTTTCTTGGAAAAAATAAAAAGGTCACGGATTATATAACAATAAAGATAGGTATACGTAAAGCAAAAATGGTCTGGTATGTTTTTCAAAATATGGATCGTGAAATGAAGGTATAATTGAATCATATTTCAGTTTTAAATAATTCCAAGCACAAAATTATGTTTTAGCATTAAATTTTAAATTAAACGCTTTATTTAAGATTCAAGTGTTAACTTTTGTTTCAATAACAATACCAACTTCAAGCTCTAAATATAAGTTATACTGAAAATTATTTCACTCCTAGTTGAGCAATTTAATTTCAGCTGTTATTAAAAAGTTATAATGACAAGATATTTAAGAAATGATTTTTATATTTCAGCTATTTCTCAAAACGTGTTTCGCGGAACCTTGGTGCTTAAACCAACTAAATTAATGTGCCTTCTTTTGATTTTCATAATTAAACAAAAACAAAATCAGCGGTTTTATGGGGCCGCATTAAAATATTTAATTTTTTGTAAGATTTCCTTGGTGGGAAAAGTTTGAGAACCGGTGCCATAAACGGTAATTTTGTAATAAGTACAAGTTGCTAAAGATAAAGACAAAGATAAGTTTCTTGATTAACGAAACACAAGAACATACAATAAAATATCCAGTAAACCCTATTTTTTTTTTTTTTTTTTTTTTTTTTTTTTTTAATAGGCTGAACTTGTATCTTGGGGCCCAGTGGGCCCAAAAAAGAATGGGTGGGACTTACTCTTATTTTTTGACTTTTGAAGTGCTCTGAATGCAGTTGTTCGCATAATTATGCGTAACTGTATTTGATTCTGACAAAAAAACAGGATCATATGAAGTCATGGTTCCATTTTCAATAGGTAGGTATTACTTTCTAGGTATTACTTAATTTTCTTTCTAAGTCAGTCGAATAAAAAGTACCTATGTCGTCTTTTCCATCCACAAAGATAAAACTAGACTTCGTATTATTTCCAATATTTCCATTACAATAAACAACATAACTACATCAAAGAAAATTAACGTAACCAATTAAAGTCAATAAAGTCATTAATTTATATACTAACAACAGAACTAGTCTTTTTACCCCGCTTTATAGCACCATTTCATTTTTCACCCCTATTGTTACCATTTGAGAATCAGTTTTGTTCAAGGTCAGAAATAAAATTAATGCGCCCGTTTCGCCTGTACCACCCGTTATCATTTGCCTTTATGTATCAAGTTTGTAACGAATAAATTACTTCTAGAAAAGACTACAAGGCATTTTCTTATTATAGCTTTGGAATCGGTGTCGAGAAGATTAATTCCGAGAATTTAGTTAAGAAATGATATGAAATATGAACGCAAGAAATAAATTCTGAATAGGTAACAAAGATGGAACAACCATAAATTACTAAGTTTAAGAATAAGGTGTAAGGCGTTTTTATATGAACAAGGGCAAAATTAGGCAATATGGGGCGCTTATCGCGTGACTAAGTGTGGATAAGGCATCTGTCACCTTCTGACACGTAAATAAGTACGAGAGTGACGGATGCTTTATCTACATTTGACTCGTGATATAGACGCAGCCGTACTAGGCCCACTGACTGATCATTCGCCCTTTCCATGTCATAAAAAATATCAAATTGACCGCTGATTTCTTTTATACAGTCTCTAAATATAAATTTTATGACAGTCCGTTTACATACAAAAAAAACTTGGAATATTTCATACTAATCACGTAAATAATTAATAAAAAGATTTCTGTCGTCGCAGTAGTTAAGAAAAGCATTAAAAAAGCATTTAAGTACTATCAGATATTTCAAATCCATATTTTGTAAGTAACAAAAAAAACTTTACTAATAATAATTATAATGTCATACTTATTTTTGTTTATTTTAAATCACTTATGAGTTTTATTTTATTTTACCTGCCTCAGCATAAAGTGCAATTAATGGACTCGTCCATAAATCGTATTTTCTCCGGGCAACAATGTAATATTTCTGTAAAAAAAAAACATTTTCTAATTCAGAATTCAAATCGAAGAAAATTGAGATTTAAATCAAGTTGATTTTATTGGACCTATTTCGTGTTCCTAGTAAGTCTTTTTACACTTATACACAAAAATGAGTGGAATATAATGTACAACGTATTAAATGTGGTCGATTATTTTATAAGGATTTTAAAAACAGAACAAAGCAAGCGTTGATTAAAAACTTACCGAATAAAACAATTTCTGCTTCGAGCGGTTTGTTTCGAAATCAAATCTTTTACCGGCGTTATTACTTTTATCTGAATTCAACAAATAAATTTCACGAGTTAGGTATCGAGATTTTTCATTAACGCTTAAACGCGCTTAAAATAAAACGAAGCGAACCGAAAGCACGTCACTGCCGCTAGATAGGTAAAAACAATAATTATGTACCTAAAGTTAAAACATCGTTATCCGCAATCTTTTTTAGGTCTGATCCCACTAGATCCATTTTTTTTCTCAGTAGTTTTACTTTATTAAATTAGTTTTACTAAAACCGTTAGTGAAAAAATGGCATTCAATAGGTAATAATAATAAAATAATAAAAAATATTCGTAGAGTGACGGCACCTTAAATGGCCGGCACTAGTAATGGACATGTCACTCTTAATTCAAATTTCATACGGTCCTAAATTGATTGTTGCAAAACAAATGAACAACCTTTATCTTCTGTAAAATAACAAACAAGTGTCCATTATTGGTGTTTTGTCCACCCTAATAATCAAAGATAATATTGTTTTTTTATTTTATTAAACAATTATTATTATTCCCACTAACCATTTTCCTTTAAATAATGGAACTAGTGGAACTGTCTATGGAACTAGTGGGAATAGACCCTTTTGTACAGTATTTATTTCTAAGTATCTTAGTATTATCGTTGCCTTGTACTCATAGTACAAGCCTAAGCTTAGTTCGGGACTCATGTGAGATTGTCCCCGATTTTATCTTTTATTTACTTGCAACACAATCCTAAACCACTTCCAGAGCTTTAGCTCCGCATGACCCCTACAACCCCTAGGTGTTTCACTATGAAAAATATATTAACAATAGCGCCGGAGGGTTGATTTATGCTTTCCCTTTTATCAGTGCTGCCATTATTGTAGAACATTAATGAAAATTCCGAAGATAAATCAAAAAAGGAAAATTAAATTTTACATGTAAACACCTTTGTTCGAGTAAGGCAGTAATTTCTTTGATCAGATAGACCTTATAAAGCTGCTCTAATTAAAATGTGAAATTATAATGCAGCGTTTCTTATATAATGATAAATACACGTATGTCTAATTTTGAGTCTTGTTTTAGAAGCTCGTTAGATCTTTTGTTTTATCCTCTGATATTTATTTATAAGTCTTTATTAACCTTTTGATCACCGAAACGAACGTCTCTCGTACGACGTTTCTGAGACGCCACAGCGTCTTGTGACGTATGAATTTTGACAGCCATTTGCCAACGTTTAGCGTCAGTAGTGCCACGAATTTTCGATGAAGTGATTTGTTGGCTTTGGTAGGTATCACATGAATCTTTGCAAGAAAAACTTATACAATGATAGCTTGCTCGTGAGAAAACATTAACTGTGTTTATTGTATACTAGCGACCCGCCCTCGCTTCGATTCGATTAATTTGTGTGAGTATGATTATATAGCCTATAACCTTCCTAGCCTAAGACCAGTAATTCTTGGGATTAGCGCGTTCAAGCAAACAAACAAACAAACTCTTCAACTTTATAATATAGAGAAGAAAAAGATGATGTAGCGATAATAAAACTAAGGTAGGTATGCCTTGTTTCAGTATCCTTACCATGAGTTACAATTAACGTACTCTAAGCGAGTCGAAACTCTGTCCCTCGCAGACCTCGCAAGTATTCTTATAGAGGGCGACAAAGCATTCGACTCGCTAGCGAGTACGATAATTGTAACTCATAGTATGGGTACTGAAGTTTTTAATATCAAAATCACTTAAATCTGTTCAAATGAAATATTAAATGATAAAATACACCCATGGTTTTACTAATGTATTCAGTCAGAAGACGGTCAGTGGCCTTGGACAAGATGCACTGCAAGAACGTTATCGTTAAAGTGTTATTTAGACAGTATTCTATGACATAGACAAAAACCCCCGATATAATAGTGACCACTTTGGTCAGACCTGATATCTCTTATACGGCCGAACCGATTTTGATAAATTATGTCTAAAAACCACCCCCAAAAGACCGGGTTTCAAATAAAAAAGCTGCATACAAATAATTTGATCCCTTTAAGAGCTACGGTGCCACAGACAGACACACACATACACTTACACGTCAAACTTTTAACACGGGGGTCAAAAATAGTCAACGTTAGCGTTCATTTTCTCATCCAGGGCCTCTATTGAACACTGTTAAAACCATGTCGTTTATAACTTATTATCGTTTGCGGGTGGTAGGACCTTGTGCAGGGTCCGTCCGGATCGCTACCACCGTCTTATCCATTAACCTACCGCCAAACAGCAGTGTTCGCATTGTTGTGTTCCGGTTTGGGGATAAGACAGCCGGTGAAATGACTAGCATAGAGGTATTCCATCTTAGTCCTCAGGGTTGGCAACGCATTTGCAGTCTTAGGATTGCATTGCAGTCTTGTGAATGCGAATGTCTATGGGTCACAGTTTCCACTTACCATCAGGTGGCCTGTGTGCTCGTTTGTCTTCTCTATGCCAAAAAAAAAAAAAAAAACTTATTGTTAACATTTTGATAGCTCTTATTTACGTGACAATAATAGTAACCGAGTTAAAAACAATACCATAACATGTCAAATTTATATGATTTGGATTTTACCGCCTAGAATAGAGGCGCAGGGACATTTATATGTTTCGGACTCGTGAGTAGTCAACCGGATCACTTCGTTTACCCGAATTTCATTTGCCATAATTGTGTCACTTGCCATAATGTTAATTTGCCATAAAGGCATTTTTTCTGAAACTGTAAACCTTTCAGGTAATTTTTACTTGCCATCGTATAGAGCCCAATAGGTTAGGTTAGGTTTGTTTTATATCAATTCTGAATAGTTCACGATTTCAGAAAATGCATCTGTGTATTCTTTTATTGTATAATATGCTTTGTTTACGAGCAATTGTTTCAGTTTATTAATAAATATTTTTTTCATTTATAGTTTCAGGTAATTTATTGTACATTTTTGTAGACATTATCAAAGGATGGAATAACGATAATCGAAATCTAGGCGGATAAAGTCGCGGGGAGAAGCTTGTATTTCTCACAAATGCCAGTTTGTGGCTCCAAATGTCGTCAACATATACAACGCTGCCTGGGACTTTAGTATGCGATGAATATTCGGTATAAACAAACTGTGAAATTGTCTTTTTGTCCATCCGTGCATGCATGTGTATAAAAGCATTATAAATAAAACTGGCAGGTTTTAGATTTGAAAGGGTTGAAAACCTCTAAAGAAGAAAGTCTGCAATTTTAGGGTCTTTGTACTGTGGGGCTATTATGACATGGCTATGTAGTTGATGTTACGGCGAGCGTAAAGAACAGAGCTATAACAGTTATATAGCTCTGTCCTTTTCTCTCAGCGTAAACTGAACTTCATAATAACCCCCCTGTGAGTTTTCACACGTTACACAGGATTAAAACTTTTCTATATGTTTCATAAATTATTCATGAGTTATAATAAACTATATGAAAATCTCGGAACTCCTTTCATTAAGTCATTAGTAATTTATTTGTAAATATAATATATTTAAAAAAAGATTAAGGGGTTTAAAGTTTTATTTCAGTTTTAATAACAATATTATGGTTGCTAACCAACTTTTAATTATTAAAAATCCTAAATAATCATTTAAAATAAAAATTGACTAAAGAAATCTAAAGATGTTTTTTTACGTACCTATTCAATGATACCTGACTTGTCGTAGTTCTTCAACTTTTTTTCTTCAATGATCAAGTCTATTGATTGGATTTCTCGAGCACAGTTTTTTCTTAAATATAAAATAAGTTATATATAGTTTAATTTAATTTAATTTGATAGAAGTTACATACCCTTTTGGGGTCGAAACGTTAGGACCGTGGGGACCAGGAGCACGGGCGCATTTTTAAAGATATGTCAAAGCGCCTGATCGACGCAACCCGTGACAAAAATGCTGGCCTGTACTTGGCACAAAGATTAAGCATTGCCATTCAACGTGGCAATGCTGCCAGCATTTTAGGAACAATGCCCACTGGTAGCGGTTTGTTAGATTAGTGTAGTTTTAAGTCAGTTTGTAAGTTCTTTCGTGTGTTTATGTTTGTCTATATTAAAAAAAAAAGTGTTGATTTTGTACATGAAAATAAAATTTATAATTACACATATTAATTATACATATTAATTAGGTAGCTTAATTGCCCGTTATTTTAAAGGTATGCTTTATTCACCTGTAATTAGCGGTACAATTGTAATTTAAACAAACCTTTATATTTTAAACAACATTTAAAAAAGGTGTATCCACTATTTACTATGTATGTATGTATGTAAACTCTTTATTGCACGAAAAAACAATTACAAGTAAATTCGTACATATCGTTCGTATTTGGTGATCATATAAAATAAATAAATATAACACTGTTAAGTCCTAAAGTTCAACGTTACTACCAATACCTACATTTCGTACTTAATATTGTTAGCTATGTTATTCTTTGTACGTTAGTGCGATTCGGCGATAGATTTCCCTGGGGCCGGTTTGAGCAGAGCGGTGGAGGTTGTTATACTATAGTTCATAGTTAAGGCTGCGTGGAACCATTGCATAAATATAACAGTAGTTCATCTTTAAACAAAGGTATATCACGTGGTTTGCACGTGTGCGTGCTTAGACTGTACGAACCCCAAGCCACCATAAGCAAACTCAATAGGACGGCAGAAGCTGGTTCCTGAAGCGTATCAAGTATGGAGCAACGCGCTTCAACGCAAAGATTTTGTCATGTCAACGTCATTTATGGACAACCCTAGCGATTAAAGGGTAATAGGAACTCCTAAAAGGTCGGAGATGACCTACTTTTCTATTTATACTATGATGGAATTGAGTTTAGATAATCAAATAAATGTTAAAGGACAATCTCGGACATATTGACCCTAACTAAATTCTAGGCTAGTAGTTAGCATTATGCCGATGGAAAACTTCTAAATTGTGAAACTTTCCTATGATTACTTCTCGCTAAATTCCAGATAAATATTTATCGTTTTAGTAAGGAATGAGAAGATTATGATTTGCCTTACATATTTCCATTAATGTTCCCAAATTTGTTTACATTTTTTTACTTTATTCCTATGAAATAAGGTCCAAAAATATAAACATATATTTGACGTCGACAGTACATGAATTACTTGTTAAATAGGTACCCATTATTTTCGCATTCAGAAGAAGTATTTTTCTACTCGCTTATGCTATTTTACCGAAATACAGTCCATCAGTAACCGAGAACATGACGTAAATACGTATTCACCAAAATGGCTGCCTATTCATGGAAGCGGCATTCAAGTAAATCACCCTGGACCAATGGAAATGGCCCGTTTACCCTAATATCAGCCATGATGAACCTATGATGGAGACCTCAATATTCTTGATTTATTTAATAATTCTTACTAATTAGCTTGTGCCTGCAAGTCTGCGTAGAATTCGTTAATCGATTCGTGAACGGTTCAATTATTTGGGATGAAATAGTTCTCTTTCGTCGGTGATGCAGCTAAATCGTGTAAATAACTTTATCAAGGAGCAACATGCACATTACTCACTTTTTTATTACGGTGCATTTTACGACTTAGTAAAAAAGTTACTTACGTAGTTTTGCAGTTTTACCAACGCTATGTCGGCCGGGTGATCTGTTAAACCAAGGTGATAATTGTGTATTTATTTCTATTTTTCTCGTTAACTTCTGTCTATTTCCAAACTAAGCTCTAGGCTTGTAGATTGGATACTTTCGACGACACGATAGCCTAGTTGGTAGTGACCCTGCCTACGAAGCTAGAGGTCCTGGGTTCAAATCCCGGTAAGGGCAGATATTTGTGTGATGAGCGCAAATATTTGTTCCTGAGTCATGGATGTTTTCTATGTATTTAAGTATATATTTCTCTCTATATAAGTATTTATATCATTGTCTAGTACCCATAGTACAAGCCTAGAGCTTAGTTTGGGACTAGGTCAATTGGTGTGACATTGTCCTCGGATATTTATTTATTTATTATTATACTAGACAACAACAGTATAAATAGTAATACAGAAAAATTAATACTTAACTATATGCAAAATATCCAAGACACAAAAGCAAATACTCATCACACTAATTTAATATTTTTCCATACCGGGAATCGAACTCTGGACCACTAGCTTCGTAGGCAGAATCACTCCCAACTAGACTACAGGTGTAGTGAATAATCCTTTCCCATCGTTTTTGGTCGAATAACTTCGTATTTATCTTGCTTTCTCAGTTGGTTTATTGATGGGTACTGAAGTTAATTGAGAAAGCAAGATAAATACGAACTAATCCGACAAAAAGCGATGGGATTGTGTGCAATTTCAAAGCTTTTGTTATCACGTGTTAATAAACAAAAGAAGGTTTGTATAACGTAATATCAAAGTTAACACAAATCTCGTTCCTTAGGCGTCGTTTCCGTGAAGATCACCCAAAATAGGTCAAATTCGCGCGAAGATGTGAACAAGGAAACAAGGCAAACAAATTGTTTTACCCGGCCGATCGTTTGATGTGTAATGAGGCTCGGCGGAGTGACATACTGTAAGCACTTACACTTGAATATGGGGGGTTTTACACTCTGCGAGATTTTAGGCTGATTACAACACCATTGAAGGAAAGAGAGGCAGAGGAAGACCAAGAAGAAATTACTTTGAGCAAACTTTGACGGAAGACCGGAGTGGTTGGCGATTACTCCACCGACAAGAGCTTGGCTCTTAAATAAAGAGAGAGAGACACAAGTGGCTTGTTTTAATTCTGTGTAGGTGTATCTTGGCAAGAAAGTGTGTGACGCTAGTGTTTTTTTTAAGCATTAAGAAAGCAAACGAGCACATAGGCCACTTGATGGTGAGTGGAATCTGTGATCTAAAGATATTTGCACTCTAAAGACTACAATCCTAAGACCGGAAATCCGTTTCCAACCCTAATGGGCCTATTTCTCAAAGTATGTTAGTCTAATAATATTAGTGTTTTGTCTCATAAATAGCACTACAAAATGAGACAAAACATTTATATTATAGGACTAATACTTTTTGAGAAATGGGCCCCAGTTGTGTTATCCACACACCAGACCATAACAATGCGAATACTATTGCTTGGCGGTCGGTCTAAGGGTAAGCTGGTGGCAGCGATCTGGATTGTTCTTGCACAAGGTTCCAGAACCACGGACCCAAAAAAAAAAACGTTGGGGAAGCTGTTGTACCCCGGACAGTTTACATACCTTGATTTTTTTTAAAAAAAACTAAACGCTTCAGAGTTGCCGAATCT
This sequence comes from Acleris laterana, assembly GCA_963966035.1. Taxonomy (NCBI): domain Eukaryota; kingdom Metazoa; phylum Arthropoda; class Insecta; order Lepidoptera; family Tortricidae; genus Acleris; species Acleris laterana. The sequence goes on from OZ014461.1 coordinate 5,411,432, forward strand.
GCGAATATGTAAAGATATACTATTATACTACATTCTGTGATATGATATTAAACGATCCTTCTTTTAGTTTAGACGGGACAGGCTGATAGAAAAAAAAGGGAAAAGTGTCCATGGTACAACACCTGATTTACCTTGGCGTCGTTTTTGTACCTTGGACACATAACATTTTTGCCAAGAAAACACATAATAATCAACTTTATTTATTTATTTATGAAATAAAAGAGTAACAAAGTCTTTTGACTATGCAAAGGTATACAACTTTTCATAGTTTGCTTAGATAAATTGACTATATTTCCTTTAGTCATGATATAACTTGGAAACCTCCCTGAGATCAATTAGAAACATATAAGATAAATGTAACTAACAAATATAAAAGTAATAAATGTATCAAACTTTTCATAGTTTGCTTAGTTAAATTGACTATATTTTCCTTTAGTCATAATTTAAATAGGGAATCTCCCTGTGACCAAGGTACAACGACAGTTTGGTGTCCTAGGTACAACAAAGCAACTTATTTTTTAATAAAGCTTCGTAAACACACTTCCACTTGAAGTTTGGTTAAAACAACCTCACTATTGGGTAGCTATTTAATGTAACTTTAACATGTTTAATTCAGTTTTATCATAAACCTACGAGACACTAATTGAACAAGCGTGAAAAAAACTTCAAAATACTCACTTTTTGTAGCAGATTTTATATTTTTCTGAATATCTCAACTCGCACGCCGCACTTGTGAGGAAACTACAACTACTACTACAATTACTAACTCCACTTCAATGTGCACAGATAATGATCCAAATGACATATATATTTTTTTAACCACTCGCGTGCCTTGCGCAACTAGAGTTGCGACTTTTCTAAGCGCAAAGTGCCCTGAGCAACATTAGTTGCGAGGTGGAGTTCCAACGGTTTTAAAATTATATTTAGTCGGATCATGATTAGGCAGCTTTTCTGTTGAGTTATTGTGTTAGGCGATGAATGTGGCAACATTAAAAAAATATAAAACCGGAGTCTGTGGAACATTTTAACAAAGTTAAAAAAGTTGTTTCGATGTCCGCGAGAGTTCGACCTTCACGTTGGTTTTTGTTTACTTTTGTAATGAAAACAAGAGTACCGAATCGAGTTACAATCGGCTAGTTAATTATTTAGTTGTGAAGTATAACATGTGTAGTGTTTGTGTTAAGTGTGTTTGTAGTATGCCGTGGTTGGAATTGTCGGTAATTGGACGTCCAAAGCGGCACTCGTTACGTTAGGTATGTAAGGTTATTTTTTAGTTATTGACAATTTGTGAGAGAAATTGCTGCGAATTTGAAAAAACTGGCAAATAGTATTTAAAGAATAATAGTGTCTTTATCTACGTTTAAAAGAATTATAGCAAACGGTTCACAGAAAGCCAAGCAATCGATTTTTTAACAAAATATGACACTGCGCCGCTGGTGCGCGAAAAGTCATGGGCACTTCTAGAGCACTTTTTTCGAATCGCGGGCACTTGAGTGGATATAGGAACGCGTGGGATATGAAATATTGTTAACTGTCCGGGGTAAAAATATGTCCGCGGTACAACAGTTTCCCCTAACCCTGTCTAATCATGAGTAAAGCATGCAATATAAAACAATAAAAAAAATCAGAGCAGTACCTTTACCATCACTTACAATTACCGTACTCGCTAGCAATTTGAATACTCTGTCCCTCACAATATTGTTATAGAGTGCGAGGGATAGAGCATCTTCGACTCGCTAGCAAATACGGTAATTGTTACTCATAGTAAGGGTACTGGTACCTCTTAAACTGCTCAATTTAAAGAGCTACGGTGTAACAGGCAGACACACACACACCTCTTTTTGCGTAAGGGATAAAAAAACCGCGTCCGATCTCATACGTAAACGTACATTGTAAAGCGCCCCTCGCCATATCGGAGCGAGTTGTAGCATGCGTTCCCTAGCAGCGTATTGGCAAAGTGCTCTGACGAGTGAGCTGTCGGTAATTTGTGAATCACTTCAAGGTTTAAGAGGATGCAACCGAGTGTTCATAACATGAATGGTTTCATCAAATAATTTGGGTCCCCTTTGTTTGGTAGGTACAATTTTATTCCGAACTAGCAACCCGCCCTCGCTTCGCTTCGGTTTTTGTGAGTATTTTTTTCAAATCGGACCAGTAGTTCCTGAGATCAGCGCGGTCAAGCAAATAAACAAACAAACTCTTCAGCTTTATAATATTAGTAAAGATAATTTTATAAGGTAAAATAACTTATACAGCATAAGGTGTCAATAAGCAGAAACGCATATTATTATGGCATAGTATTGTTTTGCGAAAATCATAACATAACGCATACATTTAGTCGGTAAAATAATCGTTTTCCGAATGTTTGTAAAGCCTCCGTTGTTCTTTCCTATTATGTGAATATTGTATTTGAATTGTTTACAGTGGTTTGTACAATTAATTAATTACATACATATGTACAGTCACAGTAAGAAAAGGTTCGTCATTTTTGGACCTTAAGAACGTTGAAATAGAGTAGAAAAGTTACGAAAGTTTTTTTACTCTGACTATACATACTATGATTCAGGCACCCGCTGAAACTACCCTTGTGCCCCTTGCTAAGTGAAGGTCACCTTTAAATGCGACGTCTACTGAAGTGTCGTGATGACTGTCACCCACCTAGTGCTTGCGGTCTTAGTGACGTCATCTACCTAATTGTGCCCTTTATCAGTCAATTTTTCTGTCAAGTTCGATGTCGCCACTCTGATATATTACTTTTTGCACCGTCTGTCATCACTCTTCTCGCAGCATGACCAGGGTAGTGATTCTGTAAACAACGCCGGTCGTGCGGACTGTCGAGTGATACCAAGCAGCGAGATTAAGTAGTCCCGTCAGTGCGAACAAAACACATTGTAGCGCGTGCATTTTCAATTAAGCAGCCTTATACGCTCGACCTATCGTGCTGCTAAATTGAAAATGCACGCGCTACAATGTGTTTTGTTCGCACTGACGGGACTACTTAATCTCGCCGCTTGGTATCACTCGACAGTCCGCACGACCGGCGCTGTTTACAGAATCACTACCCTGCCCCATCCACAATACCGCAATCAGAAATTCGCGAACTTTATTTTTAAAGGTAAACTTGACTTCCCTGACCATTTTTGCATTTTACGGCTTCAAATAGATATAAATCGCTGAGCTGAAACTAAAGTTTAACTATCTATTCATTTAATATGCCGTAAATATCATCAATAAAACGTTTTTATACGCGCTTTAAGAAGCACTCAGATTAAGTATACAGTTCAATAAAGGCTATAACTGGCATTTTTAATCGATTGACTCGTAAAAGAGTTTTATAAGGCTCAGTTTTGTTACTTATAATGTTTTATTTATTACAGGAAATGTCGTTAAGATTAGAACACTAAAATTTGTGGTTTCGACCTACTTTTGATAATGAGAACGGTAGTAATAAATGGGTTATGGACTAAGTTTAATTAAACTTTGATTTTACGCAGCCTCTTAAGTATGTCGTCGTCGTATCCATTATTATTATTTTGCATTTGCGTAATACAATAATCTAATATAGTAGTAAATTTTGTTGCAAGTGCGGAAAGATTTTCATTTTAAAATGACAGTTCCGCACGTGTATCTGCATATGTGTGTATTTGTGTATGTGTGTATGTTTTTTCATATGTAAGTATAAATTATAATTTTTACCTTTATTTCTATAGTTTAAATGCTAAATGTCGTGTGTACGTATGTGCAATAAAAAAAAAATTGTGGTTGATGTGATGCGGATAGATAAAATAAAAAACACTAGTTCGAAAAATCCAACTTTCCTCACGATATACTACAACGAAAAGTACCACTTCCAGTTCCAGTTCCACAAAAATATTATATTTAAATTATGTTTCACCCCTACGCTGACACAGTCCGAAAAAAAGTTAAAAACATATTTTGACAAATTTTAAAAATACTTATGTATTGTAACATCATAATATTCATATTAATTTTAACTTTTTCAAAAAAAAACAATTAAAATTTTTTTCGCGTAAACACATAAATATTTTTTTTGCGCGGTAAATTAATAAGAATTCGATTATATTTTCCTCTGCGTGCATTACGTGAAATGTTCAACACACACTCTGAACTCTGAACTAATAATTGTGATTATGAATCCTTTTTTGTAGTCAAATTTTAGAATGTAATTTTTTTAAGCACGAGTAATGTTCGTAATTAGGAAATAGCGGCGTGGTTGCCGCGTTAGAATAGTGCCACTCCATGTCCTCCCGTGGATGTCGTAAGAGACGACTAAGGGAATAAAGGCTGTGTAGTACTGTTAGGCGATGGGCTTGCAACCTGTCACTAATACACTGGTAAACATCTTCGCCTAATTGTGCAAAATGTGGTAACAGAATTATTAACAAGTTTTTAGAGTTGTTAGTAATTCTGTAGCTCTGCCTACCACACTCTGGGAATAACATTTGAGCTTATGTATGTATAAATGTAGGAAATATCCTTTTTATGGTTTCCTTAAGGCTACTCAATACATAAAGACTGCGCCGAGCGTACGCCGGATGTACAGTGGCGCCCTCATTACTATTATAATGTTTTCTAATAAACTAAAGTTTTTCTTGAAATTGGTCGGTAGGTTTTTGTACTACAAATGAAGACACAACTTATAAGATATATCACGTAGTTAAATAACATTTCACCTTCGAGTTATCACCTTAACGGAAAAAAGTGGCCATCTTTTTACCGTTAAGCTGACTACTCGAAGGGTAGTTGTTATTAAAGTTTGTTACGTATCCCATAAATTGTATTTTTACTTGCGCTTAGCAACCTTCTGGGGGGTTATTATGACATAGCTATGCAGTTCATTTCACGGCGAGTGTAAAGGACAGAGCTATAGCAGTTATATAGCTCTGTCCTTTTCTCTCAGCGTAAACTAAACTGAATTGTTATGTCATAATAACCCCCCAGAACATACATACAGGGATCTCGGGTGTTATGCCAACTCAATATTAATTTATTAATGTGCTTTTATACGTGTAAATAATTGAAATAATAAATTATACAACGGCCCGTCCCAACCTCAAGAACGGCGTCATCATGGTGGTGGCTCTCTGAGATACTTACCTCACACTGTTTGTCACTCAACAAAATGTCAATAAGTGCCAGAAGTATTGGCAAGTCGTATTTAGCGCTCGGCTCCTATCGTTTTTCATCCACGTTTTATTTGAGGTTACTATTTGCCTTAAGTTAGAAGTGGTAGCGGAAAGTTACGTAATTTATGTAAATACTAGCGATCCCTCGCTTCGTTTCGATTTGTATGAGTATGATATTGGTTTGTCTTTGATAAAACAAACAGTCCATATTCATGACACTGACCACTAGGACAAACTAAAAAATATTTAACTTTTTTAATTTAAAAAAAGGGACTTTGATGGTGAGACTTCGGTCTGTATGTTTTGCATTCAGACAACGTAACCATTGTTAAGTGAACTATTTTCAAGAAAGTTGGTCGTGTGTGTCGATCAAGTGCACCGAGGGTTCTTTCGGGCAAGGGACACTAAAAACTCTCAAAATGTACCTATGGAGTTAATACGCGCTTGCATAGATGTAGGAAAAAGATCCAGTGTAACCAAATGTCAAGCGTACCACTGTTTTCTTAAACACAGCTTATAGCCAATATTAATAATGAACCGCACATCACTGACTGCAAACTTACGCACACTAATGCAAAGTGACACACACTAAGACACCTAAAAAGAGGTATACTTTTGAAATTCAATCGAAAGCGGTAATAAGTATATAGACGAATCTTTTTAACGAAGGGCATTTGTAACAAGTGCGAAGAGTACTATTCTCCTAGCCGTTTTTATACTTCCTCTATGCGCGCTTGACACGGCCGCCCGACAGCTTACGTCAAACCCATACCATTTTAAGTAACGATAACGTTAACTATAGATTAGTTTGCGAGAGAGTGGAATTGCATATGTAGTGGTATTGTGTGTGTATAGGCTAGAGAAACAGAGAGAGAAATACTTAGGTATAAACACACAATACCACTGTATTATGCAATCCCACGCTCTCGTTAATTCGTCTATAATACTGTATTTTTTTTGTGACACAAACAAAAATGAGAAAAGTCCCAACTACTTTGATGACCTACTTGCCCTCCTAAGCCAATAAGCAGTATCTTAAATTCAATCATCAAAGCAAATTCAATTATATTTTGTTAAAAATAAGGTTGATATTACTACAGGAGGTTTATCTTAGTTATTGCGTTTTTGCTTAGCACGGCAGTACTAATAATCGCCAGCCGCTCCTAAACTGTACCAACCTTTTTATTCGATTTAAAAACTCCCCGAGCAAAGGTTCACAACGTTTCACGTAATGTTTTCTTTCAGCAAAGGCGTTTGATTAATGATCTTTCGGTTCCAACTGGAGCAATATTGGAGGTACGTTTAATTATCACAAGTAACAAAAAAAGATGTGTTTATTTTTATATGGGTCACGTTGGATGTGTCACCTCTTTGACGTAAAATGAGGGTGGTTTTAAGTTATATCTGTTTCTACCTGTGGCAACGTGACTCCCAAACGAATAGACTGATTTGGTCGCGGTTTTTTTTCATACTTATAGTTTAAGTTTCATAATTAAAGGTTGGACGTTGTAGATTTTACACGCCGTCCATAGACACGTTCACGTAATAACTTCCAAGCGGATTTTTTTTATTAAACCGGCTAACCTCTTTTTCCATTTATACGAAATAATATGAGTCTATGGTCATGTTCCAATCAGTCCATCTGGTAAGTCACTGCCACATTACGCTAGCGAATGTTGCAAAGAACACTGCACGAAAAGTATGAAAAACGAAATCGGTGAACTTTATGTTATTATAATATTATTATTATATCACGAGGTTTGTGTAAAAATACAATCCAATGACTACTTTTTGAAAATAAAAAAAACTGTGTTTATATAATTATTTAAAAAAAACAGAATGGAAGTATCACTTACACTTCGCATGTTTATGGAAGGATCTTCTTCAAGGTCATAATCATCACCAAATACAAATACAAATACAAATACAAATTCATTTATTTTGCTAAAACATCACGTACATTATTGAAGATGGAAGACAGATACATAGTTTCAGTAATGTTTACCTTATTATAGTAGGCATGCAAAACATAAAATATTATAATGAATACACAATCACAATTTTTTATCATTTCAATATAACAGGTCCATAATAAAATTAAAATATAACAAATTAAAGGATGATAATTTAGGTACTTTGAGTTTTCGTTAGTTTAAATATTCTTGCAACGAGTAGAAATTATTGTTAGATAACCACTTTAAGAGGGCACTTTTGAATTTGGGTAGAGGTAGCTCAGATATAGCAGACGGAAGCTTATTATAAATTCTTACCGCCATTCCTACAACATTATTGCGAAAAAGAGCTAAGTTACTTCTCGGGACCATTAACTGATGTTTGCGTTGACGCATCACCCCAGGATTCCTTTGAAAGGCCTTTCTAAAGAAGTGCTGATTTTTTTTGACAAATAAACTAATTTCAGCTATGTAGATGCATGGTAGGGGAAGAATCATCAAGTTTTTGAAAATTGGCCTACAAGATTCTCTACTATTTGTGTTAGTGAGAGCACGGATACACTAAAACGGTACTGGCTGAAAATCAGCGCCGTAGGTATCTGACGCCTCGGCATAATGCTGAGCCAGCGTCCGATTGGCTACCGCGAGGACACACTCCGTCCTGTTTCTTTCACATTGTTTGTTATCTTTCATTTCGCTGCTTAAATGCTAAAGCGCCTCAAAACAAAAACAGACATACTTTGATTTAAAACTTAAAGTATATAGCATTCCGAATTTAAATGCAACACAAACACATTTTGATTTGAGGCCCTTTAGTATTTAAGCAACGATTTGCCTATTTGTGTGTCTTCTGTGTAGTGAATAAATGTATTTCTTCTTCTTCTTCTTCTTCTAAGGAACAAGGTTTTCTTAAATTTGTATTTAACTTCACTATTCTTGTTGCATTAACGTTAAACAAGAAATATTGCTATTACGTCAGTAACTTACTTTCCTTATTATAAAGCCACGATAGGCTAATAATGGGTTTTTAACGAGAATCCCATTTATGAACGTATATTTTTAAAATGAAAGGCAAACAAAAACGCTGTATTTTGGCGTAGTTCAAACGCATTTGAGTATTGATAATAAAATATGGGTACTTCAGTGAAAGGACGTATATTATTTCCGACTTTACTTTTTTTATATTATCGCTAGCTTAAATAAATAACGAGTTCGATTCACTACATCACTAACGTCTGAAAAAGCCGTCAATGGCGGTACGGAATCCACTTGAATTATACTTACTTAAATATCCTCTATTTAACAAGTATTTTATTTTTTATGAAACGCATTGATTTCATCGTTATTAATTAACAGTATATTCGATTATAGTAGGTAGGGTAAGCGTACCAGTGAATGAATAGTGCTAGTGAATGAACAAAATGAGCCTTTTTTCGTAAAACAAGGATTTTTTTAATTTCTACTATACAAAGTATTTTTATTTTGATTGGCATCTTTACTTTAGCTTAGTTGAACCATGGCGGACATCTAAAGTTGACGTGTCGCAGACGTGTTTTCGTTGTATGGGGCAGTAGTTAGCAGACTGGTAAGTTACCTACCTTGTGTTTGATGTGTTATTGTACTTCTTCCACACAACTGAGATCCGTAGTGCGTGTTTATTTTAAGTCTTAAGGATATATTTTTTCCATTTACAAGCCATATCAATTGTTTATCTTTCAAATTGCTATTTTTAAGCAAATACAGACGCTAAAACCAATGAATGAACGACGGTGTTCATTTACTAGAACCGTGTGAATTACTTATTTTACAATATTGTGAGTTTTCGTTGTTGTATTAAAGTTTCTTTTTCAGATACATAGCTGTTAGTGGATTGTCCTTCATGTGGCCAGTATTCCAATAAACTCTTAAATCCTTAAAATGTTCGTACATTTACTGGTTTATAATTTCCAGTAAATAAACTACCAGCAATGTGACTTGTTAATGTATTGATTTCGCATACAATTTAAGAGCCAGCTATTGAACCATCGGTATTTTAAAAGAACCTATTATACCTACAGCGTTTTCAGGCGGGAAAGTTGCACGTCAATCAACACTAAATAGTAAAATAACATTTTTATAAATAAATTTAAAAGAAGGATAAAACATAATCAACAATTAAACATTGTTCATTCACTGGTTTCATTTGTTCATTTACTGGTGTTTCTATGTTCAATCACTGGTGTTTTGGGGTGTTTGCGGCTTAAAATAGCTATAACTTAAAATTTTGCAATGTTATTATAAAACAAACGATTTAGAAGCAAACTAGTACACTTGCTTGATTGATAACGACATTTATATTTGTCGGACTCGTGCTTCCATTTTATTAAAAAAAGTACCTATTTAAAGATGAAATTCTCCTTAAAGGTTTATTCACATTGGTAATTCAATGAGAGCTAGAAACCCAGCCTAAAATAAATTTGTGCACCATGATAATGTGCTGTTACTAGTGCCAATGTTAATAAGTGTACCATTATATACGTAAGGTATAATGGTTAACTTACCTGCCTATTAACATTAGTAAGAATTAGAAAAAGAGAAAAGGTGAATAGAAACGACCGAGTCATAAATCCTTTATATATATTCTATATCCATTATGTCACAAGGTCCCATTCGTTTTTTTAATATCATAGGAACAAAAAAGGGGAAATTTGCTTTATTCCATTGTTCATTGTACGTGTTTTTACAAGTTATGAAACATTCATTGGTGTAAGTTCTATTGTTCGAGCCACAAACTGGGAAATATACTCTGGGGCATGCAGCGCAATTATGAAGTTGATAGTTATAATTAGTTTTATTGATGAGGTCTTGAATATCATACGTATTTGGCTCATATTGCCAAAAATTTAAAAATCTCTCAACGGACCGCAGCCACGGTTTAGGTCTTCTAGGAGGGCGAGTTCGACGAGGACGACGAGGGAAAAACCAACAGCAGGCACCGGTAACCAAAACTAAAAATGAAAAAGTCTTGGTTAAAAACTATAAAAAAAACAACATGACATGTATGAACTAATTTTCTATTTAAAGTTATTTGTCTGTGATGCTGTCTTTGATGATTTTTAGTAGGTATGAACACTTTAGTCGCCTGTATGTCAGGAATTGATTATATCTACTTCGTCATGATAGTTTTTCTTTTAAATTGGTGGTATGCGCTTTCATTAAACATATTTTTCAGATCTTTAGTATTTTTAGTTTTGGCTGTAGGGGGGGGGACACACTTGACTTACAAAAATTAGCGCTTTATAGCTTAATATTTCATAAACGGATCCCTTAATCGAAAAGCTGTTTCGGCAACATTTTTGAAATACCTATCTAACGACACCCCACAATAGGTAGACGAGAAGAAAAATACATCCCCGCGTTACAAATGGGGACGTACACCTAAAAAACATTTGTTTTAACGAACGCTAGACTTTAAGTGATATTGGGCAGGGCACATCGCTTGCAGGACAGATGACTGATGGGGACCGAGACTCCTCGAGTCGCGCCCACCCGCAGACGCTGGGGGGGGGGCACCGATGACGTGGCTAAAGATGTGGGAAACCGGTGGATGCAAGCGACGCCCTTTGAGTTTGTCCAGCGGTGGACGCCTTTCAGCAGAAATTATGATAATGACGAAATTAGATCAATTTGTGGTGGTAGGTGTTTGTGCAAAGTCCGTCCGAATCGCTACGATCTTATTCTTCAGCAACCAAGCAGCGGGGTTCGCATTGTTGTGCTGCGCACTACCGTTTTTGAGAGCATCACCTCCCTGGGGTGTTATTCTCCCAATATTAACGGACGGTCGGACGAACGAGCGAAATCGCAGCGGCTAGTTTAAGTGGTCCCGTCAGAGCGAACAAATAACATTTTAGCGAGTGTATTTTTTATTAAGTAAGTAGCCTTATACATTTGATCCATCGGCAGAAACCATGCTGCCAAATTGAAAATGCACGCGCTAAAATACGTTTTGTTTGCACTGACGGGACTACTTAAACTCGCCGCTTGGAAATTCACTCGTTCGTCCGTCCGACCGTCGTTGTTGAGAGAATCACTCCCCAGGACATCATCACATCACACTGCGCAAAGTTTCGCTCATAGTCGTGTTTGACTTTTTTCAACTGTGTTTCAATTATCTTGTTTCAACTATGAGTAATATTGTAATATTAACTTGAGTAATATTAAATTATGAGTTTTAATAATGTGACTTAAGATAACCTTATTACCCATGAATTATTGTATTTTTATACAATGATCCCAATATATTTTTTACTAACCATCTTCTCCCTCAACTTTTATTTTTATATTGTATAAATGAATGTAAATGTTATTCGACTCATATGATTTAAAATTAAAGATACCTATTCATTTAAATTTAGATTAAATATTTTGCAATTTCAAAATTATGACAATAGTCGTATTAATATTATGCTATTTATTGAAAACCGGAAAAAAATATGTACTTATAGTCAAGGGTAAAAAAGGTTCGGCACTTTTCGACTCGGTTTAATCGCTTTCAAGGTCCAAAAGTGACAATCCTTTTCTTACCGCTACTATACATAAAACGGTGACCAGCAATAATTTTACTATACAACATTACTCAAAATTATCTGACACGTCTTTATTATTATTATATAATAAGAGCGTGTCAAATATCATAAATAATGATATTGCTGTTGACTGTACAACATCGATTGTATAATTATACCGAATTTCATTTCATTTTACGCTATTTTCTGCTGAAATGATGTTTTTAGGATATCTTAAACCGTAGTATCGTAGGTTGGGCCAGGTTAGACATTATGTTGGGGGGCACCCAGTGGTGGCATAGTCATCAGCCCACGGTACCCCCGCTAACAGCTTTTGGAGGTTAACACCGGAGAGGTTTTAGACGGTAGGCTTCCACCTCAGATGAGGTGGTTGAGAAAGTTTTTTTTTTTTTTTTTTTTTTTTATGTCATCGAGTAGACAAACGAGCACACAGGCCACCTGATGGTAAGTGGAAACTGTGACCCATAGACATTCGCAATCACAAAACTGCAATGCAATCCTAAGACTACAGATGCGTTGCCAACCCTGAGGCTAAGATGGAATGCCTCTATGCTAGTCATTTCACCGGCTGTCTTATCCCCAAACCGGAACACAACAATGCGAACACTGGTGTTTGGCGGTAGGTTAATGGATAAGACGGTGGTAGCGATCCGGACGGACCCTGCACAAGGTCCTACCACCCGCAAACAGTTTAGACATTATGTGCCGCAGGCGACTGGGTCGACGGCGGGTCAACCGCATGCCACTGTATGTATGTATGTATGTATGTAAACACTTTATTGTACACAAAAAAAAAACAGAAAATCTAATACAATACAGAGTTAGAACGTACAAAGGCGAACTTATCCCTTTAAGGGATCTCTTCCAGCTAACCTTTAACCTTTTACTTATTACCGTAACGCGGGCCTGCGGGTGATAGATCGGGGGATTCGGGGGGTCTATGACCTGCAGTAAAAGGTCGTGAGCTGGAAAGCCCCTGCTGTGTTCCAGGGTGCCCTAAGCGGAGTAGGCAAGGAGCCTTGTAAAAGCCCGAAGGGGAGCCCAAAGGGCATCCGCTATTGGGGGGGTACGTTTTGGCGCTATAGCGGTCCTGCAGCCCCTACTAAAGCAATTGGCGCAACGCCCAATGTAACAATCAAACAATGTGACATAGCCCCCCTGGCCCCGATCAGGGTGTGTATGCATAGGCATTTCCCCCGGGTCAAAAAAACATGCCGCTCAATGAAATGAAAATTCGTAATAAATGTAATAAATTTGGTTCGTTGTAAGGTGTTTCGATAAAATATCAAATAAGGACTTAAAACATTTATACAATAGCATCTTGAGCCATTCTCCGTGTATCCGTGCAGCGTTCCGCAGCCGGTACAGTCAAGGGAAATAATATGTATACACTTTAGTACCTTGTCACTTTAACCACTGTGACAGTTCATATTATGGCAGTTCAAATATGACGACAATTAGACAAGGTACTGTACAACCGTAGCACAAGCCGATTGAAAATAACTATTGGATAGGTCTAGCAACGTCTCAAGTAAGAATTAAATAATGACACCATATAAAAAAAAGGTTTAATTGATTGATTTAAATAAAAATACTTACGTAAAATAAGCAATACGTCCAAACGCATGATGGCCAGAAGCAGAAAAAAAAGTGCTTACTTTACCGCTGGTCTAAGAATGTCTTATCAACACGAACTTCACGATACTTATACGAAATTAAATCAATAAATGGTGTTTTTATTATGATTACGATAAAAAATTGCCGTTAGGTTTATCTTTTCTAATTTCTTAAGTTAATTACACTTATAACCAACCCTCTAAAAATTGCTCCGAAGAGTGACTACACCTAACGGAAACTTAGGCTTTCGCTTTTCCCGAAACCCTTTTTTAAGTGCGTCCCTAGGGTAACCATCTTTCCGAATTTCCAGTAACTTTAGCGGTTTTAACCGATTATTTTCATACAAAGTTATTAAATTTCAGTCCCTAGTCACATCGTGCGTTCTTCGAAGCACAGTCTGGTGAAACTAAACATTTTGGGCCAGATGGATGGAAAGCGCACCAGCAAGGTGGTCTAACGTCGTCAGGAAGGCGGTGGGCGGCAATCGCACAGACTGCTTTAACTTAACCTGTGGTCACGATCGTCAGCAGTGAGGAACCGAGATAGAAAAAGATAGGAAACACATTTTACATCTTACTCAAATAGCACTATTCCCAAACTAATCTGTAGGCTTGTACTCAGGCCTTCAAATAGCGCTATTTTACGATAGCGTCATAATTATATTGTTATTATCGCGCTTTAACATTACAAAACAAAATAATAGTACAAGATGCTCGAGAGAGCAAATACAGAGAACCAGATCAATTTCGAAATCACTTTTGGCAGACAAAGCATCTGTCATTGGGTGCCTACCTTATTAAGGCGGTTTTTAATAAGAAATTATTACCCGTGAAAGGTCACTATTATTTGTTAAAAAGATGAAAACATACATCTTCACAAGCACTGTGACTTTTGCAGCCAAAAATAAAACAAATCAGATCACCATATATTTACGAAACCCACAAAAACACAAATAAAACAAATAGTCGAAGAGTTATTAATTAGTAACAATTCACTCCATTACTTGGCACCAGTTCTTGTGACAGAGAAATTTGGCCTTGAAAAAACGTAAACGTAAAGTGAGATAGAAACTAGTTATGCCGTCTTCTTACTCCGACTTCAAAAAAAGAGAAGGTTCTATATTCCACTGCATGTATTTTTTAATATACGTTCACCTAATTATCCGTCAATTATGGAGATTATGGAGATTTAAAAGGGAATCTATCACGACTAAGGGCAGATTCGACCAAACAAGAATAAGGCCTTATACCTAAATTAAACACCAAAGGAGCATGGGCACTTTTGCATGGAAATTGGGTGTGGCATCAACAGAATTGAATCCTTTACATTTAAAATGTAATTAGTTAAAACTTTATTTCTTACTATAGCCGCAAATACCTAGCTTACCGGAGGATAAAAATATGGGCACTTAAAAACAAGATAATAATATAGTCCATATCAACTTTAGCTAAATAAATAATAAAGTAAAGAATTTTCTTAGAATGAAAGAGTTGTTTTGTTGTACATAATACACCATTTTTAAGATACCTACATTACACAACAATCGACCTCTGTGTAACTCTTTTCCGTTAAGTTACTTAGGTTATGTTAATGATAATTATAGTGTTATAATCAAATACCCTACTCCAGTTCTATAATTATCCGTCACAATACTATATTTTCCTATGTTTCTATGGACTATATCATCAATATAATCTTGTTTTCAAGTACCCATATTTTTGTTCTCCGGTGATCTAGGTATTTGCGTCTATATTAAGAAATTACGTATTACTTTATTAACTTGTCAATAGAATAATTAAACAGAAAACAAACAAACGAAAGAACTCACAAACTTACTTAAAACTACACTAATCTAACAAACCGCTACCAGTAACCACTCTCGTTCATCTAAATTTATTTTATGTTTAAAATCGAAGCCAAAGTGTTTTTTATGATGCTGTCAATTCTGTGTAATAGATCTGTATGCTTCCAGAGTTGACAACAGCGGGTATAATATGTAAATTTAGGAACAAAAAGACAAAAACGAATAATTGTAAAAGCCATGTGTGTGTTAATTTTCGATAAGCGGTCTGAACATTGCAAAAAAATTTGAATTTTCTCTTCGAAAAAAGAAGGTATAGATTCACCAAGAATAGGAGAGCCCAGTAAACGAAGTGAAGATCTGTTTACATTTTTAATATCGGGGGTCAAACAATTACATTTTTGTATTACAGTTTCTTTGGCCACAAAATCTTCCGAAATAAATAGTTAAAACTTTGTAAAATTTAGTTCCAGAACAATTACACGAAACTCGGCTATTAAAAGAGCGAGATCGTTAAAAACTGTATTAACATCTCCACCTAAAGTCCCATCATCCAAGTACCACACGTTGAACTTTGATTGCAGGCGTTAAATAATGGGGTGTATGGCGAGACTAAAAACAGCCGGTCCGAGAGAGTCCCCTTGTTGGCACCCTACTGCTGAAGAAATTTCGTTGCCATTGTACGTTAATTTTGATGCGGAACCGTAACATTGCCAAAGAAAATCGTAATAATAAACTAATTCCTTTTAAATGATACAGGTTTAAATTCTGTTGGTGCCACACCCAATTTGCCCATGATCCTTTGTATAGACTAAATATCTGAGTAAGTCTTATTCCAGTTTGGTAAAATCGATGGTAAGTATACTTGATTTATTCTTGAGATACGGGTGGTTGCCGTGTGGTTGCTAGGTTAGAATAGTGGCACTCCATGTTTTCCCGTGGATGTCGTAAGAGGCGACTAAGGGCATATAGGCTTGTAGTACTATTAGACGATGGGCTTGCAACCTGTCACTAATACAGTGGTTAACATCTTGGCCTATTTGTACAAAATGTGGTTTCTGAATTATCAACAAGGTTTTAAAGTTGTAGGTAATTGTGCCTACCCTACTCTGGGATAACAGGCGTGAAGGTATGTATGTATACAGGTGATTAAAGTGTTTACCTATCCTTACTAATAACTTGGGCGGGGGCGGGTCCAGATCAACGTTAGTTTGCGAACGGTCGCCAGGTGATCTGGGTCCGTCCCTATGCCAATCTACTTGTCCGGTAGTTGGCCTGGCTAACGGCCGAGGGTGGAGCTCACAGTTGTGCTGATACCCAAGGCAAGACTGGTTGTGCTCCTTCTCGAGGTTGCTGCCTGTCAACTACTCGGTTTCCCCGGAGTAAAACGAGTAGAACGAAAACAACTAGACGAACTCCTGATATTCCTATACTTACCCTTCCATGACTCCTATTTCCTATCCAATCAGCTGCAAGCGATGACGTGGCATGTCGCAGCGGGCCTCCTATCCAAAAATAAAGGGATGGGTAGCGATAAAATGCCACCCGCGTGTTTGTGCCGTGCGCGGGGACCCGTACGGGTGGAGAACGAGATCCTGGTAGGCTGAGTTAGAAGAGGGTCGGACAGTAGCTACCCTCGGATGACAACACGCCGCTTTGGCTCGGGATTCATCTCACACGGGAGGTTCTGGCCTAGCCAGCTAGAATCAATCGGCTGTCGCGTTTACAGCAGTCTGGCCGCGGGCGAGGGTTCTAGGGTGATGAGGCTGGTAGTCGGCGAAGTACGGCCCCGAGTCGCTGTAGTGGTGACGGAGGGCCTGACATCGTGCGGACTCACTCAGCAGCTCACCCCGGAAACCTATATCCCACTCGTATCCCTGGTGCGTCTTAGCATCCCCAAGAGGGGCTCCGTGGTGGGTGGGGAGCGAGTGGGACGAAGTAAAAGAGAACTTGGTATGGAGAACCCAAATTTAAAAACAGAGTCCGGGAGTGAGGAGGAGAGAGGGGCAGAAGTGGGAGGAATGCCGAGCACCAGTAAGATGGTGCAAGGGGGACCCCCACGGATGCCGGGAGAAGGAGTAGGGGAGAGGGTAGAAGGTGGGGCAGAAGTGGGAGGAATGCCGAGCGCCAACAAGATGGTGCGAGGGGGACCCCCACGGATGTCGGGAGGAGTAGAGAAGAGGGTAGTAAGTGGGGCAGAAGCGGGAGGAATGCCGAGCGCCAACAAGATGGTGCAAGGGGGACCCCCGCAGATGCCGTGGAGCGAGTTAGTAGACCTGTCCCTGGAGGAACGTCTGTTGAACCCGCCGCAGACTTCGAAGGAGGAAACCGCCCCGGCGGCAACCCTGACGGAGGGCGATGGGTTCAAGAGACAGCCCACCAAGGCAGAGAAGAAGAGAGCGAGGCTGGACCGCAGAAAGGAGAGGAAGCGCGAGACGGCGGCGGGAGAGAACCCTAGCCATAGCCAGGCGAAGGGGAGGCCCCCTCCGCCGGAGAGGCCGCCGAAAGTGAAACGGCAAGCAACAGACCCAGACGAAGGACCCTCGACACGACCTCCAGCGAAGCGACCAAACCGCGGCGACTCGCAGGCGGGCAACCGTGCGACCGCAAGGGAAGCACGGGAGTTCGCAGTGGCGATCAGCCGCGCGGATGGTGTACCGCTGGATGAGTCGCTAGGGACCGAAGTCAGGAGAATCGTGAGCCGGCTCATCACGGAGGCCATAAAAGAGCAGGGCATTCGAGGGAGGCAGCTCCAATTCGCGATGTCGGGGCTGGTGTCGGAAGGATTCTTCCTTGTGACACCATCCACGGCAGAAGCGAGGGGGTGGCTTCTGGAGAAGGACCTGGGCGAGCCACAGGGGCACAAATTGCTGGCCCGAATGCTTAACAGCACGAGGGTCAACATCTGGATCCCTGGCCCGCCGGATGAATTGAAGGAGGATCCGCTCCTCTACCTTAGAGCCCAAAACTGGGACAGGGAAGAGGAGCTGAAACTCCAAGAATGGATGCAGATGAGCAGGGAGGATCTCGTCACGGGCACCCGGGTTTGCTACTCGGTGCCTAAGAGCGTGGAGGATGCGTGGGGTGAAGAGGCCAGCCAGTGGCTGTTCTTCCAAGCCACACGCATCCGGGCGCGGCTGACGAGATCCCAACCTCTCAGAGTGAAAGAGGCGGCGGAGACCCCAGCAGGGAAGGAGAACTGCAGCTGCAGATGCAGCTGTGGTGGCTCAGAGCTGCAGCCCGGAAACCAGGCTGAGGCAGCCCAGGTCGGCGACCATCCACCACAGATGGAAACCGACGGGGGCTCCTCGGACTAGGAGGACGGGTGGCGGTATACACTACACACAAACACAACCAGCAATGGCCAACACACACAAACAACACAAACTACACAACAACACAAACAAATACAAAAAAATAAGAATATGTCAAGTAAACCTCCAGCACTGCAAGGACGCAATGTCCGAGCTGTGCCAATACATAGTGAGGGAAAAAATTGACATCGTCCTGATGCAAGAGCCGTATGCATGGAAAAACCAGGTAACAGGACTGGGTAGCCTGGGGGGCGACCTTCACTTCGAAAGAAATGGAGAGCTGCCTCCTAGGGCATGCATATACGAGTATGTGAGTAGAGACCTAAGAAATATGGGATGCCTAATGACCATATGTTTCAGAGACCTAGTGGTAGTAGAAATCAGCCTGATGACAGGGAGCGGAGAGGGAGTCAAGGCAGCGATGGCGTCTTGCTACATCCCAGGTGAAAGCAACGCGCCAACCAGAGAACTGGAGGAAGCGGTCAGTAAATATAAAAGTAAGAGAACATCCATTCTTGTAGGTTGCGATGCAAACTCACATCATGAGGTGTGGGGAAGCAGCGACACCAACAAGAAGGGGGAAACACTACTAGAATTTATTGTAAGTAATGACCTGGATATACACAACACAGGTACAACCCCAACCTTTGTAACCAGGGCAAGAGAGGAGGTATTAGACATAACGATAACCTCAGGGGTAATAGGCAAACATGTGAAAGACTGGAGAGTAGACCAGGAAGACAGCATGTCGGACCACAGAAGACTACTGTACGGCCTAGACTACTACACGGAAAGAACAAAGATAAGAAACCCAAGGAAAACGGACTGGGAGAAATACAATAGCATACTAAGCGAGTGGACACCGAGCCACAAGAGCCCAGAAACTAGAGAGGAACTGGACAGAGCTGCTGAAGATCTGAACAGAGCCATATCGAGAGCCTACCAGACGGCGTGTCCGGAGAGAACGTGCAACGGGGATAAAGGACAGCCATGGTGGAATAAAGAGATACAGAAACTACGGAAAAGAACTCGTAAGGCGCTAAGACTAGCTCTAAAAAAGGGCAATGATCAAGGCTGGAACGAATACAGAAATATTAGGAACAAATACACTAATACAAGGGAAAGACTAAGAGCACAAGGTTGGAAAATCTTCACGGGAGAAATACAACGCTACTCGGAGGCGGCAAGATTAGTAAGGGTACTGGCGAACGAGAGAACTTGCCAATTAGGCAGCCTAATGATAGGTTCAACCGAACTTACAGACCCCAAAAAAGTACTACAGCATATGGTTAGCACACATTTCCCCGACTGCAGGGAATACCGCGTACATGAGGCTGTAGAAGACAACAGAAATGAAGCAATATATGCAGGGGAGACACTAAACCTAAAAATTAGCAATGAGGTAGGAGAATGGGCAATAAAATCCTTCGCCCCTTATAAAGCGGCAGGTCCAGATGGAGTAACACCCATACTACTACAAAAGGGATGGAAATACATTTGGAACAGCCTAAGAGATATCTACGAAAAGAGTCTGGAATTAGGTCACATCCCGACCATCTGGAATGAAGTAAAGGTAATATTCCTACCTAAACCAGGAAAGAAAAACTACAAAGACGCGAAATCGTTCAGAAGCATCAGTCTATCATCATTCGCACTGAAGACACTGGAGAAGATCATAGATGTACAGATAAGGACAAGCATGCAATTAGGAAGATTGCCCTTACACGGGAATCAGCACGCTTACATAGAAGGGAAATCAACGGAAACAGCCCTACACAACCTAACCACAAGGATAGAGAGAGCAACAGAGGATAAAGAACTGGCACTAGGCTGCTTCTTCGATGTGGAGGGCGCCTTCGATAGAGCCACCTTTGGTGCAATAGAGAAATGCCTAAGAAGGGATGACATAGACCCAGCGGTGAGAAAGTGGATAATGGCTATGTTAACAGGTAGAGCGATCACTGCACAACTAGGAGGAGACTCGATAAGGATAAGGACGAGCAGAGGCTTCCCGCAAGGGGGCTGTCTGTCACCACTCCTGTGGTGTCTCCTACTAGACTCGCTCATTAGAGAAACCAACAGAGGGGGTATACATATGCAAGCATACTCAGATGACGGGGTGCTCTTAGTAAGGGGTAAAACCCTCAGTGTAATGAGAGAAGTCATGATAAGAGGAATAAGGCAGGTACTAAACTGGTGTCAAAACAGAGGACTAGACCTGAACCCGACCAAGACGAAAATAGTACTCTTCACCAATAAAAGGAAGCTGCCGACTCTAGCACCCATCAAAATCAAAGGTGTAGAGATAGAAACACTTAAGGAAATAAAATACCTGGGTGTAATACTAGATAGCAAACTGCAATATAAGATACATGTAAAAGAGCAATGTCGGAAGGCAACAATAGCCCTATGGCAATGCAGAAAAGCCATAGGCAGAAGATGGGGACTAAGACCACTGATAACACAATGGATATACAAAGCAGTGGTCCTACCCAGACTGCTATATGGAGCCATAGTGTGGTGGCACAGAGCTAAAATAAAAGACATAGAGAAGGAGTTGACGAAGGTCCAGAGACTAGCATGTCTAATGACAACAGGGGCAATGAGGACAACTCCCACACAGGCCCTGGAGATAATGCTAGGACTGAACCCTGTACACCTTGAAGTGGAAAAGAGAGCCACAGAACAGTGGTATAGAATGAAAATGAGCAGAGAGTGGATCGGATCCGAGGTGGACAAGAGACACGCAAGTATACAAAGAGAGTCAATGGTGAACATGAACATGCTCATGACTAACAATGACCTAATAAAGAAAAGGAAGATCTTCGACAAGAAATACAGAATCCATATAGGAGAGAGAGATAGTTGGGAGACAGAGGTACCGGAACCCAGAGCGACATGCTATACGGATGGTTCATGGAAGTCCTCAACAAAAAGAGCGGGGGCAGGTATCTACAACCTAGAAGCGAATGAGCATACAACGATACCACTAGGAGGCTTTACCAGTGTGTTCCAGGCGGAAGTGTATGCCATCATGAAATGTGCACAGGATCTCAAGGAAAGAAGCGATATAACGGGAAGCCACGTTATAATCTACTCAGACAGCCAAGCAGCACTAAAAGCACTAGACAATCCGGTCATCAAATCCTCCCTGGTACAGGAATGCAGGAACGAACTGAACAATCTAGGCACAGAATCCAATGTAACACTAGCATGGGTACCAGGGCACAGTGGAGCAATTGGAAATGAAAAGGCAGATGAACTGGCCAGAGCAGGGGCGGATCAACAGTATCTGGGCCCGGAGCCAGCCCTTCCGATATCCGCAACGGTAACGAAAGGAGTCATCGCCAGAAGAATAGAGACAAAGACAAATGAGGCATGGATAACAGCTCATGGATGCAGACAATCCAAACTCATGATAGGAAGGGTAAACAAGAACAGAACAAGGTATCTACTAAATCTGGG
This sequence comes from Acleris laterana, assembly GCA_963966035.1. Classification (NCBI taxonomy): domain Eukaryota; kingdom Metazoa; phylum Arthropoda; class Insecta; order Lepidoptera; family Tortricidae; genus Acleris; species Acleris laterana. Next base: position 5,433,293 of record OZ014461.1, read on the forward strand.
TAAGTACAATCTAAGTATACTGACAGGGATACTGACTGGACACTGTCCACTCAACAGACATCTGACGGTAATAGGAGTCAAACAGGATCCTCGTTGCCCACACTGCGGTAAAGAGGAAACTAGCCAACACGTCCTAACCGAGTGTGTAATGTACTCGTCACTGAGACATCGCACATTCGGGGAGGACTCACTATCAGTAGAGACACTCAAAAGCATTAACCTACAGGACGCACTTTTGTTCTGTAGGAAAACAAGAAGATGGGATCAGTGCTGGATGGGAGCGCCGCCGGGCCAGTAACCTGAGGCCTGACCAAGGGGAACAGGGCGGAATGACTGGAGAGCCACTCGACCGCCCGTCTGCCTCGGCCGCGTCCCCACTCAACATCATCAACATCATCATCCTTACTAATATTATAAATGTGAAAGTTTATATGTATGGATGTATGGATGTTTGTTACTCTTTCACTTTGCAACGGCTGAACGGAGTTAAATAGATGAAATTTGGAATGGTGATACTCGTAACTTATATGTACACTGGATTAAAACAGGCTACTTTTTATCCCGGAAATTTAGAAAGTTCTCAAACGAAAACCGATAATCGAAATCTACGCAGACGAAGTCGAGGGCAGAAGCTGTGAAATTACGTGTGTATATTTCATTGGGTTCCTGGATGGTTTGAAAACACAATTGAACCCGAGGGGCTGTTGCTTAATGCACTCGCAATCGCAATTGTTTTCATTTTGAAAATAGAAGGCTTGTCTGCATACGAAATGAAAACAATAAAATTGTTCCGCTTTAAAGCCAATTGAAATTGGAAGTGCGTTAGGCAATAGCGACGCCGGTAGGTGGCGCTGCAGTGCTGTCGGTATGTCACTAACCACCTAACTCCTCCTTAACGGCTAGATCGATTTGTATGAAATTTTGTGTGTATAATTCAATGGGTTCCTGGATGGTTTGAAAACACTATAGGACCCGGTAGGTGGCGCTGCTGTAGGTAAATCACCAATCACGTAGCTCCTCCTAAACGGCTGGATCGATTTGTATGAAATTAGATATCAAAAGAAGATGACTCAACCGTAGATACGTTACAAGTAAATATGGAATCGCAAAAATAAAAAAACTTAAATTTTAAATTGAAAATATCATACTTATTGTGGCTCGGCTTTTCCGAGCAGGATGACGTCTGCAGGGTCCGCTGGTAAAAAATAAAAATCATCTAAGACAGCACGAAATAGGTATCTTTAAATACAAAGTTTTTAAAAATATTTGTTTTGTGTTTGTAACGGTTTTGGAACCCTACACTGAGCATGGTCCGACATACTTTTGCTTATTTTCTTCTATATGTATATAAGAGAAGACCAAGATTTAATAACATGTAGGAAAAAAAAAGACCATGACTGGCCAGATTTTATATTACGAGTAGTGAAGCCAATTTGCGTATAAACTCGGTCATTTTTATCTCGTTAATTAAAACCCAACTCGATCAGCGTTATCTCGTAAATTAATTAACTATAGGAAGCGTGACTGCATAACTGTTTTATATTAATTAGTGTGTATTTTTATTGATTTTGAAGTGATTAAGTTCTAATCGTTCAATTTAATTTTCAGAACGTAGAAAAACCCACGTCTGATTTTTATCTACACTGAAAATGTTTTTCTTTATTTTTTTATTAATATTTGTTAATATAACACAAAGCAATGCATCATATTTGTCCTATCTTGCAGATCAAGCCAAACAAGCCGCAATATATGCAGCAAACGCGGCACAACTTGCAGCAAACGCGGCACAAGAAGCAGTAATAAATGGATATTATGCCACAAAAGACTATATTTTGGGACCACCAGATGGATATCATCGTGAAGATGTCAGTCTGTATTGGGTAAGTCATTGCTATGTTAACGTCTCATTATTTGTACGCAAAACTGGTAAGTACTCGTAGTTTGATTCAGATGGGTTGTTTTGGATAATTTTTAAGTTCCTTACGCAAACAGGGGTATTATACCTAGTCGACCCATAAATTCTATCATTACGGTTTATTAAATTAAAACTAACTAGTACATACTTTTTTACAATTAAGTAGTAAATTATATATTTATTAAAAACACTAATTTCAATACGTTTTTAAGAAATGTCTTGCATTTCAATTATTATTTTTTACATTTACGGCTAGAATAGTCGGAAATACGGGGGAATTTTCTGTAAATTTTAGCTTTTTATCATCATCTTCATATTATTATCAGCTCTTAAGTGCATCATCATTCCTGTACACAGAATCTGCGACCTCTGCATCCAGTCTCAGCCTACGTGGTTTAGCTTTTAAAAAAGGTTAAATGTCAATCCTTTTTTCTAAATGAAAGTTGTTTTTTTAATAATATGTTGAAACCTCTTTTCTCAGGCCATATTAAAGACTAGCATTAGACACCAAAACGGGACTCAATCCTAGCTTATGAAGCAAGAGATATGATGAGATTTTGAATTTCCGCAAAATTGATGCAAAATCGTTAACTCGATTTAAGGAGACATAAAGATTGGTAATTGTTTAAGCAGATCTTCAGTTTTTTTGCAACATATTTATATCGGAATTAAAGAAGTAATTCGGTTTCATGGGTCATTATTCGAGCGTTTCAACCACCTTTTGTGGTAATTTTTTTGAAGAATTGGACGTATTGATGCTGTTTTTAGATATTAGTTAGATGTCCGGTAAACTTAGATACCTAACCAGAAACGAAATCGAAATCTGCAGCCACTTCTACAAAAACGTGACCACATAATTGATTCGGGACAAACGCCCAAATAATGACCCTAATATGACATGCAAATTTGGTCAATCTGCGATCACTTTTATAATAACAGTAACCGTTATGAGTATCATCGTTGACCGTGTTTTTAACCCCGCTTAACCAGCCCCTTACAGCAATACTTAAGGCTTCTACACACCTACCTATTGCAATAATGTAGCATAAATTATGTGTTTTTTAAAACGAAATTAAATGACATTTTGTTAAACGTACGGTTTTACAAAAAATAAAAAAACATACATTTTAATCATTAATCTCATTGGCAGAACTTAAGGGCCGACTAGGTAAGTTTATGTGTCTGTCTGTGATGTAGTGGCTCCTAAACCGGTGAACCAATTCAGACGCAGTGAAAAACAGGCTACTGTAATTCGGGTTATTTTTAGTTTCATGAAAATCGGTTTGGCTGTTTTAGAAATATTAACTCTTAATATTAAAGTAATTTCATAAGATCTACAGTATTTTGCCGTATGCCTATACAGGGTGGAAAAAACGAACGCTACATGGACGGCAACTATCTTAAGTATTGTAAATAGCAAATTCTACGAAAGGGAAAATAACTCTTATTTAAAAAAAACTGCATTATGAGATGTAAAAAAAACTGTTTCTTAACCGAGAATCGAATTGGTTGAATATGACAAAACAATAAAGTCGTGTTTTATGATACATATCGAAAGCGTCATTGATAGTGATCATTTTATATTATATCTAAAATACATGCATCTTTAAATTAAATAAATACCGTAAAAGACCCTTCCATATTATTTTGTCATGTTCGACCAGTTCGATTCCCCGGATTTCCAAACAACCATAAATGCAGTATTTAATGATTTCATAATTATTTTGCACATTTCAAAATGTTTTTTTTTTCTGCGATGTAGGTACTTTTTAATTAATAGCATTTTCGGTTTGTGTGCAAAAATGACCGTTCCCCCCTCCCCCTATATCCGAAGTTAATAAATCAAAAACAAACAAAAGTTAATTTACTACGATTTTCGAAGACTATCTGACACTTTTAGCGAAATTAAGTTTTTCATTTACTCAAATAATTACTTTCAGTTATTACAGAATCTCTATTATATACTGGCTCTATAGGCTGGTAGTACTGTTAGACGATGGGCTCGCAACCTGTCACTTCTACACTGGTAAACATCTTGCCCTAATTGTGCAAAATGAGGTTACAGTTATCAATAAGTTTTTAGAGTTGTTGGTAATTTTAGCCCTTTTTTGTAACACAAATATAGTTTGTATGTAAGAGGGTGAATGAAAAACAAGGATTATAGAAAATAACAGCTAAATATATTTCAATTTAAATAAACCAACCAGTATAAGCAATAAAGCCATTACATTAACACAAATAATTACTATTATCGTACATAAGCTGTATAATTTGTTATTTAAGCAATTCACACATAATTATTAACAATTACTCACGTATGTAAACACATCTTATTAGATACAATATAAAAGATAAAGATAAAAGATAAAAGATATTTATTCAGTAAGTAGGCCGAACGGGCACTTTTACACGTCAAGAATCTACCAGCGCTTCCCAAGAGGAGACACTGCTGAGAAGAAACGCCGCAAGAAACTCAGCAGTCAGTCATTTTTTAAACATATTACAATGGTACTACTTAATCTAGCATTATATACCTAAAGTAATAAATATTAAATTCAATATAATATTAAATAACATGCGTAGATCAGCAGGAAAACATGCCAAAAATGTTATGTGAGAGATAAAGGAAGAAATAGGAGAAAAAAAAAAACTCACTTACATTTGTTTATAACTTATAACACGGTGCAAGATGACCACATAAAAGTTTCGATACGGTTTCCTACATCAATGGTGTCCCCTAGACAAGATAAAGCTTTTGCAATTGATCAAATTATTATGGACTATGTTTCGGGTTTAGACCATGCATTTTTGTCTGTTAGATAGTCCTCGACCCTATAATACGCTTTTGACATTAACGATTTTTTCAAGTAATTTTTAAGTGCTGGAAATGGTAACTTTAAAACTACGTCAGGTAATTTATTATAGAAATGAATGCATTGACCAACAAATGATTTATGTACTTTACGGACGCGGAATTTTCGAATAGCGATTTTATTTTTATTTCTAGTATTTAAATTATGTATATCAGAATTCTTGGTGAAAGAATCTAAATCCTTAATAACATAAATAATATTTTCATAAAATAAATTGAGACGCTACAGTTAAGATATTAATTTCTTTAAAAAGTTCTCTTAAGGAGTCACGGGAATTTAAGTTGTAAATAGAGCGAATGGCCCTTTTTTGTAAAACAAATATAGTTTGTATGTCAGCAGCCTTACCCCAAACCAGAATACCGTATAACATTATGTAATAGGGTTACCTGGCAGCAAGACAGTTCAGAGCACTGATCGTACTGTGTCCAAGGCGGGACAACTTCTGAGCCGTCGATAGGCGAAGCCAACCTTTTTATAGGCTGGAGTAAACAAGTCTGGTGACGTCACGGAACACCTGGGGTGGCGTGATGCGATACCGGCAAATAACAAGTTTAAAACTACCCTTTTCTCCCACATGTATTTCAACTGCCAACTAGAACACCGTACGACATACATGACACTATGGAAATAGCTATAATAAGCTGTTTTAACATTGGTTAGCTAACTAATTTTCCTAAAGCCGTACCTACTAAGTTTAAGTTATATAATGGGGACTCCATAGTAATTTTTTATCCATTGCTTTGCCTAAAAGAACTGCCTTATCTACCATTTGCAGACAGAAAAAGATTCTACCATTTAGAAAAATACTAGAATCTACCGGTTTAACATTAGGCAAAGCAAACCAAATATATTGAGTTTTCTTAGCATTTAGTAGTATATTGTTACTAGTAAACCAATTAAGTACTTTTTCTCAAACATGCTCGGAAAGAACGGTTTTCCGATTGAAACACAAGGACGGAAAGTGCCTCATTTTACTCCTAGGAGTAAAAAAACCATATGAAGACACTTTCCGTCCATGTCCATATTGTTTATTAAAAGTGCTCTTTATCCCGCACACCCAACTTGTGGGTGTAGTGTGGGCCGGCGGCGGTGCGTTGTGCGTGAAACTATCTTCACTAATACTCATAGTTTTCAAACAAACATTATCTCCGAATTTGTCATAGGTTTTTAAAAATACTTGTAATTATGTATTTGTATCATTTCCTCACATGTTTGATGTATGTCGCCCAAACCGGTATTTTTATAATGTACTAGCTCGCTTCGATTCGGTCGATAAGGGGCTATCTAACACTGAAAGAATTTTTTAAATCGGACCAGTTGTTGAGTCGGTTGAGATTAGCGCGTTTAAGCAAACAAACAAACAAACTATTTAGCTTTATAATATTAGTATACATTTGCGTTATCATCGTTTTGATTTCAAAAATGTCCAAGTAGAATGAACATTATAAGAAAAACCTTTTTGTTTCGGCGTACATGTTGTAATCAATATAATGAAACAATAATTACATAATAATTTAAAAAAACAAGGAGTCCGACCTGTGTCTTATTGAGTACCTACTTACAACTTTTAATTTGTTAAAAATTCCTACAGGTTCGGGTTAGGTACTATAAAAAACATACATACATATCTACATACCGTTACGCTTTCATCCCAGAGTGGGGTAGGCAGAGTTACAGAATTGGGATTGACCAAAAAAAATAACTCAGGATTTTTACTTTCTCATTCGAAAGAATAGGAAATTTTAAGACACAAATTTCATTTATTTTGTATTTGACCCAATAGTTTTGTTTTAATATCTTTATTTATTTAGCAGACATTTTATAGATGACATTAATGACATGGTTATTTTAAATTTGGGATGGCATTTTCTAATAAAGTACAACAATTAAATGATATCCAATGAAAAAAAGTGATTGTAATAGTGTATTTAAACATACTATTTCAAGCGGTTTTCGCCTAACCCAATACACCTAAGAGGGCTTCAAGCCGAAAACCAAAGTCAAACAAAGGTTAAATATGCTTTTGTCGAAATGTCCAAAATAGATAAATATTTCAAAAACTTCATTAAGCAGAACGGCTTTAAAACCCTATTCCTCGAAATGGTTTTTGAATTGGAGTACTTAATTGTAAAAATATGAACAATCCCAATTACCAACAACTCTTACAACTCCTCAAATGTGTATATTAGTGACAGGTTGCAAGCCCATCGCCTAACAATAAAAGCCTTTAATCTCTAAGTCGCCTCTTACGACTTCCACGGGAAGACATGGAGTGGCACTATTCTAAGCCAGCAACCACACGGCACGGTTACGATAAAAAACTAAGTTAATATTACAATTTGATTTACAGTTTACAGCTTGGCCAAATCAATTTTTTTATAAAGAAATGATAAGATACGGAGTACCATATCCTTGGCACATGAAAAAAAACGAGAGGTTTACTTTTTTAAAGGACATGCATCATTGCAAGTGTCCTAGAGTATATTATCCGGTGTGTGCCGTAGACAACGTCACATACGTGAATCATTGCGTCGCGAATTGTGCAGGGATTGAGATACGGCGAGATGCACCCTGCATGCTTTACAGACGCAGCAATCAATTGGAGCCCGTCGTCCTACCAAAAGTGTGGGCCAGTATAGACAAGAATAAAACTGTAATAGAAGTTGATGCAAACGACCTGGTCAACGCAAGCTTACCATCATTTGACCAATTTCTATATTGAATAAAAGGAATGTCTTGATTTCACATGAATTTTGTTTTATTTTAGTACAATATATCTTAAGTACCCGAAACCGACGTGCGTGCATGACTCGATGTATGAATGTGGAAGAAGCGAAAGAAATTTGTCAAGATCGTAGCAAGTGGAAAGAAGTGGTCTCTGCCTACCCCTCTGGGAAACAGGCGTGATTTAATGTATGTATGTATGTAAATATATTAATTTATAATGATACAATTACAAATAATTACTTCTAGCAATTGACAACAATTCATATTATGGGCTAAGGTAGTAAAATAAAATACCGTTTGTAGATTTTACACTGCTGATTACAGTAAAAATATTTTTGATTTTTTGTTATGCAGTGTTTTTTTTTATATTTAGAAAAAACAGTAAAAAAAGAAAACAAACACTTATATAGTCCCCTTAGTTAATTTATTATCATAGGAATGGAAAAAAATATACAACTGTCATGTCATGTCCATTTGATATCTGTCTGACCGATTACTTGATTGTAACGACACGGTTTCGATTCTCGTAGTACTATTGTTTTGATAATATAATTATCAACTCAATTATTAGAAACTCAAAGCAGATGCAAAACAGTAAATACTAATAAATAAATAAATAAATACAACGCAAAATAACTAATTCGTTAATGAGCGGCAACGAATGTTGGACACATAGATTATGTTGACAAGTGACATGACATGACATGACAGTCAGTTCAGATTCTGTTTAAAGTTACTTTTTTTAATTTTATATCATGCTTAGATGGATGCCGATGGATCGAACGTATAAGGCTGCTGAATTAAAATTGCACGCGCTAAAATGTGTTTTGTTCGCTCTGACGGGACTACTTAAACTCGCCGTTGCTATTTCGGTCGTTCGTCCGACCGTCCGTTGTTTTTGAGAGAATAACACCCCAGGGCTTCGGTGTCGCTGAGTTCATCACAAACTTTAGACATTAATCTTCCAGTCGATTCAGATTAATCTTTGTTTAAGCAACTTTCCAAAAAAAAACCCTTTCCCCTAATCGGGCCTGTCTGAATTCTACTATTGGCCATCAGAGCCCATTTCACCACTATAGAACCTTGTCGCATAAAATCATTGATTAATTCCTATGTAATTAAACTAACCAATAAAACCTAACTACTACATGAATATATTCACATATTTACATAAATAGATACAGAAATAAAATATATTTAAACATCTATTTAGGTATGTTTATATTTTATAAGCTTAAACTATTATTCGGTAACTGTACTGGAACTTAAGACTGCGTGTTGTACAGTGGCGCCCTCATTACTTTTATTGTGTTTTCTAATAAACTAAAGTATTTTCTTGAAATTGGATGAAATGTTTTTGTACTACAAATGAAAACACAACTTATAGGGTATATCATTATAGTTTAATAATAATTCACCTTCGAGTTATTAAGCTAACGGAAAAAAGTGGCCACCTTTTCCCGTTAAGCTGACTACTCAAAGGGTAATTGTTATTATAGTTTGTTACGTACACCATAAATTGTGGTTTTACTTGCACTACAAAAAGATTCCGTCTAATTCCATAGAAATTCTTTAGTTAGTTAGAAAACACAATAATAGTAATGAGGGCGCCACTGGACGCTCGGCGTTTGCCCGGCGCAGTCTTAAAAGTAGACTAAATAGAAATCTGTCGGCGGGAATGATGGTGACGAAATGCATGTAAGTACGAGTTTTATCATTATTGATTAATGGGTAGAAAGTGGAACGACTCTCCTAAGATAAAGTAGAATTTCGACGGCTTTGGATATAATATGACGCCTGAGTTACGATTCGACTGCCAGAATGAATTCATGGCTCAATCCGTCGGTTTTGTCTGATTACTTTTGTTTGACATTGGATTGGTGACACATTGCAGCCTTAGGATCGCAGTCTTAAGACTAGTCTTGCGAATTTAAATGTTGTCTTTGTTTTTTTTTCTTCACGTGTCCTCCATTATGGGTTATCCATTATGGGTATATAGCAAAGGCTTTTTGATCTTCTTGCTGAGAAATTGCATTTAAGTCGTCTTTCCATCTCCGACCTAAAATAAGTCTTAACTTGTTACAAATAAGAACAAGTTTAGTGTTAAATGGACAATCACGTTACGTGTATTGGAAATAATTTCAGTCTTGTATTTAGTAACATAATGCTTCATTTTAGGTTGTGCCCCCCCTTAATCCCTTTTCATCCCGTATAATAAACATTATTTGGTACGACACAGTGACTCTAGCGACGTAGGAAACTGGTTCTGATTTTATTCCCGGTAAGAACAAATATTTTAGTAATAAAACTAATAAATTTCAAAGTTCTTGGTTTGTACAGTCGCCTAAAAAAAGATGTATTCACTTTTTCCTGTTAAACTACGCATATTATTTGATATTATATTTAATTTAATATTTATAGCTTTATAATAATGATAGAGTAAGAAGAAACTGACTGCTGCATTTCTTGCGGCGTTTCTTCTGAGCAGTGGTCTCGTCTTGGGAAGCGCTGGTAGATTCTTGAACTGTAAAAGTGCCCGTGCGGCCTACTTACTGAATCTGTCTTTTATCTTTTTATCTTTTAATATAAATAGTGAAGAAAGAATTACAAGATACATTAAAAATGTATAAAAGTCAACGTTTTCACTGGAGCCGCTGATTTCAGGAAACAAATTCAAACAAACGGACAGATTGTAAGGTACTGATACCTTGACTTGGAGAAATAATAGCTGTATTTTTTCATGCACAAGTACAAAAAAACAATCCTTTTGTTATTTTTTACTATAGAAAAATATGAGGCTTGACTGAAAACAATCCCTGTTTCCCTTAGGGAAATCTCACCTGTTGGAAAACTTAGATTACGTGGAAAATATTAAAAGTAATCTGGAGCTGTGGTCTTGTTGCGCGAAGTTGACTCAGTTTAGTTTGTAGTCAATAGAACTATGTACCTACGTATGTTAAAGGTTACCTATAACAAAACTTAATTTTGCACTTAACCTTGTGCAGGGTCCGTCCGGATCGCTACCACCATCTTATCCATTAACCTACCGCCAAACAGCAGTGTTCGCATTGTTGTGTTCCGGTTTGGGGATAAGACAGCCGGTGAAATGACTAGCATAGAGGCATTAAATCTTAGCCTCAGGGTTGGCAACGCATTCGCAGTCTTAGGATTGCTCTGCAGTCTTGTGATTGCGAATGTCTATGGGTCACAGTTTCCACTTACCATCAGGTGGCCTGTGTGCTCGTTTGTCTACTCGATGCCATAAAAAAAAAAAAAAAAATAATAATAATTAATAAATCAATTTATAAATAAATAAATATAAAGGGACGATCTCACTGAAATTGACCTAGTTTCAAATTAACCTCTAGGCTTGGTACTATGAGTACTAGACAACGATAAACTTAATACATAGAAATAATCTAACCCCCTTACTTATAAACACGTTTATAAGTAAGGGGGTTAGATTATTTATGAAGAAGCCTGGAATAGTTTATGCCATGCTTTGTCACTTTCTGTCAGATGCAAATTTCACAATTACAGATAAGGACAAAACATAGTATAAACTATTCAAAGCTTATTTCACGTTTATAATATAATTAAGGGGGTTAGACTCGGGAACAAAATAAATACAGATCACACAATTTTTTTATTTTGTTTAAGGTGGGTAAGACCGTCTACAAGGCAAGTCCGTCTACCCGCTATAACTTCTGTTGTTGAATAGGTACATCGCCGACGGCTCGCTCGGTAAAACAGCATTTTGTTCTAATTCCATCACTTCATAACAGATGTCGCTACGACAAAAACTATGGAAGTAGTTCAACTGTCAAGTTTTTTCGTGTTTTGAACTTGAAAGGTAAGTTAACGATCTGTTCGAAGAAAAATCATAAAAAATAGAAATTCAAGGTGTTTTGGATCAAACAGTAACTATGTAAGTAATTTGATAACCACCTCACATATTACCGTTGTTAAATAATACAAAACTGCCCTAGTTTTGTAATTATAAATATGTGAATCTCTAACCTTAAAACTTTGCTAAGTTGGAAAGACCGTCTAGTGTAGGTATTCGAGGGAAGTCCGTCATATGCCGGTCTTACCTCAAATCAGATATTGCCAACCTTTTCCGCATTAGAATTTTATTCTTGGATGTTGTTGCGTCCGTTATAACAATAAATCATTTTGCTATTAAAAAGTTTTTTTTTGTTGTAGTGTAGTGTACATCTTATTATAGTGTTAATGTGTTGGAATTATCAAATTACTTACCTAAAATAGAACTACATAAAAAACTTGGTGTCTGCATCCATGCACACTTCGTAAACTGAATAATACACGAAATAGTGCAAGAATCAAGTTATATTACTATTTGTTTCCTTGATATTTCATGCATATTCAGCCCACGAAACACTAGATGCAGGAACCAAATAAGCAATTACAACGGCTGGGCCTGACCCCACCTAACTCCCTTTAGTCGGTTTTGAAATAGGTTTTTTTTAAACAAGGTTTTAATGAAATTAATAATAAACAGCCAGCGGTATTAAACCAAGGAGTATTTTTCATGTTCCTCTAAATTTGCCACTAATTTTTTTTAGACAACAATAATATTTTTTGTGGTAACTTTATGAAGGTCGTTAATGATTACAATGGTGTTTTAAGAGTTTTTGTACAATTAAAACAAGTTTTGATTATAATGACACTTTTTTTCTTTACCAAAATATCTCATGACGTTACATTTTATGCATGTAAATAGTTGGTATTTAGTATGTGTTCATTTAAACATTCTCACATATTACCAATATAAAATTGCATTTCCAAAAAACTTTTACCGCTTGAGGCCCACCATACTATAAACAGTGAGATTTTTGTAAATAGTAATTTGAATCTACCAGTAAGGAAATAAAGTTCAATTACCTTTTAGACTTAAATAAATGCTTCTATCAATTTTGAAACAACTTGAACTTGCAACTTTAATGCCGTTGCAATATGGTTTAAATTAAATTGATTTTGTACCTCCTACGGCACACCAGGTCTCACAACATTAAAACAAAAAAAGGTTTACGACTTCTGATCTTAGATATATGCCGGTCTTACCCCATAAATGAGAAAAATGATTATATTTATCACTAGGAACCTTATTTCAATGATCTGAAAGTATACATTTCATCGGCTTAAGCTATTAAATCAGCCAGCTCGTTTCAATGCGTGTTTATACATCTAATTATGTGTCAAATCTCCACTAGACGGTCTTACCCGAAATGCAAGGGAAGACCGTCTACACGCCGAGTTTTAAAAAAAATGCTTCTATTTAGTACAGTTTTGACAGATCCACTGTTTCGTTATACCTTCATCGTAAACTATAAAATTGTCTATCATATGCGATCATAACGGTTTATCTAGGTTGTGTATTTGCTGCGTTAGATCCGAGCAAACATAATTTAAAATGAAGTATGCCGGTCTTACCCACATTGACCTTATTTGTTTTCTGAAACTGTTTAGATTCCAATATTTAAAACGAATTGAAAGGTTAATTACTTTTTAAACATTTTGAAACAATAATGGGTTTTAAAAAATATGCATTTCTTACTAACATTATTAACTTTCGCAGAAATGAAACAGCTGGAAACTGAAATTCGACTTATTGTGATGGATTATGCAAACGTAAAATAAAACACACTATTTTTGAAACAGGGATGTACGAAGGCAAACTCAATCCTTAAAGGAATAACAGCAACCTACGAAAACTAAGACAAGTATGCTGACTAAGAGAACAAAATTTACTATGAATATACAAAGTGAAATTTGGACTAAATAGGCGATAATAATAATAACAATAAGGATTTAGAAGACCTAAATCTGAAGACGACAATTAAAAACACTAACAATAAAATCTTGCAAATAACTTAAAGGAACTTTTACTTCAATTATTTGTTCGCTTAAAGCACGATAATTACAGAACAAGGGTAGAGACGTTCGAAATAAGGTAAGGAGTTGCCAAGTTCGAAATACTTTATTTCGAGTCCTTCAAGGACATACACGGGGTGTTTTCAATTATGAAAATACATCTTTTTAAAAATAACGACAACATTTTGTTACCTACTGTCCTTTTTTGGGTTCTCCTATTTGTAGCCCGATTTTTTTAACCCTATTTTTACTACCGCTAACTTTACTTCATTTACCCTAAAATCTAAAACTTATTTTTTTCAACTATTCATTAGCCCTAGTAACTCTAGCATCCCGAATTTATGTTAAATCTATTTTTAATGTTCGATTCTTAATTCTTATATTTTTAGCAATCCGATTCCTCTAATGACCGAATATTACTATAAGTACCTTATTTATTATTATATTTAATCTTAACGACAAATTAAAACTAATTGTAAATGTTCCTTTAGGGATTATCTAACCGTAATTTCACAATCGAACCCCGTAATCGAAAAATTGTTTTGGGCAAACCCGTAATATTCTTGAAAGACCTATCCAAAGACACGTAACACCAAGGGGTGGAAAGAAAGAAAAAAATACATCTCCATGTTAGGCGAAGTAGGTATTCTAAGAAAACCTTTTTACCACTTTTTCGGCATGACTAATATGTATATTATTGCCAGATTACAGCTTTCTAGAACCAAGAGTCTCTGAGCTAATCTGCGGAAAGATGGACGGACGAAAGGACGGACACGGGGAAACTATGAGGGTTCCTAGTTTTACTACGGAACCCTAACAACGTACAACATAATCCAAAGTCTGTTTTAGAATGCCCTAATTCATGTACATTGAAATAAAAGTATGGACTAGTTGAACTTTATAAAACCTAGCGACCTACAACACTTTGAATGGGCAAAGTTCGAGGTGTTCAACTGTTTCTATCGGAGTACGCTCCCATACAGTTTCCATATAGTTTCTGAAGTTTAAAAACCTACCAAGTTATAATATACCGATACCCTTACCATGAGTAACAATTACCGTACTCGCTAGCGAGTCGAATGATCTGTCCCTCGCACTGTCGCACTCTATAGGAATACTTGCGAGGTCTGCGAGGGATAGAACTTCGACACGCTAGCGAGTACGTTAATTATAACTCATGGTAAGGGTACTGGTCTGTATTTATAAAATACTAGCAACCCTTTCGTTCGCATCGCTTCGCTTTAGTTAGTATAAGTTAAAATAACCCAAGTTTATCTGGAATAATATAGTTTTCAAATGGTGACATAATTTATAGATAGGTGCATTTGCATAGGTGTTTTACTTTACGATGATTTTATACTTCCTATTGGGCACTTTTTTCGTGATGTTTGAAAGTCAATTCAAATAATAACTGCCAGCTATCACAGAATCTCTCTACATACAATGTTTACAGCTGACTTTTCATTGCACAATATAAACAAATTTTGCCTGGAAGTGACGCGCGATAGGGCTTCATTCAGCTGTGTGCAATTTGTCCATGGAGAAAACACTTCAACGCTCAAGTGCGCCTGCAACTTTGATTGTTTGACCTTGTGACTTGTTATATGGTCATTGAAATCGATAAATTTACGGTAAATTACATTAATACCAGTCGTATTGTGCACTTAATTTATGAACGTTTTTAAAGATAATATTACATACTTTCAACCGTGCCCTATAGCACAATTTGGGTGGATTATGTTTCCGTAGTAAAATAATAGGACACCCTACTTTCAAAACCAATTTAGGTGGGGGCAATCCAGAAGGTTGCAAGGAATTGCGAAATTCCGCTGGGATATGGGCAGCCTCTTTGAGGTCGAGCACAGTGTCTACAGAGTAGTACCTATGTATGTGTTGATGCATAGATCTTCGATTAAGTGAGTCAACCTATACCTAGTTGATTATTAGTTGGTCATAAACTCAAAGGTTTACATTTACAATATTAAAGCCTATTATCTTGGGGCATCTGTCCATTTTATATGTTTCAATTAACATCTGTTTGACCGTAAGGCCAGCTAGTTCGGAGCAGACCCCTTACAGGTTCTGAACTCCTGGTAATAGGATGACTAAACACCCTCATCTGAATGATTGTCAAATTAGAGCAGCTTGAGGAACTGTATTCCTTTAAGGAGACTTGAGCAACAACTCCGCACAGTACCCGTTTTCATACGTGCAGACAACGAAACTCTCATATTTGTTTTAGTTTTAATCTATGTTGCGCGAAATTTTGAATCTGACATTATCTTCTAAAGTATTTATTTAAATAATATTGTGTGACGAACAACTGTAATCTGCCCAAGGTAACTAATTTATTTAACTGGATAAGGAATTTGAGAAAATAGTTTGCCAAATAACCTAATATTTTTTACTGAAATTATAAATATACTTAAACATGGTTACTTTGAGTCAACCTTAGGAGATTGATATATGCCATTGTGGCCTTTTATCTAGAGTTTTTAAAGAACTAAGTACAAGTATTTCAGTACATTATTTTCATATATTTCTTAAGATGTAGCCAGTGTAAGAACTATGTAAGCGCCCAAAAATCATTTTTTGACGGCTTGATGAAAAAACATTGAGTTTTCTCAATTGTATCAAAACTTAATTAAAATAAAATGTACATAAAAACCATGCGAAATAAATTTTCTAAATGACAATGAAAATCGTATTAAACTCCGTTCTGTGGTTTAGAAGGAGTTAGCGGAGAAACAGACAGATAGGCGCGAAGCGACTTAAATTTATTTACAACTAGCGACCCGCCCTCGCTTTGCTTCGGTTAATGTGAGTTTTCTGTAACACCCGTTCATAAAACAGAATTTATTATACTTAAAAACCTTCCTCTTGAGTTACTCTATCAATTAAAAAAAACTGCATGGAAATCCGTTGCGCAGTTTTAAAGATCTAAGCATACATAGGGACAGACAGACAGCGGGAAGTTACTTTGTTTTATACTATGCAGTGATACAATATTTCAAATAATTTACTTCGGTTATATATTTACTTTTAGATAGTCAGGATTAGAAACTAGCCACTGTAAATCTTATCAATATAAAAAAAACTGCTGATTTTTAGATATATTATAACGGGGGATTACGTGACCAATTTTTGCTAAACTTCACTGGGCTCTCCTAAAACTCGTATTACTAATCACCACGTATGCAGCTAGTTTCCCGCAATGCGGAAGCTATATGGCTTAAAAAACCGGTCATGTGCAAGTCGAACTCGCGCACTGAGGGTTCTGTATCACCGCCCATTAGAACCCAACTCACACCTTAACTAGTTAGTTTTTTATGCTTTGTACTATAATCGCTCCTTAACGTTGTTTTTACGATATAACAGAAATAAAAATACGTTGAAATTAACGTTTTATATTAGGACCTCGTTTATTTTTATTGTTTTCTCACATATTGCTTTCTAAAAAAATTGTCACCCTTTAAGCGCATTTGGCGGAAAAAAAACAATCTGCTAGGTACCTATCTCTTACGGATCAAAAGATACAGATCTTTACAGTAAGGTCAGTCGGATAGACACGGAACTAGGGCATGCAATTTAACCGGTTTAAACCGGTTTAACCTTGATAATCTAGTCAAATGACTGCCTACTTATTTACATGGTTGTATGAAAACTGCCCCGCTACAAACGAATACATGAATTTATATAGGAAAATATTGACGGCCTCTGTTGACGCGAATAACAATGAGGTTTAAAATCGGAATGAACCATTTCAGCGAACCGTGAAGGTTCAATGTTAGAATTAACATAGTGAGGCGTGGCGTTGATGTTATCATTTAAGACTACGCCGAGCGTACGCCGAATGTATAGTGGCGCCCTCCGTACTATTATTGTGTTTTCTGTTAAATTAAAGTATTTTCTTGAAATGGCTCGGTTGGTTTTTGTACTAAACACAACTTTTAGGGTATCATATCAACTTAACGGAAAAAAGTGGCCACCTTTTCCCGTTAAGCTGACTACTCAACGGGTAAATGTTATTAAAGTGTGTCACGTATCCCACCAATTGTGTTTTTACTTGCGCTACAAAAACGTATCATCTGATTGCAAGGATTTTTTTTACTGAAGTATAAAACACAATAAAAGTAATGAGGGCGCCACTGGACGCTCGACGTTTGCTCGGTGCAGTCTTAAGATATATTTAATGTTGATGATTATAATATGAGTATAATTGACTATACATACTAAAATAAATATTGTTTGTTCGTTAAGATTTCACAGATAAACCAATTTTTAATAATGACGAATCCCAAAAAAAGAATAATTGTAATTTCCGAAGGGTTGATGAGGACCCTTGTAAGGTCAAGGTCTGTTTGGATACCTAACCAAACAGCAGTGTTCGCATTGCTGTGTTCTGGTGCGGGGGCAAGACAACCGGAGAAATTAGAAGAGGGTTGGCATCGTTAGCAACGCATTAGCAGTCTTGAGATTGTCATTGTATGATTGCAATCTGAAGATAGAAAAGGGTGAATTTTTAGAGATGTTTTTTTGCTGTCCCAAGGCTTTAAAAAAAAAACTAGTGAACAAACTACGATAAATATATTTTTAATACATTGAACAGGATAAAATACGACGAGGCATAATATTATAAACACTCTTGTTTTAAATAATAGCTGGAAAAAAAATAACGAAATTTCAGATTACTAGGAGCAGCAAGTCTGTGAGGCTTGTCCCACTCGCGATTTCCTCCACTTAAATTATTATAACTTTACTTCAAGTCAACTTATCGATAAGTTATATACATTATTAGAAAGAAGAATAAACAACGCATTTAAATAAATATTACTCATTGCTAATATTTCTTTATTTGAAATTATTTAGACCATTTTGTCTTTGTCCCACGATTAGCAACAAATTCGTAAGGTTCAAACACCGCTGTTACCTGATTGGTCGACTAACCTACCGCTATCTTTGCGATCCTATTGAGTTGACCTTTAGTTGTGCTTCGGCCATTATGTGGAGCGGACACGCTGTTGCCAAGCATTTCGACTCTGTTGAGGTAAGTCCTTCACACGATCTATTTGGTTCTCTTAAACGTCATTTCCGTGGATTATTGTATAAGGATGTACAATGTCTTATTTCAGTTCATATTTTTATATTTAATAGGAAACGTTGTTATCATTTATGAGAATTTGGTGTATATTTTTTTGGCTTTATTTGTTTAGTAGTTATTTTAAAAATACTTAGTTGTCGTCATCTCGGTGGCACTATTTCGGTGGCATTTTCATCCACCGAAATGATGAATTTGGCACCGAAATGACGATTGACGTTATAATATGTACAAAATGCACTTAAATGCATTATTACCACTGTTAAAATTATTATCACTGTAAATAGTGATAATGTTAGTGTCACCTTGATATCCAAAACACGTCTAATGGGCATAGCCCTGTTTCAGAAATCATTACGATTGCTCCTGTGCTAGCACCAAACTATCCCTTCTATATAAAAACGAAAGTTTATTGGTTTTGGTTCGTCTGTCTGTCTGCCTTAATAACTGTTTAATACTTATCATAATGTATAATCAAAAAATATACGATTACAGAATTCATAACATTAAATATGTAAAACTTTAATTTGGGCTGAAATGGGGTAGATTTATTAATTCAACAATTCATTATATTTTTTAAGGTAAAACAAGAAAAATGGCTAAGACAAAGAAAGACAGAAAGGAGCAGTTGGAAACACGAAACTTGATGAGAGAATTAGAAAAGCTAAAATAAAAAATAATCCCGAAAAGTATGAACAATATTTAAAAAAAGACAGAGACTATAAAAGTAAATCAAGTAAACGCATTATTTCAATAGCACAGCTATCTCAAAATAAAAGACATGCTATAAGAGAGAAAAACTTTTTCAGAAATGCTCAGTTAACTTATTAATGTACTCAATAGGCCTTCTTACATAATATATTCGCGATTATACTTATAAATCAGTTTGTAATATATAATTTCACATTGATTTTCTAAGCAGCCGTCATTTCGGTGCCACTGCCATCATTTCGGTGGAGTTTTTTTTTTTAAATTTAATTTCTACTAAATTACTGACCTGAAATGGGTGCCTCGTGTATATTTATCATTCTTAATTAAATCTTTAACCTATAAAATTATAATTAACATCAAAAACTAAAAAAAAAAAATTGCCACCGAAATGACGAAAAACGATGTCTTCAAAAATCCACCCAAAATATTTATTGGCTTCACATTTTCTATACATTCAGGTGGCCTCGTCAGGCTTCAGGCGCGGATAAAGCTGCGGGCAAGAGCTAGTATCTAATTGATACGTTAATAACTGATTTTGGGTAGAATCCCGGTTTCCAATGTAAGTTTGCGCTGAATGAATTGAACCCAGGGTAGTGATTCTCTCAACAACGACGGTCGGACGGACGGAAGAGTGAATGTCCAAGCGGCGAGTTTAAGTAGTCCCTTCAGTGCGAACAAAACATATTTTAGCGCGTGCATTTTCAATTTAGCAGCATGGTTTCTGCCAATGGATCGAACATATAAGGCTGCTTAATTGAAAATGCATGCGCTAAAATGTGTTTGGTTTGCTCTATCGGAACTACCTAAACTCGCCGCTGCGATTTCGCTCGTTCACCCGCCCGTCCGTTGTTTTTGAGAAAATAACACCCCAGGACCACCAGCTTCAAGATCAACCGCATCGTCGATGTTATCGGTAAGTGAGATTAATCTCAGCTCCTGGTCCATTGCAATTAGCCCACGATTGCTACCTTGTAGGTTTTCTCCCTAAGACTATCTTAAGCTTAATTATTCAAATACCTAAACGGAGATCTTAAGACGCCTCGAGGGCAAGTAGCACCTAGCACTAACTTCTTGAAATGCGATTAACTAGTAGTTTAGCTGGGTGGTTATAATACTTTAATTTACATCGCTCTAAGTCACTATTGATTAATGAGTGGAGATCATTTTAACTTACTTGAAAATAAATATGAAAATATTTGTCAAATTCTCACTTAAGTTCGTGTATCAAACTATTTTTGCTATGATACTTCTTATTAAATGGTTACAATTACGGCGTTTTTAAAGTAAATTATGTAAATAAATCGTATTTTTAGCGTTAAAACAACACATCAGTATTTAAAATTAAAAAGGTCATTAGGCTATAAAACGGTAATTTTATCAGTCGAAACTCGAACTCTTCCAGACAACCATCACAAAATTATGTATAAAAAAATTCTTCTACCTTTTACTTTTTTAACATCCCGTTTTTAATAAATATGTCACAATTTTATCACAATAATAAACTGTGACTCAGTAATCCCAAAAAGTATTTGTAAAAAATATATATTGAACAATATTTATTTTATACACGGCAGGAAAAAATACGTTGAAGGGAAGATGGATCGCAGCCTATTTAGATTGGTTACAATCAATGCAGGCTTTGAGTGATCCTATCATTCAGTTTCCAAGAAACGACCCATCGATCATTTAAAGCCATTAGGCGCTTTGAAAGTTTAACCGAAGCTTTTTATAAAGAACGAATTTTTTATCGGCCTTTCAAAATCTAAGCGGAAAGAAGGACGATTAATTTTAAATAATGTTTTTCAGATTTCCAAAAAATAGGCTGAAAGTAACGTCACAAACTAATGTCTTAGAATAAATTATTATTTTAACTTAACTGTCAGTTAGTCAATATTTAATAACAATTGGAAAGTACAACTAGCTTTCGGTAAGGTGGACACATTTTGCAGGTGCAGTTAAGGGTAGCGAAGCCTCGACATTTGGACGTAATTATTAATTAATTTACCAACGGATCACGTTGCAACTGGACCGTTTGGATAGTGTTAAATTTAATATATTTTTAATATAAACTTTTGACTCTTTGCGTACTTTATAAAAAAAATGGCTAAGTGTGGCTAAGTAAAAAGGTACCAGTGCTAGGGATTAATTAAATATCGACAACGTTTTATCGACAACGTTAAAAAGCAATTTTCAATCGTCATTATTAATGACCAAGTTTATATACGTCTTATTAATTTGCAAACCTCTTTTATTTACACTTATCGCAACTATTAACAACCGATATCTGGAGGGTTATTATGACATAGCTATGCAGTTTATTTTACGGTGAGTGTAAAGGATGGAACTATAGCAGTTACATAACTTTGTCCTTTTCTTTCAGCTTAAAATGAATGACACAGATAGGTCATAATACTCTGATTCATAACTGATATTGACTCTTGACTCGAGTCATATTGACTACCTTGAAATTACATTGAATAACAATGCTGCCCTCTTAAGCCAATAAGCAGTATCCCAAATTCAATGACCAAAGCAAAATAAATTATATGTTGTTAAAGATAGTTGATACTACTACAGGAGGTTTATCGTAGTTACTGCGTTTTGGCGTAGGTCGGCAGAATGCATTCAGTGCAAAAATATTCCTTAGCATTTCGACGAATTGAGAATGTCCTCCTTTTTAGGGTTCCGTAGTCAAACTAGGAACCCTTATAGTTTCGCCATATCCGTCCGTCGGTCCGTCCGTCCGCAGTTTAGCTCAGAGACTTTTAGTACTAGAAAGCTGTAATTTGGCATGCATATACATATTAGTCACGCCAACAAAGTGGTAAAATAAAATTTAAAAAAAAAAATTTTTTTAATGCCCCTCCCCTACACGTAACGTGGGGATGCTTTTTTTTTCTTGTCTACCCCATAGTGTGGGGTGTCGTTGGATAGGTCTTTCAAAAATATTGCGGATATATAAAACAATTTTTCGATTAAGGGATCCGTTTATGAAATATTAAGCTTTAAAGCGCTATTTTTTGTTAGAGTCAAGTGTCCCGCCCCCCCTACAGCCAAAACTACAAATACTAAAAATCTGAAAAATATCTTCAACGAAAGCGCATATAACGAATTTTAAAGGAAAACTATCACGGCTAAGTAGACATAATTAGTTCCTGAGATACAGGCGACTAACGGGTTTATACCTACTAAAAATCATCTAAGACAGCGCCAAATAACTTTAAATAGAAAATTGGTTCATACATGTTGATTTTTGAGATAGTTTTTTGGGTTTGTCGTTACGGGTTCGGAACCCTACACTGAGCATGGTCCGACATGCTCTTGCCCGGTTTTTGTTTTTTGATGTCGGTTAATAATGCGTCGCAAGAAAAAATATCGTTTATCTTCATGGATAGCTGCTGATCATTCAGATATCTTCTATATCTGAATGTTACAACTTGCTTTACGGTGGTACTTACGTCATTTTTATCGACATCAACTTACAAAAGTAAAAGATTTCTTCGCATTATTTAAAAGTCGTATGATGAATGATTAATAGCCTACAAATGAAAAATAGTTTATCCGCCTTCTTAGTCGTATCCATTATGACTGATAATCGTAGTGTATTTTCCCATAACGATTACGGTGTCATTCATTGATGAGATTGTCGCTGAATACATATAAATTTTGGTATAATAAATCTATAAAAATAATACCTAAAAATATTTTATTAACATCATAAGGAAGTCTCTACTGTACGGAACAGGGTTATGTTTTCAAAATGACGGGCGTTTTTCCGATCCTTGTTTATATTATACATAGATTTGGCTATCAAAACAACAGAACACGTGGAATTTCCGTAGAGTTTTTATCCGCAGACTGAATTATTAAACATCGCACGAAACTGCACGTGTGTGGTTCGCCTTATTTATTCATCTTCGCTGTTTCTACGTTAGTGAAAATATATATGTCTGCAAAGGATAAGGCATTTTGACCGTCGGAGCAAGGTTAAAGTAAAACTTAACAAAAACCGATCAAGTTCGAGTTGGACTCGCGCGCCGAGGGTTCTGTTCCACCCCAGTTTTTGTTTTTGGGTTCGTACTATAGTAAAATTATAACGCCTAAAACCTCTGTATTACATAATGCCTATGTGAAGCTAAAATCTGAAATTTTATAACAGTAATCGAAATAAATATAAATGGTGTCCAAGAACTTAATGTTAATATTACGACATAAGAAATTCCCTTTTATACACCGGTCTGTATTTTACGCCAACGGATGCAAAGGTGCCGCCAGCTAGCGTTCTTACCATTATCATTAATACTTTAATAACTTTCTAATTAATTAAAGTATGGAAACGTTCAAAGTATATTCTAGACCGGTATTTACGTCAACTTCTGGGACAGCCTGTAATCTGGGTCATACTGAGTGAACTTCAATAAATTCTTATCATAAAGAAACCGCGGAACCTAAATAATTTTTTAAAACTTTATTCAAAATAGAAGAAATATTTCAGAGCATTTCATTAGAAGAATTTTCGTGCTTTGACGGAGAATCTGTAGTTGAAAGGAATTCTGTCTTAATATAATAAATTTAATTTTGAAATTAGAAACACAGCAATACAAAGCTGTAATGAAAACAGCGTTTTAGGCTTTATACACTATTATATTAATACAAGTGATCCGCCCTCGCTTTGTTTCGGATTTATGTGAGTTTTTCTGTAACATTTAACATTAAAAACCTTCCGTGAAAAATTATAAACATCAAAACCCGTTACAATGATAGCGGGTACACAGACAACTCGACACGCGACTTTATTTTATCTAGAATTACCTACATAATTACATTGTAACCTTCACGCCTGTAATCCGAGAATGGGGTAGGCAGAGCTACAGAATTACCTATAACTCTTAAAACTTGTTGATAATTCTGTAACCATATTTTGCATAATTTGGATATTAAAGATGTTTACCAGCGATTAGTGTCAGGTTGCAAGTACTACTAGCCTTAAGGCTGCTTTTCCACCAGAGATGTGCGAGGTAGGTAAACAGCGCGAGGATGTGTAACGAGGAGGTGTGACGGTGTGAAAACATTCATGGGAAGACACGGAGTGACCATTCTAACCCGGAAATCACACGGGGCTAAATTAAAAGTAAATACATTGAGCTCGTCAGAAATAAAACTAAAATAAAGCACAACTGCCTGTGGCCCTACTCCGTCCACCTAACAGCTGTGTATCGCTATTACGGTAACTGTAACCTACCAAATTACGAATGCACGCCCTGAAACGCGTTTTGTACACTCTGACGGGATGACCTAAACTCTTCGGCCAATATTAGCTGAGACGAGTTCAAAAGTAATACGCTTAAGAACAGGGAATGCAAATAAACGGTTTTAACCGGTTATTTTCGTTCAAAAACAGCCAATAACCGGTTAAATTGCATTCCCTCCTTAAGAGAATCACATTCTTGCCCATAATGTCCAAACCCATTCTATGAAGTCACGTCTACTCTCGAAACTAAAACGGCATCTTAACATTTCATTATCAATGATAACCTACTTATAGAATATTCCGAGAATACTACTTAATATTAAAACATACTGGCCTCGAATTCACCTTCTAACAAAATCAGGCCATGTTTTAAGCCTAAAAAATAAAAAGCTGCAAGCAGGTGGTATTCGCTATCGTAACTTAAGTCGATGAAGAAATCACTGTCTCAGAAGTCACTGAACTATTTTAAACATGTCATTGGGCACTTACAGAAATTTTACCTAATAACTAATCAGTAGTGATTTAAAAAAAAATGAAAGATTTTAACCGAACTGATTTTGAATTAAAGCTTGAATTTGAAATAGTTATAAGCCACCAGGAAACAAAAATAACCCGTTCATACCAAACCTTGGACATTAGCTTTCTTGGTCGGCGGACTTAGTAAGGCTGCGTTTATCGAGTGACAAAAATGTGGATAAAACATCCGTCACACTCGCAAAAGCGACGTTTTATCCACATTTTGTCACGCGATGAAGGTCACTTCCTACTAGGCTCATTCAAGCGTCAGCGTCATTGTTTGATTATTATTTATCTTATCTTACTCATATAACTTACAAATGAGGAACTTGAGATGTTTGTATGTTTGTTACTCAAACACCGTTCAACCACTGAACAGATCGGGATGAAACTTGGCACACATATAGGTGAAATCCTGGAATAGGACATAGGATAGTTTTTATCCCGGAAAAAATTACAATAACCGAATGGAGCTGCGATAAACGACTTTTTCGCAGATGGAGCCGCGGGCAAAAGCTAGTAGTTAATAAGTAGGTAACAATGAAATCTTCCATAATTATTAGTTTTTTAGGTTGGCAACGCATTTCCAGTCTCAAATTTACAACCTTACCATCTAGTCTTGAGAATTCAAATATTGTCTCAGATCGCACTAACCATCAGCGGCAATTTCAGTATACATCGCGCAGCTTATATGGATCCCACTGATATGAAAGCTTGTTAACTTTGCAATGTATTGCGAATTGTCACCTGTTAACTATCATCAATATGGTGAAATAGGGGGCTGGTAGTCTTCCCCTCTATTCTACTTGATAGACCATATTGCCTTTGACGTATTAACTTGGCATTTAAATCAGAGCTATCAAAACTTTGACAATACGGAAATACGTCAAAAAACAATAAGGTTTTGTCTTGTAGAATCTCAGCCCTTTGTAAAGGCACGGTAAGAAAAGGTTCGTCACTTTTGGAGCTTACAAGCGTTGCAATAGAGTTGAAAAGTCACGAACCTATTTATTACTGTGACTATACTTGCTTACTTACTTTTTCCTTGCCATAAAAAGAAAGTATTGCTAAAAATCGAGTTATTATTCTTTCGCGTTAAAAAATAGCACAGGGTTGTCGATCAGCCATAAATTACACGAACGTCAAACGACCGAGTTCCTCAAACTTGGTCGGCCATTAGACGTAATTGGACCAGCCCTTTATCGCGATTCTAAAATGAGTCCAACGACAACTTCGCTGTATTGTATGAGGAAAACGGATCCCGTTTTTGCGAAGCCATTTTTCACGGCTGATTTTAGCAAGTCTAACAAAAAGACCTTTTTAAACCCTACTATTTCATCGTCGCCCATGTATCCTTTGTTCTGCCTTTATGTTGTTTTTCTATTTTTTCATTTATAATGCTGTTGTAACATAATATTACGACTAGTTGTACGATTTTCATAACGCAATTTACGTGAAAACGTACGAATATAATACACTATTTTTTTTTTGTGATTTCTTCTTCAAAGAACTCGTTCACACAGGAAGTGGTGCCATTGCCATGTACAACTTATTCAGGCCTAATAAGGAGGTCCAGAAACACAAGTTTGAAAAAACATATTCTGTCGTAAGTTTAAAAAAAATACAGAATTCAATCATTAAATAATAGGGAATATGCATGGATTTTTAAATCACATTACTCAACAAAATATGAAAATACCGAAAAAGAGATCACCAAAAGTGTTATTAAAATGCAAATCGATTAAGAAATTCTCCACATCGACCGGTCACGTGCTACCTGCATCCACCGGGTTCCCGCAATATTCACAAGGTCGTCGGACCATCTCGTACGAGGTCTGCCCCCGCTGCGTCTTCCGACACGTGGTCGCCATTCGAGAAGCTTGTGGCCCCATCGGCCATCAGTTCTACGGGCAATGTCCCTCGCCCACTGCCACTTCAAGAATTACCAAACTCGATCATTGCTGCCCCCTATTTCAGTATACATTGCAAAGTTAACATACTGATACATCACTGGGTTTTATGTAAGCTGCGCCATGTATACTGAAATGTCACCTGTCACCTGTCATTGTCATGATGGTGAAATCGGAGGCTGGTAGTAAGTCATTATTCTCGTAAGTACTGAAAGGCAACAAGTGGACCAACTGTCGACGACACGACTCTTGTTGCGCCACAAAGTTAGGACAAAGTTCTGCCCTACTAAGCCAATAAACAGTATCTTAAATTCAATCACCAAAGCAGATTCAATTCTATATCGTTATTAATAAGATTTATATTACTTCAGGAGGTTTAGCTTAGTTACTGCATTTTTGCTTAGGGCGGCAGAGTTGGGGAAGTTGTCAAATTGGGTCCGTCCTTAACGTTGAGATACAGTTTGGAGTGAGTTGTAACTGTCAACTTAATTTATTCAATACAATTGATTGCCCGTGACTTCAAACACAAACAAATGTTATATTTTGCTCTTAAGGAGCATTTTTTTTTTACAACTGGATTTTTTTGAAAAAGTTTTCTTGAAAATTATTCTTATGTACAGTAGAGGAAATTGATTCCTAGACCATTTTGGACTATGTCATAGTGACGTAATCAATTAAAACGTAAGAGACTTCTTATGATTTTATTTACAGTGTCACTTTGACATTGTCCGAAATGGTCTACGAATCAATGTCCTTCACGGAACTCGTAGAGGATTGTTTCAAAAGCATATTTAGTAAAAAAAAAAAATGATTGTTTAGTGAGATAAAAACATTTTAATACTATCAGTGTTTGCTAGGCCCGCTTTGGACTAGTGGTCGGCATAACGTCACTTTGGTTGTAAACGTTAAATAAAATTAAGTACCTAAATGACCGTTCGACCTATTTCAAATGCGACGTAAATTCCATATTTAATTTTGAACACAACTACATGCATTTTTCACTTATACGAGTACGTAGCACTAGATGTGATAGAAAAGACCATGTTGCGTTTCAGTTATTTAGCCATTACCACAAATTTATTTATTTATATAAATAATAAACAGTAAAAAAAAAAAAACACCTTTCGAAAAAGTTCATGCTGTCATAAATAAATGCATTTGGGTTTTTAAACTACCTTTTCATTAGACTTGTTTTAAAATCTTGCTGTTTAAAGCACACTTCAAGTCGACGAGTAAATTGTTTAAAGCCTTAACAGAGATTAACCCAAGATTGATGGGCTATCTGGCCTGAAATAAACAAATCTATCTTTCTCACTATCTGACCCATTAGTTAAACTGTCTGCAAGGCTAAGGATAATGTTTATTCACTTTTCCAAGCTTCCCGATTTTCATAGAGAATAGACTCCTAAAACAAAGCGTAGCCTGTTACAATACCATCAAAAAACAACGGAACCCAGCAGTATTTTCTAATGGTAAGGTTTAAATTAATTTAAATATCGTTTAATTCAAGTATTTACGAGGGCGACGCGATAGCCTAGTTGGTAGTGACCCTGCCTACGTAGCTAGAGGTCCTGGGTTCAAATCCCGGTAAGGGCAGATAATTATTTGTGTGATGAGCGCAAATATTTGTTTCTGAGTCTTGGATGTTTTCTATGTATTTAAGTATATATTTCTCTATTTAAGTATTTATATCGTTGTCTAGTACACATAGTACAAGCCTAGAGCTTAGTTTGAGACTAAGTCAATTGGTGTGACATATTCCCCTGATATTTATTTGTTTTAATTGCACTCATATCCATATGCAAGAGGTCATTATTATGTTTAAGCACACGGCATTTGCCGAATATTTCAACATCTTCGCAATGACAAGTGACAAGTGACATTTCAGTGTACATGGCGTAGCTTATATGAAACCTAGTGATGTATCAGCGTGTTAACTTTGCAATGTATACCAAATTGTCACCTGTCACATGTTATTATCAAGATGGTGAAATAGAGGGCTGATGTTATGTGGGATCTGAAACCCATAACCCAACGCTACTAACGTTTTGTTTTGTATCACTCAATATGTATGGGATGACAGTTGACGTCGTTTATCGTAACACACGAGAATGTCATCTCCACAGATATAAATACACATAGGTAATGCAAATGCATTTACTTCGCGTGTCCAAATCCGGGCTTCAGCTCTAGTTTCCTAGGATAGTGGTGCCGTCACTTCACGTGACGTCACAAGAACGTTGTATGTATGTATGCATGTATGTAAACACTTTATTGTACAAAAGAAAAACCATAACAATACAATTAAGATAAAAATATGTACAAAGGCGAACTTATCCCTTTAAGGGATCTCTTCCAGCTAACCCTTGAGAGATTGAGATGAGTGAACGGTTGTGCAACGAGTAAGTTGCAACGTTGTCTATGTAAACAAAATGGCTCGATTTCCTAGAGGGCGGTGGTTGACACCGTAATATCAAATAATATTATAGCGGCCGTCATATTACAGCCGCTATAAGACGGCACCGCTATCCTAGGAAACCAGAGCTTTAAGCATCGACGAAGCGTCGGGGTTGGCCTTCGCTACTGGCGTTCCGCACGCCTGTTGTTGTGTTGTCGGTCGTGAAAATTAAGAAAATGCCTCGTTGCGTGATAATAAACTGCAATAGCCCAAAAAAGTACTTTGAATCGATTTTGCGCAGAAAATAGAAAATTCTCTTGGTACATCCGATTGAAGTGTTTACGTTATCTATGTATATTTATGTCTGTGGTCATCCCATATTTTTAGAGCGATAGATAAGAAAATCGTTAGAAGAGTTTCGATCCCGGCTAGGCTGCCAGTTTTAAAACTACAATCGTATAAAGGCAGGTAGGTAACGCTAGGTTGGTAAAGCATTTGGAGTCCTAGGGCCGTATTAATATTCTCATCTCGATGGAGATGCCTTGGACAGTTCCCGAGGAAATAGAGATGAACGACATATTTTTCGGGATTCCGCACCCCAATTTAGTTACCTGTAGAATGGTACGGAACATTTTTATATGTAGGTCCGACTCGCACTTGGCTGTTTTTTGTTTTTTCTTTGTTTTTTTTGGCTAATACTGTCTGTTACCTAAAATCTCTGCTTCTAACAAAGGTCTTCTTCCAACATCCCTTTCCTATAATGGCTGCTATTTGTTTCCTATGGTAGCATTTTCGTAAAATGTTCGCTTCCCACTGTGCCCACTTCCAAAAATAACCTGGGGTGTTCTTTTCTCAAAAACAACGGACGGGCGGACGAACGAGCGAAATCGCAGCGGCGAGTTTAGGTAGTCCCGTCAGAGCGAACAAAACACACTTTAGCGCGTGCATTTTCAATTAAGCAGCCTTATACGTTCGAAATCATGCTGCTAAATTGAAAATGCACGCGCTAAAATATGTTTTGTTCGCACTGACGGAACTACTGAAACTCGCCGCTTGGACATTCACTCGTCCGTCCGTCCGACCGTTGTTGTTGAGAGAATCACTAACCAGCTTCCTATTGCTTATTATTGGCAGGGCCCTCTGAACCGTTTATGATACGATTTCAATACGGGTAAAAACAAAGTGTTTTAATTGGCATTTACAATGTTCAAAACGCGGATTTAAAATGTAATTTGGTAAACCAAGTATACGCTTGTTCAACAGAGAACACTGTTTGTGTCAGAACAGTGTGTTACAACATTGTACTGCCACTTAAGTTCTGGGTTTACAACTACATAGAGTGCTAGGCCGAGCGGTGGCTGCAAGCTTCAAGCACTTCGTTAAATACAAAATCTGTGATATTCTATTATTGCAAAGAAAACGAACCCTTTTGATTCTGTCAAGTAATTTAAAATATTCTATAAGAAAATGAAGATGTATTTAAAAAAAATGTGGCATAAACTCTCATTTTGTTACACTTTTTACTACGGGTTTTTTTTTAAAAGTATTATTTATCTTTATTTTATTTTATTTTATTGAAACAAACACAGCACAAAGGCTTATTTCAGACATAATTACAAATCATGGGTCTGATACGGATTTAAACTCTAATACACAGTGAAAACTAGTACTTATCAAATGGCTAACTTAATGCCTTAAGGCATTTTCTGTCAGTCAACTAACTGGCCAACCAGAATCAAGTCAAAAGAGCTTACTTTGGGTCACATGGCAGTACGAAATTCGTTGTTTTTTGTTATAAAACGGCTTGAATCTTTCTACAACGTGCGCTCAGTCTACGAATTGTGTCTGACGGTGACAGATAGCAACGCAGTGCTACCAAGCAATTTGCGACGTGTTGTTAGTTGTGACAGTTTGTGGCAAGAGAGAGACAGTTGGAAATCTTTTGATGTCATTGTCTCATTAAAATTAATTTTGTGGTACATTTTGATCCTACTAATATTTAAATTCGAAAGTATGTGTATTTGTTTGTTACTCTTTCACGCTGTAACGGCTGGACGGATTTGGATAAAATTTAGAATGGAGACAGCTTATACCCTGAATTAACACATAAGTTAAGTACCTACTTGTTATCCCATAAAACTTAAAAGTTTCCGAGGTAAGAACAATAACCGAAATCCACGCGGATGAAGTCGCAGGCAGAAGCTAGAAGAAAATATTACAACTAATGTCTTACATATTTTTTTTAATGTTATTATGTTACTCATAAAAGTATAACTAATCCCTCGTGGGGGCCACTTTTGTAAGCTAAGCCTGCTAGACCCTTTAACACAAGGTAAAGACAAAGTTCAGACACTAACTCGAGTTAAAATGGCAGTTTTCTCTGACGTTTTCTAACTCTAGTCAGTAGTGTCTTAAGTTAACCCAGCGTTCAATTTTCTGTGCAAGTGGCCTTTAAAGTAAGTTGTGGTTTTTGAAGAACAATTACAAGGCTATTGCAAAGGTAGGCCGTTTTGGTGTTCAAGTAAATGTTCCAAATTTTCTCATTGACGGAATTAGATATAATAAATAAGATATAGAAGCGTCAGGTCAATATTTAAAAATAAATGTGCGTCATAATTACAAGTTGATAAATTTTACGGTGTTGGCAAAAAAATGCATGAAAATTTAGGGTAGTCTAAATGGACCTAATTGCATACAAACTAAAGTTTATAACAAATTGAGCATTTTCTTTATTAAGCTGTGTTGTGTTGTGTACCTAGTATTGTGTGTTGATGTTATGTTACGCTTACGTAATAATATTCGGCGTAATCATTTTATGCGAATAATTTTTACGTCTTGCGAGTATTCGGAAACTCAATTAAATGAATAAATATAATTCGGCGAACGGACTTTCTGCCTTGTGATAGTATGCGAAACAATAGACTATGCCATACAATGTTACGCTCATAGTCGTGCTAAAATTTATTATGTAATATAGAATTATAACAAAAAAATATGTGCATATGAAGGGGAAATCAATCATTATTCGAGTCTTTTTTTTATAACGGACCTAGTGTCATCTGCTACGCCAAGACGAATATTATGACGCAAGCGGCCATTCATTCAGCCTCTGCTTAGGGACAAAAACCGTTCAAACGTACATAAACATTACCTTCCTGTGTTTTTTTCAAAGATAAAGATAAAAGACGTTTATCCAGTAAGGAGGCCGCACGGGAATTTTTACACGTAAGAAATATATCTCTTCTTAATTTACTTTGTAAACACTTATCTAAATATTTACTTATTCAACAAAACCTATGGAGTCGTTGTTACCGCACATTTTACTCGACCCGATGCTCGGAAATGTAAAATTTTCTGCTTAATTTGCCTGACGTAAGAACAGTCTGCCCATTAAGACGTTCTGGAAACAATTTGGCAGACTCCAGTCTTCGTTCTCTTACCGATTTACCAACTTTATTTTGCTGTTCAAAAACCGATTTGAATACCTAACGCCAAGTATATAAAAACCGTTTTTAAATGTGTCATATGAATGTACTTCTGGTGATGTTTAAATGCAAAACGAGCTCAATGAGTTGTGCAATCACCAAGTATTTAATTGCTTCGTGTTTACGTGTGGGAAATGTTTTTGTGACCCCCAACACATAAAAAGAGGGGTTATAAATTTATCCCTGTATTTTTGTATCTGTAGCATCGGGTATAGTGATGTGCCGTTACCGGTAACTTACTCGAAGCGGGTATTTTACCAGTAACGCTACCAGAAACATTACCAAAAAGCGGTAATATACGGTAACATTCAAATTTCGTAAATATGACCTATGTTTTAAATACATGTTTATACTATTTTAGCACCAGACGGACCCTTTTAAACTAATAATGTTAAGATGGGTTTAGTAGTTTAGTATATTACCAATGTTACTGGTAAAATACTTAATATTTCCGAGTATTTTACCAATGTTACCGGGAATATTACTCCCTCATATTTATACTTCATTAGGGTTTGCAATATTCGTTCAATTTTAGTATTCGAATAATACGAATATTTAGATTTCCAACATTCGAATATTCGAATATTTCGAATAATTCGAATATTTTTGAAAATTAAACAAAATAATGATTCTAAGTTGTGTAATTGTAAAATATGTGATGTTAATTTAAAATGTAATGACCTTACAATTCAAAAAAACATTTATGGTATCTTCTCCAGATACCTAGCATGTAGCCGAACTTGCTAGCTCCCTAGCTCGCTACCCTTTTACCAATTCATCATCATCATCATCATCAGCCCGCTGCAGTCCACTGCTGGACATAGGGCTCTCCCAAGGAACGCCTCAGAGCCCGGTCTAATGCTTTATGCATCCAGTCGCTGCCGGCCCTCTTATGCAAGTCATCCCGCCATCTGGCCAGAGGGTGTCCCACGCTACGTTTGCCAAGACGCGGTCTCCACTCCAAAACACGGTTACTCCAGCGGTTATCCGTTCTGCGACATACGTGACCAGCCCATTTCCACTTCAACCTACTAACTTTTAGAGCTATGTCGGTCACCTTGGTTCTCTGACGAATCACTTCGTTCCGAATTTTGTCATTCAGAGAGACTCCGAGCATAGCTCTTTCCATAGCACGTTGAGCTACTTTAAGCTTATGGACTAGCACCACAGTCAGTGTCCACGTCTCGGCTCCGTACGTCATCACAGGTAGGACGCACTGGTCAAAGACTTTCGTCTTCAGGCTCTGCGGTATATCCGACGAAAATATGTGGTACAACTTCCTAAACGCTGCCCAGCCCAATTGGATCCTCCTATCGGGTTCCTTTTCGAAGTTGTATCTACCTAACTGCATTAGTTGCCCGAGGTAGACATATTCCTTGACAACTTCGAGAGGTGTGCCATCGATGATTACTGGTCCCGGAACGACGAGGTCATTGAACATAACCTTCGTCTTGTCCAGATTCATCCGGAGACCAATACGTTTAGAGGCTTCATTTAGGCTGTACAGCATTTCTTGAGCTTCCTGCAGCGATTCCGCAAACACTACGATATCATCGGCAAACCTTAAGTGCGAGATGTATTTGCCGTTAATATTGATGCCCCGCCCATTCCAGGTAAGAGTCTTAAAAACGTCTTCCAATGCATTCGTAAACAGTTTTGGGGATATAACATCCCCCTGTCTTACTCCTCGATGCAATGGAATCGGTTTTGTTTGACTGCTCTGTACTTGGACGGACATAGTGGCAGCGTCATACAGACTTCTCAGCACTTCGATGTATCGGAAATCCACTTGGCATCGCTGCAAGGAGCTCAAAACAGACCAAAAGGTCAAAGGCCTTCTCGTAGTCCACGAAAACGAGACACAGAGGCTGATTATACTCTTGGGTGTACTGTATAATCTGCCTCACAGTGTGTATGTGGTCTATGGTGCCAAAACCTCCGCGAAACCCGGCCTGCTCTGGTGGTTGGAAGTCGTCCAGCCGTCGCGTCAGCCTATTTGTGATGACCCTCGAGAACAGCTTACCAATTACGGTACGGTATTTAGTTCTTTTTAGGGAGTTTGATTTTTGATAAAGCAAAATAGGTAATATATTGTTTGTCTTACATTTGTAGTTATTTTTAATATTTAAATCTATTTCCACGAACTCGTTAATATGGAGGATAATTAATCCTGGCATTTTGTTAATGTTTTGCTAAGGTAAATAATTACAGACAAATTTGTGCACTATTCGAAATATTCGTTTTATTCGAATAATGAATATTGTCGAATTCGAATAACATTTATGGCGAATAATTCGAATAATCGAATATTCGAATTGCAAACCCTAACTTCATACATATCTATCACGTGAAAACCGGATACTTACGAATAAAATAAAAGAACAATCAAGTTTTAAAATTATGCACAGCGTTACAATAATTACACTTGAAACTAGATGAAAAACAAACACGGGGGTTCACTTAGTATGGAGAAAGTAACTTTGCACGATTACACAAAAAGTTGACGGGAAAAAAAATGGCAAGTAGCTTTAAAAACATTCTAAGTTCATAATAATTGTATACATGTAAGAAACCACTGAAAAAATATTGAAATACTACATCAAATTAATGAGTTTTTGTAACATGGACACAAGGAAAGTTACAAAAATCCGACTAAAATGATCAATATCTCCGAAAGTAGGTACTAAAAATCGCTGAACATACATGGGGGTGTTTTTGGTAGCCCTGGGTGTGAGCTATTATTTTTTTTCATTTGGACCACTAGTGATCCGACACCATGGATTTAATAAATGAATAAAGAAAGGAAACAGAAATAAACGATCTCTATGTCCGCTTCTGGTAATATTACCGGTAGCATTGGTAATTTACTGAGTATTTTACCAAATGGTACCGATAACTAATGGTAATGATACTGGTAACGAGTAAGTTACCGCCGGCACATCACTAATCGGGTAGCATCATTAAGACACGATTTACTTTTAAAAGAAAGCTTGCTTAATCGCGATGGATTTTACTGTTTTAAGAAAACAGTTGGGTCATTGAAGAGATATCATATCTGAAAGTAGAGGTTAGCATTAAATTGAAATTTGAAACGATTCTATGCGTGTGTACGACTATTTCCACTGTCTGGCATTGCCTAAGACTCAAAGTCCTGGTAATGAGTGTTTTTTGAATGAACACTTTAATAAAATAAAAAAACTAGTATTAAAACCTTGACTATAAAAAAACAAAATGGCAAAAATAGATACTAAAATTTGTGAGTCAAACTACCGCGTTCACCTTTCTTGGTTATTTCTAGTTCTTCGAAATCAGAACTTAACTTCCAAATTCGCGTGTTCTCTATTACTTACCAACGTCAATATAACTTTTCCTATTCTCGAAAGCTTTTGACGCGATTGCCTTTGAACATCTCAAATGGGATTCACTTTGATTGCTGTAAATAGTCGAATTATTTAGTAGCAAACAATTGCGGTAAAACACAAAACCAAATCGACGTTTTTTAGAGTTCTACTCGTATATCTAAAGGCTGGCAACTATCTGTTACTATGAGTAAACTTTTGTTATCTGTCCCTCCGTTTGTCGGTATCAGCATGGTCGATGGGCTGTATTTCATGAACCGTAGGGTGACGGAACCAAATAATTTGATAAAGTTATAAAATAAACAATAAAAAATAAACATAAGAACTTCCACTTTACTTCCTTCTTTATTTCAATGGTTGAATTATGTACTATTTTTAGTACACGGAAGCTCAGGAAGTAAAGGTAACCCGTACAAACTGAAATCAAAAGGCTTGAATTCACGCTTTAATATTATATTATATCCTATTAATATTATAAATGCGAAAGTTTGTGTGTGTGTGTGTTTGTTACTTCTTCACGCTGCAACGGATGGACGGATTTAGATGAAATTTGGAATGGAGATAGCTTATACCCTGGATTAACATACAGGTTACTTTTCATCCCGGAAAAAAATAAAGTTCCTGAGGGAATAACTATAGTCGAAAAATACGCGAACGTAGTCTCGGGCAGAAGCTAGTTAATAGATAATTTTACTAACGTTAATCTAACCATATTAATCATTCAAAAAATTCTAACAGCTCGCTTCAATACTTTATTATGAATGTTGAATTTAGGTTAGATCGCCATAACTACCATTTTTATTTTATCGACGTATAGCTAAAGGTTTCAAGCTCTTACCTGTCGTGACATAC
The DNA here is from genome assembly GCA_963966035.1 of Acleris laterana. Classification (NCBI taxonomy): domain Eukaryota; kingdom Metazoa; phylum Arthropoda; class Insecta; order Lepidoptera; family Tortricidae; genus Acleris; species Acleris laterana. The sequence continues at coordinate 5,470,283 of OZ014461.1, forward strand.
TGCTATTAAGCCCTGATGCCCACATTGCATCGCGCTGCAATTTTGAATCGAATGCTTTAATACAAGTATAACAATATGTCATATTATTATATTATTTTATTGTATGTATATTTGCTCTTATATATGTTATATGATGTTTATGTATATGTATATAATATTATGGAATTTCTTAACTTAACGTTTCAATAAATTTAGCACCAACCTCTACTTTTCTCTGTTTAGCCCAATGGTTGACTGGTAGAGAACGTCTCAAGGCATTAAGTCCGCCATTTATACTTTGGTTATTGTGCAAAAAACTAATAATTAAATATGTCACAACTTTGATGCAACAAATTAAAATAAAATAGACCAAATCAGGAGCATTTGTAATTTTTTTTTTACCGTTCACTTGAAACAAAGACCTGACGGTTTCCCCCCTGATCCGGTAAACCTCTTACCGATCGTAATCATGTTCAAATTTCAAAATAGTATTTTCCTTGAGTACTTATCTACCAAATTTCATAAACATCCCACCTTATCGACTAAAGTTATCGTCAAACAAAATAAATACCCGACGCCATCTCAGTTAACTTTAAAACCTTAATTTGTTCAGTCAAAAACAAAATGGAAAATCATCAATCACTCTAGCAACTCAATTCCCACTTTATTAGTGCAGTGTTATCAAAAAAAAAAGTTATATATTATTTATTATATTTACCATGCATTGTTATTGAACGAAAATAAGTATTAAGAAAAACCATTTCGGTTCGGTTTAATAAACCCGTGATCCCTTCGAGAAATAATGCCGCTGAATCACGAAGTTGGAAAAATAAACAAGTTTCTAATTTATTCCTGTTATTCTTTGAAATTTTGCATACGAGTAGTAAAATTTGTATAGTATCAATTCAAATCATTTATTTTGGACATACGAGTAGTAAAATTTGTATAGTATCAATTCAAATCATTTATTTTGGACAAAGTCCATAACGTGTTAGAAACAGTATTACTTAAATCTAGGTTTAGTATTAATTTATTAACATATCATAAAATATGAGTTAGGTTTAGGTTAAGTTAGGTTAGGCCTTTGGAGGTTAACACCGGAGAGGTTTTAGACGGTAGGCTTCCACCTCAGCTCCTTAGCTGAGGTGGTTGAGAGTCCGTCATACCCCCCCCCCCCCCCCGCCCATTAGGCTACCCTAGCCGGGGGGGATGATGCGTAAATGCATTTCCTCTCCGTCAAAAAAAAAAAGGGTTAGGCCAGCTAAAGAGCCCGAAGGGCCAAACTACCCAGAAATCGGAGCTCCATGACAGCGCAGCTACGTCGACTGTGATAAATTTGATTTAAAGCCTTTGTTAAATTTGATTCTGTAAGCAAACACACAGCGGAAGCGTCTTCATTTTATACTACCTACTTATATGTAAAGAAGACAAAGAAATTGAATATTGGATTAACTTATCTCTAAGTGGTGGTAGGACCTCGTGCAAGGTCCATCCAAATCGTTACCACCATATTTTCCTTTAACCTACCGCCGAGCAGCAGTGTTCACATTGCAGTGTTCCGGTGTGGGGGTAAGACAACCGGTGAAATTACTAGCATATAGGCATCAATAAAATTTTAGTCCTCTGGGTTGATACCACATTTGTGGTCTAAGGGCCGTATTAATAAACTCATCTTGGATGAGATGCCCGTCATAAGATACGTCAAAGTAAACGTCAAACTATAGAACACTGTCAGTTTTGACACATCTCGAGACGAGCATTAGAGTTGAGATTAGTTTATTAATACGGCCCTTAGAAAAGCAATCTCAAGATTGTAGCCTTAAGAATGCAGATGTCTATGGGGCACATCTCACTTACCAGTTCATGTTCTCCGTGACATTAAATACAGGCTAAAGAGGTCAGGATTAAAGAAACAACACCGAGTTAAAGTTTTAAGTAATTTAAGTAAAAAACGGGACATTCAAAAACGTTTCATTTAATTCGTTAATATTCATAAGGCTCAACGAATTGAATGCATTGACCTACATAATACAAAACAGCAACCCGGAAGTCCTTTTTTAATTGTCTGACGATATTCATACAGTTCATCCAACAAAGGTTGGTGTATGTCCTGTTGTCGCTGGCGCAAATTGGTATATAAATCCTAGGGCAGTCACAGTCAGTGATTTCCTCCAGCATTGGAAGGCGATCAGTTACCTGGTGGAATAGGTCTGATTGTATTTTGTTTATTTGCGACCATTCATTCACATCGTATGGCACCCATGGTGCTGGTATGTACGGGAGACCCCAGATTAAAGCCTCTCCACACAAGAACACGAACGATGATATACTCAGCAGGCCAATAACTGAAACAACCAACTTTTTAAAACCTAATTGCATTGGCGTTATACGTTATTATGATCTAAAACCACTATGAATAAGATAATCAAGGCGGTTTACATTTTTTATAAAAAAACTACAAGATTAACTCCTCAAAAAAAAAACCACTCTGTTGTAGAATTTATGACCGACATTTTAACATAATTATTTAAAAAAAAACATGCTCGTACATAAATATTATCTACATAAATATAAGCATATCTATCGTTGTTTTGAGTAATATAATCACAAAATAGTGCCTACAGATTACTTAATCAAAACTACCTATAGCGCATTTTTAATTTGTTGTGAACTATAGATACATAGACCTTATTTTGTGTTAATTACTGCCCTTATTTTTAATTAGTTATTTTATAACAGAGAAATTTACGGTGTTTAAATTACGCGTTGCAATACTCTAACAGGGATGTACTTAGAGGTAAGTTTCATTGTGCAAAATGCAATATAAAAAAAAAACCTACAACAACTTCTTTAGCGCAACTTACATAGACGTACAGCTTCCATATTTGACGCAGTCTCTAAGTACAAATGAAATTTTACAATGTTTTTAGTTTTGATAATACAAAAAATTTATGAGTATTCATTAGCAGTAAATCGATTCAATGTAGGTATCAGTGCATATAATTAATTGCTAGTAAAAGTCATAATGGCATGTTTATACGACTGGTCAAGTGCGAGCCGAACATACTCAATGTAGGTTTTGCAATTGGAATTGTTCATATTTTTACAATTGCTCCAATTCGAAAATCATTTCGAGGAATAGGGTTTTAAAGCCGTTCTGCGTTATTAACTTTTTGAAAGATTTATCTATTTTGGATATTTCGAAAAAAGTATATTTAACCTTTGTTTGACTTTCGTTTTCGGCTTGAAGCCCTCCTAGGTGTACTCGTATCTTACTCTTCTCTTCTCAATCGATGCACTCTTTACAGAGCGGTCGTGGTCAACTGCTAGTACTATCCGGTACAGATGTCGCTCGCCGTATGATATCTCGCCACTTCTCCCGGTTCGCAGACATTCTGGTACATTCATGCAAGGGTCCGCCCACTGCAGATTTGATTTGGTCGGTCCATCGCATTCTTCGCAATCTTAGTTACTTCGGACGAGTTGTCATTGACGCGGTCAACTACCATCACCGTCACCGTCTTTTGACGGTTGATCTTTAAACCAAACTCCAGACTCACGCGTTCCATCTTCAGAAGCAACTCTTCCATACGGCGTGGACAGGTGGCAAGTAGGGTGGTGTCATCGGCGTAGCGCAAATTCGCGATCCTGTGGCCACCAACTGTTATTCCATCAGCCCAGTCTTCCAAGGTTATCCTCATTATCAGCTCCGTGTATACATTAAACAGGAGCGGCGATACTATACACCCTTGTCTGACACCTGCACTCGGGTGAAAATCACTAGACAACATTATCATCTGTCCGCACCGAAGCTACGTACCGTATCTTACGGGTTAGGCGAAAACAGTTTAAAACAGTATGTTTTAATACACTATTAAAATTACTTTTTTCATTGGATATCATTTAATTGTCGCTATTTATTAGAAAATGCCATCCCAAATTTAATATAATCATGTCATTCATAAAATGTCTGCTAAATAAATAAAGATATTAAAACAAAACTATTGGGTCAAATACAAAATGAATGAAATTGGTAAAATAGAATAGTAAAATTCGACGCCCCCGAACAATAAGTCGGCAATGTGATATTATGGACATTTTATTGTTATGCGAAATTCGGAATCAGCGGGTTAGAATACATCATGTATATTTTTTTCAGTTTTTTTTTAAAGCAATTGAATAAGATATTAAGAATGACGTGTTTATTGTATGGAAACTGCAAATTCAAAATGCGACGAGAAAAGTGTCATTACACATTAATACAAATGTATTTATTATTTTGATATTTGGTATCATGCGATTACCGGTTTATTGGCGTAAATATTTTTATGAAGTTTTTGGTAAAAGATATTACTGTATTTAATTTAACAAACATAACACGGCATTCGTTACTAACAAAGTTTTAAAGGGAAATATTTCGTTCGTAAATATTGGTAACAATTACTTGCGTACTATTTAATGCCAACTCAGATCATGTCACGAACCGTTACCCGATACCCGTTAAGTATATATTTTTTCTATTTACAAGCCATATCAAGTGTTTTTCTTTCAAATTGCCATTTTTAAGCAAATGTTTTATAACTGGATCACAGAAACCGCTAAAACCAATGAATGAACGACGGTGTTCATTTACTAAAACCGTGTGAATTACTTATTTTACAATATTGTGAGTTTTCGTTGTTGTATTAAAGTTTCTCTTTCAGAAACATAGCTGTTAGTGGATTGTCCTTCATGTGGCCAGTATTCGAACAAACTCTTAAATGCTTAAAATGTTCGTTCATTTTCTGGTTTATTATTTCCAGTAAATAAACTACCACCAATGGACTTGTTCATTTATTGGTTTCGCATACAATTTAAGAGCCAGTTATTGAACCATCGTTATTTTAAAATAACTTATTACACCTACAGCGTTTTCAGGCGGGAAAGTTGCACGTCAATCAACACTAAGTAGTAAACTAAACATTTTTATTAAAAAGAAGGATAAAACAAAATCAACAATAAAACATTGTTCATTCATTGTTTTCATTTGTTCATTTACTGGTATTTCTATGTTCAATCACTGGTGTTTTGGGGTGTTTGCGGCTTAAAATAGCTATAACTTAAAAATTTGCAATGTTATTGTAAAACGAACGTTACAGAAGCAAACTAGTACACTTGCTTCATTGATAACGACATTTATATTTATTGGTAACTACTTCCATTTTATAAAAATAATAATTTAAAGAGGAAATTCTCCTTAAGGGTCCATTCCCTGGTACGCTTACCCTATGTTACGTACCAAAAGGTGTAAATAGTTAATAATTAAGTACTATGGAACTGAGTAGACACACAGTTTTAAAAAATGCTCGTGTAAAACGGATGCTGCTTATGGTTGATAATGCCCACAGTAAGTACTTAAGTTATCAATGATTTTGTGTAGATAATAAAATGATAATGTGCATATATAAATAGGTGCTTACCTTGTAGGTACCTAACTATGAGTTCTTGTTTGAAAGTATTAAGACAGTATTTTATGTTTTATACAAGATAAATTTATTGAATCAGGGGGAGATGATTCTTACCGCTTGTAGTTATAATTTCAGATGAAAGTGCGAAATCTGATACACATTTAAATAGTGTAAGCTCAAGCAAAAAAGTAACATGCGGTCAGGTTTTTTCACAAGGTTTGTATTCTGTATCTAGTCATAATATTGTTTTATATTATTGTACCTGGATATTGCTACTTAAGGACTTTTTTTTATAGCTATTTCAGATGGAAACTCGAAATCAGATTCATTTGGGGATACGGACAACCCATATTCTAATTCAGGTGAATATAATTATGCGACATGTGTTAAGATAAGAGTAACGAAGTTAGTAACGAGTTTAAGTACCTATAATATATTTTTTATATGATAGATAAATCATTATTGAATCAAGGTGAATTAGAAACTAATTGCTTGTATTATTTCAGATGAAAATGCACAATCTGATACACATTTGAATAGTGTAAGAACAAGCGAAGAAGTATCATGTTTTTTTACAAGGTTTGTACCTATTCTGTATAACGTTGATGATATTATTTTATGTTGTTGTAGGTATCTGGATATTGTTTCTAAAAGGCCTTTTTACCTATTTCAGATGGAAACCCGGAATTGGATTCATTTGGGATTACTGACAATCCATGTTCTAATTTAGGTGATTCTTTAATGCGAGATGTGTTAACGTACGAGTTACGAAGTTAGTATCGAGCTTATTAAGTTGTATATGTTTTTTTATGATATCTATATAGATGGCCGGTAGTACTTACCTATACCTATAATTATTATGATTTGGTGAAAATGGACAATCAGGTACACATTTGGACAACCCAAGTAACTAGCGGGCATGTTACTCATATTATACAAGGTTTGTATTCAATGGTTTTAGTTGATCATTTAATATTTTTTTATCTATACACCGTGCCCGGGAATAACCCGAAGGATTTTAACCATCGATTCTATTATAAAATGTTGTATAACACGTAGTTCAATAACGCATAATTTCCGAGATTCATATTATTTAAAATACGATTCCATAGTTAGTTTAATTTGAACTCTGTCACCTTAACTTAAAGCATTATTTACTAAGAAATTGATTAAATTAATTTATGTTATACCTTGATGATATTGCTACTTACAACATGAATCTTTCTTAGTAAATAATGCTTTAGGTTAAGGTGACAGAGTTCACATTAAATCACTACATATTATAAAACAAAGTCGCTTCCCGCTGTCTGTCCCTATGTATGCTTAGATCTTTAAAACTACGCAACGGATTTTGATGCGGTTTTTTTTGATAGATAGAGTGATTCAAGAGGAAGGTTTTTATGTATAATAAGCTCTGTTTTATGTACGGGTGTTACAGAAAACTCACATAAACCGAAGCGAAGCGAGGGCGGGTCGCTAGTTAACTATAGAATTGTTTTTTTTATAATATGAATCTCGGAAACTATGCGTTATTGAACTAAATGTTATACCACATTATATACTACAAATAGGATCTAGAATCGATGGTTAAATCTTTCGGGTTATTCCCGGGCACGGTGTATAATTATTATAGCAGAAAAAATATTTTGTTGTTTTTTTTCTCAGATGGAAGTCCGAACTTCGATACAATTTCGAATACTAACAATGAATGTTCTACTTCGGGCAAATCTTCTGTGCAAGATATTAAACAAGTGATAAGTACCTAAAACTGTACGAAAATGTTGATCTAGTGATAATAATGACTGAAGATTTTTTATTTTCTATACTTTATGCCTAATTTGTTACGGGTAATAAAGAAAATTGATTATTTTTGATTATTTTATATGATGGTTTTCTTTAATACTATGTTATTTTATTATTTCTATGTCATTTAGTATTGCACGGTTACTTGAATATGTTGTTATTATATTCCCGAGAACAACAAAGCTATCATACAATGCAGTTATTTGCCTGGTTTTAAATTACTATAAAAACCTTGGTAATGACATATTACGTTTAGCCCATCAAACAAAAAATATCGTTATAAATGTCCATATTATACAGTTACAAAACCACACTTTTAAAAGATTTACCACAATAACCCAGTAAGTCACTATCACTGGGAATAAATTTTTACTCATTGTCTGTAAGATGCATTTTCTCTCATTGCTTAATACTGAACACGTATTATAAAGTTTTATTATATAAATTATATTCCTTAAAAATAATGCTATCATTTGATATATCAATGCCTTTAGTACTTCAACCGGTTGCAAAGATATTCAACAAAACCACTAAATATTTTTTCCTGTAAAATTTACATTTTGCTATTACCGACTTATTGTCCGGGGGCGTCGAATTTACTATTCTTTCGAATGGGAAAGTAAAAACCGTGAGTTATTTTTAGGTGAATCCCAACTAGTCATTTAACTAAATAAAAAGCAAGCCTTAAAAACTCGACTGCGATTTTTATATTATTTTTTGCCATAATTTTCTTTCAATTTGGCAGAGCGGAGGGAGGACTGAATGACAAAGGACCGTGCGCGCGCGCCAACATGGCTTTTATAAAGTCGAGGGTCTCAGGTAATCACGAAACATTTTGCAGTCCGTCATTTTTGCAAACGAACATCCCTTTGGAGCCTGCTCTATATTATGTGCTTTCATTCAAGATATTTTCAGGATTTTTAATATTTGTAGTTTTCGCTGGGGACATGTAAATCTAGCGAAAATGGCACTTTTAGACTTGAATAATGTTCGTTACGGTCGACCAAATCTAAAAAGCGATAATGTAATTCGCAAAAATGGTTTTTTAATCGCTATTCAATAATATATCACAAGATTGTAATGTACAAAAATGTTTTAATTATACAGGGTGTTAGGTAGAGCGTTGTCAAAAAGAAACAGGCGAGTAGAAGAGACCATTAGCTATCCATTTCAGGTACTTTAACCCTTAATTTGTCTAAGGGCTATTTAATACAGTTTTTTTTATAATTTTATTACAAGACACCGAAATTCGACCTTTAAACCCCGAAAAAAAAGGAACTACTTGGTGTATTGACAAAATTTTAATTTTGATAGATTGTTAAATGTTGTGGTGTTCAAATAAAACTGTTACTGGAAGCGTAAAGCTACTTTAAAAAATAATGGGGGCTCCCAAAGTTTCAGAAACCGATAAAGAAATCTTTCAACCTCAACTTTACAATGAAATTAAAAAAAAACCAAAGTGATTACAATTCTTCCAATTTCCTAAAAACATCTCCTGTTCACGCCAATTCTAATGGTATGCCACATGCATAACAAAAATCTTAATAATTCGAGTTATTTGCTAATAACTTGTTGAATGTGGCGAATTCGATGTTTGAGAAAATTTACTTCTCTGTTCATTTACCACGTCTTACGCAGTTAGATAGTGTTTTAACATCCTTCTAACATATGGAAGATAAGGTTAGGTTAGGTTCGGTTAGTAATTTATTAAAATTTTATAAGTAAAAATCTGAGGATATTGACTCAGGATCCCCAAAATGGTAACTTTTCTAATTCATAGTCACAACACAAAAAAAAGTTTTTTTATACAACAATTGCTCAAATTGATGACTATTTTGACCAATACAGGCACGATATCTCTTCCGTATTTCGACTGTCGTCGTTTTTAGTTGCATTTCTTCTTTCATCACTTGAAAACCATGTTCAATTTTCTCAATTAAATGATCTCGGCTTCTGACTTCGGTGGCATAAACCAAATTCTTTGCATGTCCCCAGACATAAAAACCATTTTGGGGATCCTGAGTCAATATCCTCAGATTTTTACTAATAAAATTTTAATAAATTACTAACCGAACTTAACCTAACCTTATCTTCCATATGTTAGAAGGATGTTAAAACACTATCTAACTGCGTAAGACGTGGTAAATGAACAGAGAAGTAAATTTTCTCAAACATCGAATTCGCCACATTCAACAAGTTATTAGCAAATAACTCGAATCATTAAGATTTTTGTTATGCATGTGGCATACCATTAGAATTGGCGTGAACAGGAGATGTTTTTAGGAAATTGGAAGAATTGTAATCACTTTGGTTTTTTTTTAATTTCATTGTAAAGTTGAGGTTGAAAGATTTCTTTATCGGTTTCTGAAACTTTGGGAGCCCCCATTATTTTTTAAAGTAGCTTTACGCTTCCAGTAACAGTTTTATTTGAACACCACAACATTTAACAATCTATCAAAATTAAAATTTTGTCAATACACCAAGTAGTTCCTTTGTTTTCGGGGTTTAAAGGCCGAATTTCGGTATCTTGTAATAAAATTATAAAAAAAACGGTATTAAATAGCCCTTAGACAAATTAAGGGTTAAAGTACCTGAAATGGATAGCTAATGGTCTCTTCTACTCGCCTGTTTCTTTTTGACAACTCTCTACCTAACACCCTGTATTTATGACACCGCGCACTAAGATTTTTTTTAGGGCTACATGTCATGTACGGTAAGGGTAATTTTTTTTGTACATTATAATTTTGTAATATATTATTGAATAGAGATTAAAAAGACTCTATTATTTACTATTTTAGTATAGACATTTTCAAAAGGGTTGAAAAAGCAGCACTCTATTTGAATAAAAAATAAATTTATATGAACGATGCACATTTCTTCTTGAAAAGGTCTGTTTAAGTATAATAAAACTACAGCTATTCAAAATAGACCTTATTGTATACCTAATAAAATTCACATAAAAAGAGTATTTTTTTGGGTTACTCGGTGGCGACTCCGACTAGTTCCATTTTTACGATTTTTAGGCTTCCGTAGTCAAACTAGGAACCCTTATATTTTCATCATATCGTTCCGTCCGTCCATCCGTCCGTCCATCTACAGCCTAGCTGAGAGACTCTTTGCACTAGAAAACTGTAATTTGGCCTGAATATACATATTAGTCACGCCAAATAAGTGGTAGAATAAAATCTTGAATGGATACGACGCCGTGTGTGGAGGCCCTAAATCTGCTGGATCCAAAAAAATAACATGCATTACGGGACACGTTTTAGGGTTCCGTACGCACAGACAGACCCTATTACTAAGCATACGCTCGTCCCATGATTTAAAAACCTGTATCGTTTGAACGGGTACGTGTCATAATAATGTAAAGTTCTGCTTACATCACAATACATACTGGTCATAATAATATCACATTTTTTGCAACCGTACTTATTTTATTTTAACTTTTCAGGATTCTTACAAGATCCGCTAGAAAATCTGCTTTCAAATAAAAAAACCCGCATCCAAATCGGTTCATCCGTTTAAGAGCTACGGTAGGTACCACAGACTTAACTTATAACTTTCCTCTTTTTTGCGTCGGGGGTTAAAAACTAAGGAGTTCCTAAGTACGGACCCCTCGATGCGTGAGCCCGACTCGCTTTTCATACATACATACATACATAAACTCACGCCTTTATTCCCAGAGTGGGGTAGGCAGAGCTACAGAATTTCCAACAACTATAAAAACTTTTTGATAATTCTGTAACCACATTTTGCACACTTAGGCACTTCGCTTTTCACCCTTTTTTTAGCTTTGCGTTTTACTAATGAGTCTTTTTTTTTTCAAGTTGGATAGCAACTGACTCACGTGACATTGTGTCACGTTGCCACTAATTAAGAACATAAAACGAATGGCATTACCTTTTTTATTGTAATGCGGTGCTAATATAAGCATAAAAAGTTGCTTAATTGTATTCTGTCCGATTATTGCAGCAAAAGTTTTGAACCAACAATGGCCTGTGAGTACTTTTATTTATACTAACGCTTGTTTCCCAGAGCAGGCAGAGACCACTTTTATCCACCAGCTACGATCCTGACAAATATCTTCCGCTTCTTTCACATTCATACATCGAGTCATGCACGCACGTCGGTTTTGGGTACTTAAGAGTTGGTACTTAAGTTGAAAACTCGAGTGCATTTTTAGGGTTCCGTAAACGATGGGGTCCCAACGGGAACCTATTCTGCCGTCCTAGACAAAAACCCAGTAACTAAGATAAACCTCCTGTTTAGCCATATCAACCTTATTATCAATGACATAGAATTGAATCTGCTTTGGTGATTGAATTTAAGATACTGCGTATTGGCTTAGAGTATTAATATGGCTCCACTGTCCGTCCGTCCTCACTTTAAACAGCTTCAATTATTTAACCGTAATTGATAAGGGGTAGTTTTTTAATTTTTGAATTACGGCTGATTTAACTACGAAATAATTATGAGAAATTGAAGTTAATACTCCCCAATACAAGAAACATTTATTTCTACTTTTTTTTTGGTTGTATCGTTAAAACGGTAAAATACAAGCGTCAAATTTAGTATAATGATTATTTTACAAACCCTGAAAAAAAAACAAATAGGTACTAAAAAAAACTTTGTATCTTGTCTGTTTTAAGCATTTTTCATGTTTGTGTACTTTTTTATTATGTAACTAATACTATGTCATAAGTATATTTACGGCTGTTGTTGTCCTGAAAACCAATAATAAAATAAAAAACCTACTATGCGGCAGTATGGAACCCTCGGTGCGCGAGTCCGACCCGCATTCGACAGATTATCGTCTATATTATGCTTAAAAAACAACCAAAATAAGAAACTCGTAATATATAGGTACAGTCAACCAAAAATGTGGTCTACCACCTACGGTTGAAGTTCAATTACACGTCATGGTACAAGTTCGATTCTTCGTTGCAATAATATTATGACAGTGACAAGTTAAGTAACCTTAGCGACAATTAGATCTCACAGAAACTTTTGTCAAAACTGGTAGACCACTTTCTTGGCCGACCGTACTAGACAGACTATTAATTTGTACGAATCAACGTAGGGTAAAGTCACCAGAGCGCCTAGACAAGATGCTACGCTTGCTAGCGTTTCTCTTCGTTTAGTTTTTAAACCAATCGCGTCACTGGTAGATGACGTTATACGAAAAGTCACGTGATGTGCCAGTGACGCGATTGGCTTAAAAACTAAACGAATAGAAACGATACTTAGCGTAATGCATCTTGTCTAGGCTCTCAGTAGTCAGCCAACCAGTAGTCGGCCTCTGCCTATACTTTGCATGAGTAGAAAGAGTACGATGGATATATATTTCCCATTCCGCACTCATACTCGTATAAGGTCGACTACGATCTCTGGCTGACCACTGGCAACTTATATACTTATATACCTATCATGAATTTGACTGTTCCTTGTTCCAGGTACGATAATACTGATTGTTTTATCAGTGTTGGTAGTGGATCAGGTTGACTCACAGCAGTCCACACTCACGCCGCTTTCCACTTTTATGGAGTGTAGGTGGTGTCCGCAGGTATTTGTACCCGTTTGCGTCAACGACACGCTACAAAATGCAGAGGTTACCTACCAGAACGAGTGTTTTTTTGTTTGTAGAAATATTACTACTTCCTATGTATTAAGAAAGGGCATTTGCTTGCAATATTAGTTATAATAAAGCTTTTCAACTTCAGTTTAAGAAAAGCTATTTATCTACACAGATAAAATTAAACCTTTTAGTATTCTCATTTGTATTTTTTCTCTTCTACGCGACTATAACTCTCCATGGGTTTTAAGGTACAGGCCCAGTCTACTTTGAAATCCGCCAGACACTGCTTTATTTGTAACTATGATTTGGTTAAATAAAAAATATTCTTATTTTAATTTTATTTACCACCATTCACCACAGACCTAAAAAAAATACGGACGTAAAGTTATATATTATACTTAATAGGTGTGAAGCATGCATGATCGGCAATTTCGTTCGATATACACAGGCTACTGTCACACAGATGCACTAGGTCTGACAACCCATTGCCATTACGCGCTGAGCCACAGCACGAGTGACATTCGATTTTACGCCAGTGAAAATGCCATCTTGTGTACTTAAAACATGCCAAAATTATAGGAATACATTTAACTTTAAAAAGTCACACGGTATCGCTTACCACGTGTAAGGAATTGATTCGTGTAATCTTGCATACCTAAATATGTTTTATTTAGGTACTTTGATGCACATTATAAACAAAAAACCGGGCAAGAGCATGTCGGACCATGCTCAGTGTAGGGTTCCGAAGCCGTAACGACAAACACAAAAAACTATCTCAAAAATCAACATGTATGAACCAATTTTCTATTTAAAGTTATTTGGCGCTGTCTTAGATGATTTTTAGTAGGTATAAACACTTTAGTCGCCTGTATCTCAGGAACTAATCATGTCTACTTAGCCGTGATAGTTTTCCTTTAAAATTCGTTATATGCACTTTCGTTGAAGATTTTTTTCAGATTTTTAGTACTTGTAGTTTTGGCTGTAGGGAGGGGGGGACACTTGACTCTAACAAAAAATAGCGCTTTAAAGCTTAATATTTCATAAACGGATCCCTTAATCGAAAAATTGTTTATATAAACCCGCAATATTTTTGAAAGACCTATCCAACGATACCCCACACTATGGGGTAGGCAAGAAAAAAAAAAGACATCCCCACGTTACGTATAGGGGAGGTGCATTAAAAAAAAATATTTTTCAAAATTTTATTTTACCACTTTGTTGGCGTGACTAATATGTACATTCATGCCAAATTACAGCTTTCTAGTACTATGAGTCTCTGAGCTAGACTGGGGACGGACGGACGGACGGACGGACAGACATGGCGAAACTATAAGGGTTCCTAGTTTGACTACGGAACCCTAAAAATGACAGTGTTGTCAGTTTTTTCCGGAAAAAAATCCCTACAAGTGGGAAAATGTGTAGTAAAATAAATAACGCCGCTAGTTATGGTATGGAACCTTGCTAATGCGAGTCAGACTTGATACGAGTATATCACTAAGTTACAAATAATCTAAGAAACTAACAGTATTATCAAATGTTAGAAATCTGTTTAAACTTAGAGTACCTCTAATTTGACAGATTGTCTTAAAATTTTGCGACACTCGGATTTTGAGAGTGCCTCAAGGCTCAATTCTGGGCCCACACTTATTTTTGATTTATATAAACGATCTCCCCTAAGTTGTGCATGACAAACATGAAATAAGTAGTTCTGTTTGCCGATGACACTTTACTTTTATTCAATGTAGGTAGAAAACAGACAAATTTAAATGACATTAATTATTCGTTGTCAACAACAAAATTTTCTCCATTTAATGTGAATGGAGTGAATTGGACTAGGTATAAGACTAAAGGATGAGATGATGGTAATCGAAGATAAAACAGTAATTTTAGGAATAACTTTGGACTTTAAACTGCAATGGAAGGCTGGTATTTTTCCACCCTTGTGAGTAAACTTAGTTCTGCAGCGTATGGTATGAATATTAAATATGTATACACTTCTTCGCGACCTCTAAAACATTGCATGTAATTTTTGATATGGATTTGATTTAAGTTAGTATTGACTGGGACAGTATTTTTCTGCAATAAGGCTTTTTAATAAACAAATAGGATAAGTACTTTTTAAAGATGGCTGCGCGGTGCGCGAACTTTAATACGCCATGCAAAATTGAATCCAACCATATCCAAATCCGCCTTGGTTTAAGGATTCCTTACCAAAATGGTGAACAAGTTTAACAAAAACAAGATTAAAAAAATATAACTGCCGTTTGGATGATGTCGTTAAGTGATGTTACTTATCATGAATACATTTAAAATTTCGCCAATTTCACATTTAAATAATGTTAATATAACCTATGATTATGACACTCTAGTTCTTAAGGCGAATCTACCCACTTTTTTTTTTTTACGTATAATTTATTACGGTTTAGCCATTTAGTAGTAACGAGGGAACATAGAGTCGGACATACATACCGATAGAAGAGATCCCTGAAAGGAATGACTATGAACATGTTTTTGCTAATTAAATCCTACTCTTGACTCAATTTTTTTTCGCATCAAAAACCATTCATATCTCGCAAAAAAATTACCCTTTAATTAACATGGGAATGGTCTTATTCGATTGAGCGTAAAAAATTACATGAATAATGATAATAAACTCGCCAAGTACAACTACCCCCCTGCCCAGTGCCCATACCCTCCCGATAGGGTTAAGACCTTAATTTTGGTAGGACTCGGCCAATCCTCATTCCTAATGCCAATATAAAGTTATAAACAAAGTTTCATTGATGTACATATTTTGCCTAATGATGTAAAAATATGCTAGTTTTCCTGTTTAGAACGCAAAACCCAACTTAGTGCAATAAGACCCTACCTTAAATAAACCTATGCCTTGCCAATTAAACAATAACCTAGATTAAAAATTTAACCACCCATGAATGGCTATTAAAACCGCGTGTTTTATTTGCCATTTAACTCTTATTTCAATCCAGATCTTAGTAGAACGCATAAAAGTTCGGTTGGAAAGGTTAAAACTAGATTCCTTTTTTAACCCAAAATGTTTCAGTGTAAGTATATTTTTAAGTAATGAATATCCGAGGATAATCTCACAAATATTTACCTTTTTTTGCTTTATAAATCTCCTCCTAAACCTAACCCGAAGAGGGAGGGAAGTTCGTCTAGATTCTAGCAAGTGGAAGTAAATGGTCTCTGCCTACCCCTACGGAAAAGAGGTGTGATTGTATGTGTGCCGGTAGGCACGTTTAGTAATTGTTATCGATTCACGTATTGATGAATTGCATTTTGATTAGACATTATCTGTACGTGTAGCTAGCGCGCATTAGTTAGTACTGAAGTAAGTTAACGTTGTATGTATACGCATGTGTAATTGTAATTAAATTAGATTGTAACTGACTGACAAAGTGGTTACTCTCTCACCCCCTACCATTATGAACATCTCCGGTAAAGTGGTGACCCCGACAAAGAAGACAATGCCGACTGAACAATGATCGTCGCTACCCCGCCCGACGTCCCACCAATATGGGGTAACCACCGGTAAAGTGGTGACCCCGACAAAGAACACCATCGTCGTTACCCTGCCTGACTAAGAAGCATTCTCACCGGAACCATTACGCTGTTGCGCGTCAGTGAGAAGAGCGAGCAGGATGACAGTAACAAGACCAGCAGCTCCAGGAATTACTGCAGATCGCATCGAGTCAACTGAAATCTCCAACATACAGTGTGTTACCGGCATGCGGGCATTTATTAAAATTGCCGATAATACGTTGCTTTAGCAATTGTTTGCAAGTATTACGAGTATCAATTAAAAAATAATTAAAATTACTTCACAATTAATTTTCATAAAAACTGACCATTTTTAATGTAGTGCATGTGCTGCGTGTTCATCGTTATCAGTATCGCTGTTGCATAGTACAAGGCATGTCGTGGTACGGGGGCAGATCATAATAATCAAAGTATCCGTCGACCGTCATTTTACATTTGTCAAATTGCTGTGCTTTACATTGCTGGCAATTAAAATTTTGTTACAAAGTTAACAAAGCCTGAAAAGTTGTTTATGAATTAAATTAATGTCATAGTTACGTTAAAGGTAGACGTTATTTTAACCTACTTTCAAAAAAGCCAGGGTGCTGGTAACACACTGTATACCGCATTCCGGAGTACAGGACGAGGTACTGGTTTCACTAGAAGTGGAAAATGGGCGTGTGGTATGGTTATGCGGAGTTCCGCCATTAAAATTAATATTGTATCAGCAAACGCAATAAAACATTTTTTTATTCTTACAGATCTGTTTGCGGTAACGTTCGCCATCGTCGTTATTTGGGCGCAGCCACCTCCGTACAACAGGATTAAGTTCATTCCTATTCCCCAGAGTTTTTGGTACAACAACAAACTCCACTGGCCCATTTTAGAAGAGATGAATTCAACAGATGTGGCCTGTTACAGGTGTGCTGATGTTTATTTCCCTGTATGCACTTCAGAAAATGAGACATATATAAACACATGCCAATTTGTATGCGATCCGCGGAATAAAGGGCGTATCGTTAAAAGAGGAACGTGCCTGCATTACTAGCCGAATTAATGATTAATGACATTGATTGTGTAGTCTTAGGAAACGATTTTTTTTTTATATACGTTCAATTTGAACTTTTGCCCTACGAAAATTGGCTAAGTGTACATTTCCCGACGTGACACGACTGATGACTGGTGGAAAATTTACCCGCCATTTGTAAAATTCATACATTTTCGAGGTGGGCCTATTCGTAAAAGTGGTAAATTATGATAGAATTATTCAAAATAAACATATTTTGTTACTTATTATAAAAATTTTTTATTAACTTGTCAATAGAATAATTAAACAGAAAACAAACAAACGAAAGAACTTACAAACTTACTTAAAACTACACTAATCTAACAAACCGCTACCAGTGGGCATTGTTCCTAAAATGCTGGCAGCATTGCCACATTGAATGGCAATGCTTAATCTTTGTGCCAAGTTTAGGCCAGCATTTTTGTCACGGGATGCGTCGATCAGGCGCTTTGACAAATCTTTAAAAATACGGTGTGTTATGTAATGTAATACTCTTAAGTGCATCGGAGGCGAGATATTTAAATATTCATACCCGGGCGTTCTTTTAATATCAAAACTGAATACTTAAATCTTTAATATCTCCGCTCCAATATTGTTTAACGCCATAAATTATCTATCTTTATATATAATATATCTATGTGTATTTAGAGGTCGTCTAAATAACTATGTGAAAATCAACCGTGGCCGCTGAAAAAAAATACCTATGTCAATTTTCTTCATACAAAATTACTCAATGCCCTTTCCGTATTAAGTCAAACTACTTAGGATTCAATTTTTTTTAGTATAAAACTGTTTAATGGTTTAAAACACATACAAAGTTACAAAAAATATCTTAAAATACTAACTACAACCAAAAAATTAAAATTAAAACGTACAAAAGAAGATAAAACACAGAGCAAGATAAAAATAAATATACATATATGACACAAAATAATAATAATTAAAATACACACAACTTAGTCGAAAAGCCCCCCCGCGCCACTCCCGGCGGAAAGGTGCCCCCATCACGCTCGCCGCGTTGCCGCGCTGAATCGCGATGGACAGCCGTTGCGCCAGAAGGATTCAAATTACTCGATATTACCTACATCCCTTTAGTTTCTCAGCCTATGTGATTAAATAATAGTCTTTACAAACCATGGAATATAAGTGTTTTTTCTATCTAACTATTCGATAAGATATTACTTTTACTATTATGTATTATGTATTTTATTATTCACCTTTAATATAAATAAATGGTTGTTATTATACTTTGGTTTTAATGCCTTAATCATTATCATCTGGGGGGTTATTATGATATAGCTATGCACTTTAGTTTACGCTGAGAGAAAAGAACAAAGCTATATAAGTGCTATTAGTTCTGTCCCTTACGCTCGCCGTAAAATGAACTGCATAGCTGTCATAATAACCCCGTGGTAGGCTTATTGAACTAGGTTTAGTGTTTTGGGCTCCATAATATTAAGACTGCGCCGAGCAAACGACGAGCGTCCAGTGGCGCCCTCATTACTTTTACTGGGTTTTCTAATTAACTAAAGAATTTCCTTGGACCCAAACAAAATGTGTTTGTAGCGCAAGTATAAACACAATTTATGAGATACGGAACAAACTTTAATAACAATTACCCTTTGAGTAGTCAGCTTAACGGGAAAAGGTGGCCACTTTTTTTCGTTAAGTTAATAACTCGAAGGTGAATTGTTATTAAAGTTTGTTACGTATCCCATAAATTGTTTTTATACTTGCGCTACAAACACATTTTGTTTGGGTCCAAGGAAATTCTTTAGTTAATTAGAAAACCCAATAAAAGTAATGAGGGCGCCACTGTACATGCGGCGTACGCTCGGCGTAGTCTTAATAAGAAGAGGTATCATAACGTTAACAATACGATGACATGTCAAAGGCATGTAAGTTCACCCAGTAGGCAGTGACAGTGACAAACTAACAAACTAACATCATGATGGTAAAAAGTATTTATAATAAAAATAATGTTCAGTTCCTGTTAAGATAGTTATCTTGAGCACTAAAAGCATTAGAGATGGAACTGGTTTCAACTTTTCCTGCCTTAGTTTGCGAACGACGGAAACTTTAGCGAAGGAAATGAGCCTTGAGAAGTTACTTTTTAAGAGATCGGGTAAAAAGCCGGAGTACGTAAGTCGTTGGAATTTAGTGACCGATTTTAACTTTACTTATTAAATCGATACATTTTGACCAGGGGCCCTAATATGGCTGCATTTATCGCGTGACAAAGTTTGGATAAGGCATCCGTCACCTTTTGACACGTATATAAGTACGAGAGTGACGGATGCTTTATTCCTATTTAACACGCGATATAGACGCAGCCATACTAGGCCAACTGCGAAACTAGTAGGGTAGCGTTTATCATTTAGGGCCTGTTGTTTGATCAGTAGTTAAACTAACTAATCGTTAAAATTCGAAAAAGGAATTGAAAATTTGACACATTTCCTTGAGATTTCTTAAAATTTTCGATTCCTTTTTCAAATTTTAACAATTAATTAGTTTAACTACTGATCAAACAACAGGCCCTTAATGTTGGGTTCCTATATTCAAGCCGCGGGCAGATAAGACTTATTTCAGGTTGAAATTTGACATTTAACAATACAAAATGTGTCAAATATTGATCTGAAGTAAGCTTTATCTATCCGCGGTTTTAATATAGGAACCGGACATAACTGAACTGCGTAGCTATATCATAATAACCCCCAGGGCCACTATTCTACCAAGTAAAACCATATTGCATCTATCATATTTTAAATAATCAAAAATTTCCGTCAATAAATAAAAATAAATACAAAAACGTGTTGAAATGACCACGTATTATAAAAATATATGTAATAACTATAATAAGTTGTAGCAAACTGAATAAAGTAAAACCTTTTAGCATTTCGTTGGATTTAATGTGCTTTAAAGGTTTTTAAGCGCAATGGTACCAAGTACAAAACGAAACCCTCAGTGCGCGAGTACCAACGACTCGCACTTGGGCAGTTATTGTTAAATGATGACAAAATTATTTCTGCGAAGCAAAGTAACACACATAATATCATGTCATCCAAATATAATCCTTCTTAGCTCCACCGCCATCGTTTGGTGGTCTTGATGGTGGTGGTAGGACCTGGTGCAAGGTCCGTCCCGATCGCTACATTCTACTAGTGTTCGCACTCATTGTGATGTTCCGGTGTGGGGATAAGAGAAGCAGTGAAATTACTAGTATAGCATTCCATTTTACTTAGTTAGAATTGGCAACGCATTTGGAGTCAGGATTGCAGTCTTAAGACTAAGATTGTATTTTTGAGAACGTATATGTCTGTTCGTCTAAGACCCTACATATCAGCAGGCGGATGAGAACCGAAAAATCGGACCCAATTTGCAAATAGTCAAGCGAAGTCAACCATAAAATAAACGAAGGCGAAAAAAAATCCTCTCAATTTCTATCTCAATTTTTCGTCTCAGAACGGAAAGGTTCATAGAAAATTTGAATTGACCAAATGTTTGGCCCTCCCTCAGGCAGGCATATGTGTTCATAATATGCCAAATCACTGTAAAAAAAAACTATGAAACGTTGTTACTTGTAAACTTAAAACAATTATTTTCTCACTAAGTGCACTCCGAAATCCTTCTTGCAAAGTCTCACATTAATTGCGTTATGAAACTCTGTCATAATTTGTTAAAGTAAAACTTTGTAAGTGAATTTATGCTTTGGGTGTTTACGTGGAGTTATTAGGTACCAGAGCAAATAAGGTTATTAGACTGATCTCGACCATGCAACCCTCCAAGGGTTTTTGGGTCGGCGCAAGGGACAGACTTACCGCGTCCTCGGAGACAATTAATTCGTTCCATTTTCAAACTTGCCTATGAATAACCTAACCTAAAATTTAATATTGCACGCTTTATTGCTGACTCTGCACATACTTAAAAGACGAGTCAAAAGAGTCTAAAGGCAGCCGATATACTATGAGCCATTGAGTGCATAATATGGTCACCTTCGTCACCATCATCGTGAATTTAATCATACCATAATTATTGTTTTATCATCGAAATTGCATAAGTTTGCTAAACTTTAAGTCAATTAAAAGTGATTGAAATCCTTAGTTTTCGTAATTCCAAATGAAATGTTTTGATAAAAGACCTAAACGAACCGTATAGGGGTGATATGCTCTTAAAATGCCCGTTTTAAGAAAATAAAACCCTGATCACAGAGTGTAAAAAGAACAGGGGGCCTATTCTGCCCTCCTACGGAGAAAAGGCACAAGCGCAATAAATTCATAGAAGCATATTAAACACTCAATGCTTATAATAAGGTTAGAAGTGCAGTACAATTCATATAGTAGTTGTGCCTTTTTTCCGTAGGAGGGCAGTATTATGAGCTCATTATTTCCAGCATTTTCTCGGCATGAACAGAATTGCCTGTCAAATTCGTATTACTTACGAGCTCATAAAAAGCCATTCTGTTTCAAGACATCAGCCAGGGTCAGGGTCAGGGTTGCCATCACGCCTAAAAGTTGGAACTTTCCTCGCTTGCTGATCTCGGTTTAACTTCGGTGATGATTTCAGCTTCGATATTGGAGTCTGCAGGCCAGAGGATTTGATTTCTAGCTCATCTTGCAAAGGCAGGTAGATTTTTAAACGACTTAAGGTCAACCGGGGTAAAGGCGTCACTGTTTTTTTACATTTTTTTAAGACCTAAATAACGATATATGTATTTACTATATTGAAATACTCATTCGTTCTGTTATTTTTACAACTCTTTGGGAATTTAATTCGTGTGTTAAATTTTTCGCTGCACTATAACTAAAAGATATATAGGCATTTTTTAAAAAAACGAGATTTTAGACGCTTTTGCCCCAGGTTGGGAAAATGCATCTTTTTAAAATAATTGTTAAAAGATTGCAATTAGGCCTTCAAAACTTCATGACACGTTTCTGCAATACAGTTTTCTAGAAGGTTTTATAATTAGAAGGGCCCAAAAACAGCTATTAATAAGCTGAGACAGAAAATAATATAATTGGGATAAATGCGTCTTCAATTTGTAGACGCATTTATCCAAACCTAAATACCAGATGTCGTAAACATTTTTCTTCAATTGAAAAGAGTGAGATAGAAAATTTATGAAAGCGATGTTATTTTCACCTTGTGACCGATTGCGGGTAAAATCAAATAGAGTTTTTCGATTTTATGTATGCAAGTACTTATTCTGATATTAAAAGAAAGCGGACACGACTCAGAATTTGATTATAGGTACAAACAAAACACCAAAATCTATTGTATTTATTCATCACTAGCGACCCGCCCTCGCTTCGCTTCGGTTTATAAGAGTTTTCTGTAACACCAGTAAGTACATAAAATAAAATAAATATATACATATAAACCTTCCTCTTGAATCCCTCTATCTATTAAAAAAAACCGCATCAAAATCCGTTGGGTAGTTTTAAAGATCTAAGCATACATAGGGACAGACAGCGGGAAGCGACTTTGTTTTATACTATGTAGTGATAATTTTTAAACAATAATTCAATAAAGTTAAAATTAAAATTACGTATCAAGGAAAAGGTTGTTCACCACTGACATTGGGGCAAAAGCGTTACACTGACGCAATTACCCCAAAGGTACTGACGCATTTAGCCAAATTTGAAAAATAACCTCCATACACTTTATATGGAATTAACTTTAAACATTAAGCATTTTAAATACAAATTGGAGTTCGTACGTGTGAGTTAACTAAAACTGGTCATGTTTTAATAAAAAATAATACCGAAACCTAAAGAAAAAACAGGATGTAAATGGATTTTGAACACTTACCTCACGCTCCGCGTTGGTCTGGATTGATACTAAATTTCAAAATGGTCAACGACTCGAATAAGATCTGTTAAAACGCCCTCTATGGTACGCGTTTTCCTCCAAGTAGTTCAAGAGTCTATCACTACATGGCGGGAGCAGTTGTAACTCACGTTGTTTAAAAAATAATTCGAATAAACGCAATAACCCCATAGTGGCTTTTACCCCGGTTGACCTTAAGCCTTTTTCTGCTTCAGTCAACATATATAGTTAGTTATAGTTTTCATTCTCCTGTTTGCAAAGTAATGATTTCAATATCACCAATAGCTGGATGAAAATATATTCAATTCAGCCATTTTCACTCGTTATTAGACAGTTTTTTTATTATGAAATAACTTCGACTTTTTAATACTGGCTATTGAAGCGACTCAAAAATAAATTTACTCATTTTTAATATGACAATATTTTTTGATTACTTATCCTTGAAGCCTACGAGTAGATACACTTGCTAGAGCTCGTGCAAGCCGAGTATTGTAGGTAACATTCTCATCCCATAAAAGCCATCCGTTTATGACCTACCCCAAACGCTACAAGCTACGAATCAACCCGTGGATTTGCGTTATTATTTCCAGTCGTGTTCGTGTCGGCCCGTAATTAAATGTGGTGGGGTTAGCGGTCCGCGGTGATATTGCTTCAGTCTGTTAGGAGTCGCATTGTTTATTGCATTGGCGGGTTAAGTGAATGTGGCTGCAGCGCCATCTACCGAAGGCTTATCGAGTTAGATTAGTCGGTTTAAACGTGGGCGCCATCTATTGTGTAACTAATTGTTAAATTTAAAATATTTCCTTTTAAATACTAAAAAAACCTTGGAATAACGAACGAATCAAGTTATGATATTCTGATAAGTCTTGTACATTCTTGTTCTAAGGCCAAGCAGTAACATATAAACTGGATTGGTTATTACGTTAATTTGTTTTTTTTGTCTTTAAATACTTTGTGAATATACTGATGGTTGGCTATTAATTCATTTTTTTTTTGGCTTGTGGAACAGTTTTGTGGAAATTTATGAAGATAATTACATTCATTATGAAAACTTTATGGATATTCTATTAGAAAACTGTCGTCATGTGTCTTACCTTCACTACATTCTTTAGTTTAGCGCACCGAGGGCCACTGTACATCCGGCGTACGCTTGGCGCAGTCTTAACACTGTCACACTAGCACATTACTATATTTTTAATTTAAGTAGCGAGAAACCTTGGCGTCAGCTGATGAAAAAAGCCATTGTTGAGGTTCGTCCAAGAGTGAATCAAAGACTTGTGTTACACCGGGCTTAGCATGGTTGCGTATATCGCGTGACTAATAATGGATAAAGCATCCGTCACTCTCGTACTTGTTCTCGTGTCAGGAAGTGACGGATGTTTTATCCACATTTTATCAAGCGATAATCGCAGCGATATTAGACTCGAGGGCCCACTACGCTAGCTAGCGTTTCTTTCCGTTTAGTTTTTAAACCAATCGCGTCACTGGTAGATGATTTGCTACGAAAGTCACGTGATGTGCCAGTGACGCAATTGGTTTAAAAACGTGTCATCTCACATCAATCAAGTGACCCTCAACTTGTTGACACAGCGGGCCTAATAGCTGCGTTTATCACATGAAAAATTTGGATAAGGCATCTGTCACCTTCTGACAGGGAAATAAGTATACGTGACAAAAAGTGACGGATGCTTTATCCACAGTTGACACGCGGTATAGACGCAGCCATACTAGGCCCGCTGGTATATCGAGTCAATGATACCAGTGAAATAAATAAATTATACACATCAATATTCTCGTTTAAACCAATACAACAAAGAGTTTATATCAAAATAAAATTCTTCACTCTTTATTACAATATACAGTTTTTTTATAGACAGTCGATGTCTTTTAGATGTGGATAGTATAAATAGGTATTTTGAATACTACAAAAATGTTTTTCGTTAACGGCAACAACTTTGTTTGCATTTTTTCTGTGGGAATAAAAATCCGACCTTAGGACCGTATGAGATTTGAATTAAGAGTGAAATATCCATCATTGGTCCCATCAAACCTAATTCAAACCACCACCACTTTTGAGCGTGTCATGAACGAATTTCCCAAGATGTATCCTGATAAGAAGGAATAGTGGCAAATGGAATGGTTCAAATAATCTAAAACAGAGAGAGAAATGTGGACAAAAATAAAAGTGACTAAGATTGAAAAGAATATGCTTTGATGGTTCTGGGACATTTGGAAAGGATGGATGAAAGAAGAACGACGAAAGAGATATATAGAGAGCGAAAGTAAGGTGTACATTTTCGAATCAAATGGGAGAAATACTGGAAAAGGTCCAAGTTTTAAGTACCCGAAACCGACGTGCATGCATGATTCGATGTATGAATGTGGAAGAAGCGAAACAGATTTAGAAAGAAATAGTCTCGGCCTATCCCTCTGTGAAACAGGCGTGATTTAATGTATGCAACTAAAAATTAACTAACGGCTATAAAAATATATAATAGTTGTATGAATATTTAAAAATAAAAGGTATTTAATACGGTACGCAGTTCCCTGAATGAAGGACGTAGACGGTGTCATTCTGGCCAATGGCGCACTCCATGGCGCATGGATTGAAGTACGACTTCGAGTTCGACGCACAAACTGGATCATAGATCTTAGAGCATCCACAACTGATTAATTGGGGTTTTCCATCCGAAGCCGTGTCATCATTTTGAGGCCTGAAATTTGAGGCTTCCTAATATTGTAAATATGAAATTGAATGAAAAGATTAAGACAGCCAACTTTTCATCCCGAAAAATTTAATATGTCCCGATGGAATAACGATAGTCAAAATCTACGCGGATGAAGTCGTGGTCAGAGCCATAATGTACATTCATCTCTAATTAATAGCTGTATCCCTCTTGGCCTGTCAGTCTTTCTGTTAGTCTGGATTGCTAATTATAAACCTTAATTAAAATAATGTTTTATATTACATTTGTCTCAGGAGTTTTGGTAATAGTGGCATCTTCGTTTGCTCGAGGCGGACCAGACCACTCAGTATTGTAATACCTGGGGAGCAAATATCGGATAACACCAAACAAACCGCGATGGCCAGTAAGATCACCTGGTAGGATCCCCCACGTACTAAATTAATAGGTAGGGGATCCAACCAGGTGATCTTACTGGCCATTGCGAAATAAACGTAGTTTTGTGCATATAATTAGACATGTGCGCTGATGGTCAAACCGGCGGCGGCGTCAGGTCAAAAAATATCGGCGGTGTAAACGTGATCCGCGTAAGGTGAAAATAGATTAAAATATGGGAAACGGAAGACAATTATATTTTCATCCCATGATTTCATTTTAACGATGGCATCCCGTAATCAGGAACTCTTCTAATTATTCAAACAGCAGTCAAAACCCGTGTAATATCAGAAGTATTAAGAGGTCTAAAATACTCATTTGGATACCTTATAAGACTGCACCGAGCAAACGTCGAGCGTCCAGTGGCGCCCTCATTACTATTATTCTGTTTTAAATTAACTAAAGAATTTCCTTGTAATCAGTTGATACGTTTTTGTAGCGCAAGTAAAATCACAATTTATGGGTTACGTAACAAACTTTAATAACAATTACCCTTTGAGTAGTCAGCTTAACGGGAAAAGGTGACCACTTTTTTCCGTTAAGTTGATTACTCGAAGGTGAATTGTTATAAAACTATGTGGTATACCCTATAAGTTGTGTTTCAATGTATAGTACAAAAACCTACCGACCAATTTCCAGAAAATACTTTAGTTTATTAGAAAACACAATACTAGTAATGAGGGCGCCACTGTACATCCGGCGTACGCTCGGCGCAGTCTTAAACATTGCTGAAAGAAAAAACTCCATGAACTTTCCCATTGGACTGAAGCAGTCAGATCCATAAAAAAGACTTCTTTTTAAAGAACGTTCTCGCCCTTTTTAGTACACCCAAGTCTAAAATATATACTATAGGACATCCACTAAAGAGTCCTGAAAAAAAATATCTACAGGACTGTTTGTATCCAGGTCCAGGACTTTTACCAAATTTAACGCTTGTATTATGGTAACTCTTTACTACACGTCACCAATTACAACATTATTGCATCACTATAGAATGTAGCGAACTTTTGTCCATACGGGATCTCTTTTAGTTAACTTTGGAATAGAATAAGCAAGGACAATGCAAAAGGATAGGCACATAGGTATGATATACCGTTTTATCGATACAATAAAGAAAATAGGTACGTTGAAAAGAGTTTCTTTATTTTTCAACTATAATATTTTTTATTCTGAAAAGTAATCAATCCGCTATGTCTTATGGTTCAAAAGTTGTTCTTTAACGATAAAACAGAAGGACGGACGGATATGGAAGGTTAAGAAATAGAGTCCCGTTTGTACAGAACCCTAAAATTGCATTATAATTGAACTTACATGTAATAACCATCAAATTTCGCATAATGACGCTGTTATGCTGTTACTGGATACTGTCGAAATGAAGTGTCGCTAACAGGTTTTAATTACTTGCGGTAATCAATTACGATGTAACATTGATTTCGTTTGCATAAAGTTTGGCTAAAATCAATCATGAATTCATTCAATTACTCAAGCATACATGTCGCACATTGATTTTTAAAACTTCATTATACGATAAACACCTTTACATTGTACACAGACATTGTGAAATGAGGAGAAAAGCACGAAAACCAAAGGATAGCCTTGATGATGATGAGTGGGGACGCGGCCGAGGCAGACGGGCGGTCGAGTGGCTCTCCAGTCATTCCGCCCTGTTCCCCTTGGTCAGGCCTCAGGTTATTGGCCCGGCGGCGCTCCCATCCAGCACTGATCCCATCTTCTCATTTTCCTACAGAACAAAAGTGCGTCCTGTAGGTTAATGCTTTTAAGTGTCTCTGCTGATAATGCGTCCTCCCCGAATGTGCGATGTCTCAGTGACGAGTACATTACACACTCGGTTAGAACGTGTTGGCTAGTTTCCTCTTTACCGCAGTGTGGGCATCGAGGATCCTGTTTGACTCCTATTACCGTCAGATGTCTGTTGAGTGGACAGTGTCCAGTTACCTTGTTCTGTTCCTGTTTACCCTTCCTATCATGAGTTTGGATTGTCTGCATCCCTGTGTTGTTATCCATAGGATAGCCTTAAGAATTGCTAAATTGAAATGACAGTGGGCAGAGCACATCGGTCACAGGACAGATGGCTAATTGAGTCAAGGAATTTCCAAGTGGCGTCTGCGCACTTCCGAGAAGGAACGATGACGTGGCTAAGGTTGCGGAAAACCGATGGATGCAAACGGCATATAACCGGAGGTCCTAGTAACAAACCTTGTGGGAGGCCTATGCTATTATGTTGTTCTCATAAGTCATTATTTTTAGTTTAAGTTTAATTGACCTTACATTTTGTAGTTATTTATTTTTGGTAGTTTTAAGAATTTATTACTTTATTACCTTATTATTACTTCATGTAACTTACTTTTTTCTTTATTCTCCGCTATGATGGTTTTGTCCGTAGCGCTGGTAGATACATTCAGTTGTTACATACATACACACATTAAATCACGCCTTTCCCAGAGGGGTAGCCAGAGACCACTTCTTTCCATTTTCTACGATCCCGACAAATATCTTTCACTTCTTCCACATTCATACATCGAGTCGTCCACGCACGTCGGTTTCGGGTACTTAAGATTCGGCTCTTTTCCAGTATTTCGCCGTTTTGATTTGAAATAGTACGCCTAGGGCGGCCCCTTCCGACCCTTCCACTAGTTTGTTATTTAAATTAGGTTTGAAATTAAGATAGTTCGTTACTTATTTAAATTTTTAGGACCGTTTCAGACGGCCAACATTTGAACTGCAACCCAGCTGCAAAATGGCAGTTCGAAGACAGTTATGATGCAGTTGACGTAACTGCATCAAAACTGCGTTACAACCGATCAGTCCTCTCAATATTTAGGTATATTGGTAATCGCAATCATGATACGAGTATTAATAAAAGGTTAGGTAGCATTAAATTAACAGTTTTATTGAGAAATAAAGTCTTAAATAATAATAATAATAATAATATCAGGGGAAAATCTCACACAAATTGACTGATTTCCAAAATAACCTCTTGGCTTGTACTGTGGGTACTAGGCAACGATAGACACAAGTGCTTCAACTGCCAGACATTCTTGCATGGCAGTTTAAGACTGCGCCGAGCGTACGCCGGATGTACAGTGGCGCCCTCATTACTTTTATTGTATTTTCTAACAAACTAAAGTATTTTCTTGAAATTGTTGAAATGTTTTTGTACTACAAAGTAAAACACAACTTATAAGGTATATCACATAGTTTAAAAACATTTCACCTTCGAGTTATCAACTTAACGGAAAAAAGTAGCCAACTTTTCCCGTTAAGCTGACTACTCAAAGGCTAATTGTTATTACAGCTTGTTACGTATCCCATAAATTGTGTTTTTACTTGCGCTACAAAAAGTATCGTCTGATTGCAATGAAATTATTTAGTTAATTAGAAAACACAATAATAGTAATGAGGGCGCCACTGGACGCTCGCCGTTTGCTCGGTGCAGTCTTAAATCAATAATTTACTTTAATAAAAGACGCAAAAGTAGAAATGAGGGCGCCACTATACATCCGTCGTATGCTCGGCGCACTCTTAAGATCTCTAGCTTGTATAGTCTTGACGATGCGTTGGCTTATTTGTAGTGCCCTGCACTGCCTACAAAGCTACCGGTCCTGGGTTCAAATCCCGGTAAGGGCAGATATTGGGGATGAGATAGAGGTAAAATCCAAATCCTATTTGACCTGAGGGGCTATTGCTTAACGCACTCGCAATCGTAATTATTTTCATTTTGAAAATTTAAGGTTTGTCTGCATACAAAATAGAAACATTCCGCTTTGAAGCCAATTTAGTTTGCTAGTGCGTTAGGCAATAGTGACGCGGTTATGGTATTGTTTTAAACTCGGCCCCCATTACTGTCAAGTAAATAAGGGCATGTTGTTAAAATTCGAAAATTTGACACATTCCCTTGAAGCTCTTTACCTATCGTCCCCTTACTTCTAGAACCGCTTAACTGCATGAAGTATAGTTTTGAGAAAAACGCATTTAAAGGTTTGAGGGTTTAAATGTCTAGTTAAACCCAATTCTAAGTAAATGATATTATAGATTTTATAAGGAGAGGTTATTAGTAATCAAAACTGTAAGAAAAAAAATAGTATAATCTTTAAACAAATGGTTTAAATTGAGGCTTTTGTAAAAAAAGTGGTGCAGATAAGCGGTTTTTGCTGTAGAGTCAATTTATTCGTATCTTTTAAACTAATAGGCTTCGGCAGTATTAATTCAAAGTTTAACTTTCTTACTTATATAAGTTTCACTTTGGACTAGAAAAATATTGGGAATTGTGATTAATTATGCAGTTATCTTAGTTTATATTACAGTCACGAGTCAGTTAGTTGGTTTTGGCTGTAGAGAATATGATATTTCAGAATTAAGTGCACTTAAAATGCTAATATGTTACTAGTATGTTTTGTACTGTAACTTATTTTACCGACTGCCCCGTCTCTACAAGATATAGCGGTATGTTTTGTAAAGTTTGCACTATTCAAAACTTAAAACTATTCGTTTACAAAATTTCATCGAATTATGTTTACTAATAAGGCGTTTATTAGATAAAAAGCAACATTGAGACAAACATTGGTGTTGACTGGAGAAATTAGTGGGTAAAACTAAAATAAACGTCACATAGGTTTAAAAAATTGTTTATTAGGGTTATAAAAAACACGTAGGAGTAAACAAAAAAAAAAAGGGTACTCGCTCAGATCCATCAAATTATCGGCCTATCGCTTTAACATCCTTGTTCTCCAAGATAATGGAACATGTTATTAATCGTCAGCTGCTGAGGTATCTGGAGGATAATCAGCTATTAAGTGACCACCAATATGGCTTCCGCCGTGGGCGTTCAGCTGGTGATCTTTTAGTTTACCTCACTCATTGTTGGGCTGAGTCCGTGGAGAGCAAGGGCGAGGCATTGGCCGTTAGTTTGGATGTAGCGAAGGCCTTTGATCGGGTTTGGCACAAAGCACTTTTGTCGAAGCTGCCTTCTTATGGGCTCCCAGAGAGTTTCTGCAAATGGGCAGCCAGTTTTCTTACGGGGAGGAGCATCCAAATAACAGTTGATGGCTCATGCTCGAAACTCATGCCCGTGAATTCTGGTGTACCGCAAGGCTGTGTATTGTCCCCTACGCTGTTTCTTCTGCATATCAACGATATGTTGCAGATTAGTAACATTTATTGCTATGCAGATGATAGCACTAGTCACACGCGCTACTTTGGCCGGAGTAATATTTCTCGAGCCGACACCGAAGACTGCCGAGCAAAGCTTGTGTCTGAAACTGAGTCATCGCCTGATCCAATTTAACCCCACTAAGACACAATTGTGCGTGTTATCAGCCAAGAAAAGCCCTTTCGTCACAACACCTCAGTTCGAAGGCACTTCCCTCGCCATCAAGCCCAGTATCGGAACCCTGGGCGTTGACATTTCTCATGACGTTAAGTTCCGTAGTCATTTAGAAGATAAAGCCAAATTGGCTTCCAGGAGGCTTGGCGTGCTTAGTAGAGCAAGACGGTACTTCACAGCTGACCACTGCCTCCAACTTTATAAGGCTCAGGTTCGGCCGCATATGGAGTACTGTTCTCATCTCTGGGCTGGGGCACCCCAATACCTCCTTCTTCCACTTGACCGGATACAACGCAGAGCGGTTCGAATCGTCAACGACCCAGCGCTCTCCGTCCGATTGGATTCCCTCTCTATCCGAAGGGACGTCAGTTCACTTTGCGTGCTGTATAGGCTTTACAACGGGGAGTGTTCTGATGAATTATTTGGACTTTTACCGGCCGCAGAGTTCTACCACCGAACTACTCGTCGCAATGCCAGGTTCCATCAACATCACCTTGATGAAGGGCGTTCTTCCACCGTGCGTTTCACTAGGCACTTTTTGCCTCGTACAGTGAAACTGTGGAATGAGCTCCCTTCGGCGGTATTTCCCACCAGTTATGACATGGGTGCCTTCAAGAAAAGAGCTTACATCTCCCTTATTGGCCGGCAACGCACCGACAACTCTTCTTGAGCTGATGGTGTTTATGGGCGGTGGTGTTTACTTCCCATCAGGTAACCTACATGCTCGTTTGCCTCCCACTGATATAAAAAAAAAAGTTATTCTTCGTCACTGCTAGTGTCGGCTGCGGCTCTGGATTACAGTTATCTGAAACATAATACTAGCTTTAAGTTATGTACTTAACTTACATCCCTTTTCTGTACACATTGTATTTTCTTTTTTCATTTTGTGCAATAAATAATTTTAATACATACACTGTACAATAACTAATTCTTTACCCTAAAAAGTTTTTCCTAAAAAATTCATTTTGCTGACACTTTATTGTTGCCGACTGTACTTGTACTATTGATAACAAACTCGCTATTGAAAGACGACTCAAACGAATCCAAACTCTATGGACCTACTATAAACCGTTGAGGAGTTCTGATGGCCACCGTCCGTCTCGATCAACTTACCAGCTCGTTGGTACCATAATATTATTGTATTGTCTTCGGCATCACACTAGCATGCAAAATTTCAAGTATCTCCAACAACGAAAAGTAAGTTAAAATCGTCTTCCAAGATTTATTTAAGTAAGTACCTACATAGTTTCAAATTGAGTCAATCAAAAACTTACCTACTCAAAATTGTTTTGTATACTTACATACATACATACATACATACCGTCACGCCTTCATCCCAGAGTGGGGTAGGCAGAGCTACAGAATTACCAACAACTTTAACAGCCAGTTGTTAATTTGTATACTTAATATGAAACTAAGACATTTAAAATTGAAATAGGTAGTATTGAATTTTGTTAAGTGACATACCTATTTACTGATAAGTATGTAGGTAGGAACGTGTTATAATCCGCGGCAAACAGTTAAGAAGTAGGTAGTTGTAATACCTACCTAAATTGTTTTCACATTCGACTTACATCCTTTGGTTGATTTGTCCGTGACTTGGCGACTCATTGACACCAGAAGATAGCTTGTTGTCATCATCTATAACGAAAACTTTTTTGTTTAGGTATGTTGGGGTCAACGCCCCGCGCGATTTGCCGTAATTAATTATGTTCAACATGCAAATTCGTTGTCTTAAATTAATGACATTGACTAAAATAGTTCGCCTTATTTAGCTTTAATATTGTTCTCGTGATTTACCTAACCTATCAATTTTAACATAATTAATAGAAACAGTCATTTTTACTTACCTTTATGCAAACCACTGTTTCCAAGCACCAAGCTTAACATTTTTTTTGTACGGGAATTCATGTTTTAACTTGTCATCACTGTTATTAGGTAAATATTACATGCGTGCACGCAATCGGCGTCGACACTTGCAAACAGGTGAGACGCGACGCGACTAAGCGCCGCCGTAAGCGCGGTTAGCGCCTAGCGGGGAGGCCCTCACTAGGGAGTACAGCGTGAAGCGCGTACGCGCACGTTAAGCGGTTTTTGCTGTATCGGATTCTACCGGCGAAAGCAAAAAAGATGCAAACAAAACACATTATAATATGTTTTTGTTGTTTTTGCTGATTAATATTTTAGACTTTTGAGTAATTAGGAAGTGGAAAAACATATTATCGATTGGTTTGAATGTTTTTGTAGATGGCAAAATAAACGTTTATATCTTATGGTTATCACCAAAAAACTACTACACATGTTTAGTATCTTATTAGAGTAACTAAATTGTATTTTATTTAAACATGAAACCTGCTTAAACCACTTTAATGAGGACAAAATGTTTTTCTTCTTAAAAATTTAAAAATATCGATTATAACAACCATTTAGTAGCTTTTGCTTGTTCAATATCAAAAAAATCGCCGTTAAACTACTTTAAGCAAGAGGCTATCTCAGGAACGGAGCATGGTATTAAAAAACGGGTTTTACCAACACGTAGATATTGGAAAGTACTTTCTAACGATATTCGTAACTTGATTTTGCCTAAAAGGTACTTTAAGCGGTTCTAGAAGTAAGGGGACGCTATAGTTTAACTACTTATCAAAAAACAGGCCCTTACAGCTATCAAAACGTTGACATTACTATAGCAAAACCGGTTTTCTAGGCGGTTAACGAGGTCGTATTTGACCAGCGATATTGCCTTACACATTCGCGATCTCATTTGACTTCAAAGCAGAACAAATTTTGTTACATAATAAAAAAACACTAATATTAATATATTATATTAATATAATATTTTTAATCGGATTATGTTTTTATAATGGTTTCTTATTTTTCTGCTATTTTAAGCTTAAATTGTATTCTAATTTTAATAGTTTATGATTAAATAGAAATATCTGGTAATACGGCCTTTTTGTTTTATCAGCACGACGTTTAAAGCGGTCGCCTATCCCATCCTGTTTTAGACCACGCTTGTACTTGTTTCACTTTAGAAGTCGAAGTTTGTATAGATTGTATCTGCATGATAGCTTATTATTTCTATGTCACATTACCAAAGCTTAAATAATTTTCGAAACTTCATAGTTTACGACCAAACAGTAATCTAAAGTTCTTAAAACAAATGTGTTTTTATTTATTTATAGCATTTTGCACAAAAGAATCTTACTTCTAAGTACAACCCTGTTAGGGCATTGCATATCGTAATTTAAAAAACATAAAATTTCTCTTTTATAGAATAATAAAAAAAAAAATTAGGGTAGCAATTAATGTTACACATAATATGTTCAAAGGTAATCAACCGGACACCACCCATTCACAATTACTGGTTTTTATTTAAAAGGTACACAATTTCCTTTAGAAACTATATAAATTGAGGTGATCCCTTTGAGGTCACATTCCATGGCACACGGGCTGTAGTAGGACCTCATATTTGAGGCACAAATAGGGGCATAGATCTTCGAGCACCCACAAGCCTGTAAATTAACCTTTTTGGTTTGTTCTGGATAGTCAGGGTCCATACTGGGCCTGAAAAATGCAAAAATATGATTTACAACTTTGCGGCAGCTGATAACGCTGAAACAAAGAAATTTTTTTGGGTAAATGACTTCTTTTAAAGTGATCGTTAAGAAAAAAATTAACACCCTAATGATTTAAAATGACACTTGTAATAACAAGATCTGCGTCGCTATTGCCTAACGCACTCACAATCTCAATTGGCTTTAAAGCGGAACCATTGTTTTCATTTTGTATGCAGACAAGCCTTCGATTTTCAAAATGAAAACAATTGCGATTGCGAGTACGTTAAGCAATAGCCCCTCTGGGGGCCTTTTATGGCTGCATTTATCGTGTGATAAATTTTGAATAAGGCATCCGTCGCCATCTGACAGATAAATAAATACACGTGTCAAAAAGTGACGGATGCTTTATCGCCGCCATTACTGTGAAGTAAATAAGAGCTATCAAAACGTTGACAATACGGGAACACGTCAAAGACTATACGGTTTTTACCGCCTAGATTAGAAGTGCAGTAAACAACTCTAGAAAGTCAATTTTAAGTACTTATAGTTAATGATTATACTTTATGGCATCGGAAAGGCAAATTAGCATATAAGTGAAAACTTAAGTAAATGATCTCTTGCATGTAGTTGCGAATAGGGAATGCAATTTAACCGGTTATTAACCGATTTTGTATCAATATAATTGGTTAAAACTGGTTATTTGCATTCCCTAGTTGCGAACCATCTTTATAGACCGTTCAACATTCTGTATTTGAAATTTGACGTAAATTTCATACTAGTTTTGGACACAACTACATGCAACAGGTCATTTACTTAAGTTTTTCACTGAATGTGAGATAATTGCATTCTCAAGACCTCAATCTTAAGACTGCAATTACAAGACCGCAAACGCGTTGCCAACCCTGAAGACTTAAGATGGGATGTCTCATGCTAGTAATTTCACCGGTACTCTTATCCACATACCGGAACACAACAATGCGGGCACTGCTTCTTGGAGGCAGGTGTTGATGGTGGTAGCTATGATTGTACCAGTAATTAAGTATACTCTTTGGCAGATATGTTAGAGATATTCGTTATAACATGAAAAAATTATATCAAAACTGGTAGTATCGAATATTACACACCCATCTAGTCAGCCGTAAGCAACTAGTCTATAGACTAGGTACGTATAAAATGCACTATTTCCTGCTTTCAGTTCTGTGTCAAGTGAATATCTTATAAGCAGTGATTTGCCTGAACACCCGTAGATAACCGATCTTGCACAGAAAGGGCAACTCATTTTAAACTTTAATAATACCATACTCATACCTTTTAGACATAGGGTAAAGTCACCAGTGACCAGCCAGAGATCATCAGTCGACCTTATATGAGTGCAAAGAGTTGGAAGTATATCTTTCGTACTCTTCCCACTTATACCAAGTATAGGCAGAGGCTGACTACATGTCTCTGGCTGACGGGGGACTTTACCCTAATAGAAAAAAACATTACACGGGCCTTATTAAAACTTCTTTTTTTATGGCAGAAGAACGCAAACAAACACACAAGCCACGTGCCCTTAAGTAGGATCCGAGGTCCGAAACCCATACGCACATAATGAAATCTCGAGACTACAATCTCACGACTACCAATGCACTTACCCAGAGAACTTCAATAATATTTAAAATATGGGCTAAACCAAAGCGGAAACATGTCTAATATAAACCGAGCTTTAAAAGCCTGACTGATTTTTTGATATTATCATTGAAATAACTATCTAAAAGAAATTTCCCCTCTCTTTACTTTAATTAAAATGTTATAGTAATACATAACCCACCTTAACGCAGTCGGTAAAAATACCCTCACAATTAGACCGAAGCTAGTACCTTCAATAAGTGCTTTACCTGTCTTGGTAACTACTCTCTGCACATTACATGTACTCATAGAATATTCTAGTATACCGATTCACAACCTTGTGGCGACGAGGTACAGTCGGCCCCAACCCTGTCTAAGCGAATCTTCAAAAAAAAAAAAAGAAACACACGTTTTACACGTCGTCGATAACATAAAGTGATACTACCAGCGCTTCGGACAAGACCATCTTTGCGGAGAAGCGCCGCAAGAAACTCCAGCAAAAGGTAATTTTTTCAAGTTGTATTGAAACTTTATGTGTGGTTGTCTTGCACCGTCATATGCATTTATTTGATATGATATGTGCTTACACATTGTTTTAAATAATTCCAGGTTGTAAAATAATACGATTTATATAAAAAAATGCTGACAGTTGAGTTTCTTGCGACGTTTCTTCTTAGCAGTGGTTTCCTGTTAGGAAGCTCTGGTAGATTTAAGACGTGTTGCCCGTGTGTGTTTACTAATCTGATAAGGAGTAAACCTCTCAAAAATATTATTTGGCTATTACTATTTCTGGTAAACACCTTAGCCTAAGTGTGCAAAATGTGATTACAGAATTATCAACAAGTTTTTAGAGTTGTTGGTAATTCTGTAGCTCTGCCTACCCCACTCTGGGAATAAAGGCGTGAGATTATGTATGTATGTATGTATGTATGTACTATTTGTGGTTTAATTATAAACAGACCTTCAAACAGCACTACTTTGCGATACCGTTATAATTATCGTTATTCACAAGCTATAAAGTTACTATCGCATACTCGGATCCATAGCGGTATTTATCACAACGATATAAATTTCATATCGATTTATGATATAATAACGTTATTCACCACTGTTACTGCACTTAACTTCATTACCGCAATCACCTTCGTTGCCGCTCATCTCATAACATGAAACATTACAGTCGGCAGCTGCGCAATTCTTTGACTGAGGACACTAGAGGCACAAACCGGCAACAGTGCCCGATTCATAATAGTAGTTTATGTGATTGTACATAATGACATTAAACACGATTGTGGGTTTATAAAACGAGCCAAAGGCAAATTTCATAATAACATCACACAAGTGTTTAATGCCTAATTATGTACAGTTACATACACTACTTTATCTAGCCACATCCCAAAAGCCTCCATGACGCATTCAGGAGCTGTATAATATTATGACTGGGATCGCAGCGTTGTTCTGGGCCACTAACAGTACCTAATGATTAGGCATAAAGTTAGTTGCTTTGTCACGGATATCAGAAGGCGTCGCCGAAATATCGCAATCATCTTGATCGCTCATTTTATGGTTCAATTTCAACAAATTGATCAATTTTATACAACAAAACAAAATCTTAACCGGTAATAGCGGTAATGAAAAGATTCAAAACATTCTGGCAGCTGTCATATTAATTTTTTATATTAAGAGATAAACTACAGTCGGCTCCAACTATCATATCGTTCGATATCTTACTTACGTGCGACATTTGTCAAATTTATATGCAAATTGACAAATTCATTTCGAACTAAACGTCATCTCGACTGACATTAGTTTTTTTTTAAAGAGATGTTCGAAATTTGAATGAAATAATACTATCGAAATCCATGTTATTTTTAATAACATTTTTACAGATAAGGAATTTGTTTTAACAAAACAGTCTATTTTTATGGTGGTCATCGTTAATAATGTTCTTGAACGCATCATGGTGGGTTTATGATATTTGGATAGATAAAGTCATATACAACGTGTCCCTAGCCTACGGACACAGAATGAACACACTCGTAATATACTACTTCTCACAAATGCTGTAAAACAGTTTTTGTTTTAATTAGAAGTAAAATCAACAAGATTGTTTTTTAACAAATTTAATTCCAAATAGGTAAACTACTGAAACAAGTAACATACTGTATCATTATTGACACGAATAAGATGAAAAGAGATGCTTGTGTGAGTGTGACACGCATGTCAAAGTCAAAGGCAGGAATATGTCTACAGGCAACACACACGATCGGAATAGGTGAATGTCTAATAGAGTAAAAAGAAGGTGCTACCTACAAAGGCTAACATTTTAAAACCATTGTTTTCTCGGTAAATATTAGACCGATTGTTTTAATACTTAGCATATTCGTCACAAATAAACGTGTAGTGTGCGTCTATATCCATAGGCCGAAGACACCTTGTTGGATATTTTTTATGAAGGTTTGATAACAATTGCTACCGAGTGTACCGCACGATAATGCCTTTCTATATGGCCGCTGTTACACCGTGTAATTCCAGACTGACACCTAAGTGGATTAGTTCAATGGATATTGCTGACAATGGTTTCCGTGTCTATGTAATTGTCCCTGCGGTTATATGGCCTAACAATGACTGTTAGACCCATTAACAGATTAAGTTCAATATTGATACTGTGCTCAAGAATGTGTATACTTTAACAATGCTTGACCAGCAAACTATATTGCCTTTGACACGTTTGGAAGGTGTTGTTTTTATCTCAACCGCTTACATACATACATTAAATCACGCCTGTTTCCCAGAGAGGTAGGCAGAGACCACTTCTTTCCACTTGCTACGATCTTGACAAATTTCTTTCGCTTCTTCCACATTCATACATCGAGTCATGCACGCACGTCGGTTTCGGGTACTTAAGATTCGGCCCTTTTCCATTATTTCTCCGATTTTACTCGAAAAAGTACGCCTAGGGCGGCCCCGACCCGATCTGTATATCTCTTTCGTCAATCTTCTTTCGTCCATCCTTTCCAAATTACCGAACCATCAAAGCATGCCCTTTTCAATCTTAGTCACTACATCTTCTTTTATTCCACATTTCTCTCTGAATTTTTCATTCCTTACTCTATCAATCAGTTTCACACCACATAATTATACACAAAACGCAAAGAGCGCATTTCAACTGCATTTACACGACTTTTATGCTTGTCCTGCCACACCCAACATTCACTACCATATATCAGGGTAGGGGCCAGCAGCACTCCATTGTGAACAGCCAGTCAGTTTATTATTAATTAGCTTAATATAGTATCCCACTGTTGAGATAAGGCCTCCTCCCTTGCTTTCCACACCCCTTTCTCTGGGGCAATCTTCAGCCAATCCTTCAGAAAAGCATCCAAGTCATCCCGCCATCTCAGCTCAACAAGAGCTATCGTAACGTTGACATGACAATAGTACGTCAAAGGCAATGGCTAATAAATACATGTTTAAGCTGCGACCACACTGCTGCTTAGGATACGGCGACGGTACGGAATCACAGTGACGTGTCGTATTAGTACCGTTTTTGACGCATGCTCCACACACCGCTGCTTAAAATACGGCGACGGTACGGAATCACAGTGACGTGTCGTATCAGTACCGTTTTTGACGCATGCTCCACACACCGCTGCTTAAAATACGGCGACGGTACGGAAACGTAGTGACGCTGAGGTGTGGTGATAGGAGGGAAAGGGGGGAAAGGTTCGATGCGCAATTATAAGACGTGTTGACACTATGAAGATCCTTTAATGACTAACTCATCCTAACGTTACACAAATATATATACCCACCACAACGCGTCATATCCCTGTCACTGCGATTCCGTACTGTCACTGTTTTTTAAGCAGCGGTGTGGGCGTAACTTAATAAAGACGCGCAATTTTTAAAATGGCGCCGCAATGTTAAAACATTTGACAGTCAGATAAAACAAACTACACTCTATAGCCAAAGAGTTCCATTTTCAAATATTACATTTGTAATTTAACAAAAACATCTAGGTATTACGAAATTCTAAAGCGAAAAACATTCGTCGGTTTTATCTAGGATTTGAACCTACATCTCCTCTGGCTCTACGGGCCGATGCAGGCGCATTAACACTAATGCCTCCAAAACCCTACTTAAGATCCACGAAATTAGTGATCGCTTGCTTATTCATACTCGGAAGGTATGCTGGCGCCATCTATCGTTGTTTATTAACAAACGACACCCATGTTCAGATTCAGATTCAGATTTTATTACTCAATATAACACAGTATAAATTACATTACATGTCAAATTATATGCAGTTACATTGAGATCGTCAGAAATAGAATTAAATTATAATAGTAAAAATCAAATCATTATAATAGTAAATGTTTCAAGTTACATTGAAATTTGCATGAGTACAATAGGCCACTTTATTGTAAAGATTTCTAATTGACAGAAACGTCTGTTGCGAAGTTCTAAAGTATATTAAAGCGAAAAAGAATCCTCGGTCTTAGGTAGGATTCGTACCTTTATCCCTGGCTCTCCGGGCCGATCCAGGCGCATTACCACCTGTGCCTCCTGTGACAAGTGATACAACTTGAGTTGTAGCAGTTAACGTGTTCTTTCATGAAACAACTTAAAAAAAAATAACGCATCGTTTGCTCCAACTCCCGTGTTCCTAGGCCTTCTAGTTTCCAAGATACTTTCGTGTAAAATGATACAATTGACCCTTTTTTTTCCCATTTTCCGTGTTTAATGATATTTCTCTAGTTAAAACACTTCAAAAAACCA
Source organism: Acleris laterana (assembly GCA_963966035.1). Classification (NCBI taxonomy): domain Eukaryota; kingdom Metazoa; phylum Arthropoda; class Insecta; order Lepidoptera; family Tortricidae; genus Acleris; species Acleris laterana. Next base: position 5,511,929 of record OZ014461.1, read on the forward strand.
TAACTATATATTTTTTTTCGTGCCTCATGATATATCTAAAAATGTATTATTAATCACGGTTTTTATGTCTTTAAAAATGTCTGTGTCTTTTGATATAACTCGAGTTATATCATTTATCACCAGAGTTTTGCGTATTTTGAAAGATACAACTTGAGTTAGATCAAAAATTAACCCTATATTTGCTTCAATTGGTATGTGTTAATTGATACAACTCGAGTTATATCAAATGTCTTCAAATATTTCCTAATCTTTGCAAATGTATAAGTCAGTTGTATCAAAAATGTGAGAATATTACGACCATTTAGAACCTATAAAGTTTGGTGCACAGTGATACAATTACTATAAAATAATAAAATAAGCATACGGGGACAATCTCACACCAACTGAGCTAGTCCCAAACTAAGCTCTAGGCTTATACTTTGGGTACTAGACAACGATAAATTAAAAACTTAAATAGAGAAATATATCTTAAATATATATCTAAACAAATTTATTGATACTTACCATAGAACCGTGTCATAAAAAAGTGTAATATGTAAATCGTAAGGTCTACTAATATTACTTTGTTGTGACAGAGTGTTGTAAAGGTTAAGAATAAAATAGTTTATCTTTAATAGTTATGCAAAAAGAGACCAATAATAAATATCCGGTTTCGAGATATAGCCGTTGTTAGGTAAAAATAATAATTTATTACTTTCTAGTATGTTTTCTTAAACATAAATAACCCAAATTGATAGAACATAGTATGATGTACTTTATTAAGCACATGTTATACAAATTAACTGGAGTATTCGTAGGTTTTAAAAAAAAACAATGTAGTAGGACGTTTTCTATGCAACTAATATTTGCTATATTGCTGTCGATCGTAATTCAATGAAAGCGACCATTATTATGCTGATTTATGCTGATTACAATATTGCATTCTTTTAGTTTTTGGAGTACCTATTCGTAGGCTATAGAACTAATATTTGATATCCTGCTTTCGATCGTCATTCAATGAAAGCGAAAATTTTTTTAGCTGACTTATGCTGATTACAAAATCGCATTCTTGTTTTTTGGAGTATTCATAGGTTTTTTAAAAAACAATGTAGTTGGACGTTTTATATAGAACTAATATTTGCTATCCTGCTTCCGATCGTAATTTTAATAAAAGCGACCATTTCTTTAACTGACTTAACTGATTACAATATTGCATTCTTGTATTTTTATAAAGAGAGCTATATGCTATATTACTCTAGTTGTCTCATGCTCATTATAAATTCAAGATTGTAGTATTTATATAGAAAGAGCTAAATGCTGATTGTAATAAGTAAAACACTCATTTAAAATATTTTTATTTTATCAAAGGTTATAAAAACATCACTGCGAAAACTACCAAACATGAGGTAGAACGAAAAACAAAAATTGCTCAAAGCGACTATCTGCCTAGTCGTTGTAAGTAGTTTACTTACATGAATGTGCTCACTTGATAAGTACATTACAATACAATACAATACAAAACACTTTATTGTACACCAAACAATAACAATACAGAGATACAGCATTATTAAAAACAACACAGGTAAACAACAGGCGGTCTTATCGCTGATTAGCTGGTACATTTGTTTGTATTCCGACTAATCGACTAATAGAAGATTGGCTGTGTTTTGCAGATTAAAAATATCATCTTTTAACGGACAAAATAGACAAAATCAAGTACTTTGGCGGCTTTCGACATTATAGAACCCACATATCGTTATTGGCGGTTTTATACATAATGGTATTCAATGAATTGGCGTGGTTAAATAAGTCCCTTTCAACATAACGTAGGTTAAACAATCTAGTTTACGATGGCATAGCTAACTCATTTTCCGAAAAAAATAGTCTGGTGTCTTTCTACATAACTAATGGCCATAGTGTCTCTACGTCATCGAGGGTGGGAGCGCACGCTCGCTGTGTCGCCATGAACCGACGCGTAAGTATGATTTCTATTGTAGGTAATTTAATAAATGTTAATATCCTCTTACGGTTGCGATATATTATGATCTACATGTGTGTCGCTTACTAGTTATTTGTGTAAAATATTATGACAAGATAAAAACGGTAAAAATCTCTCGTTGGAGAGAAACGGGTATTTACCAACCAACGTGTTTTATTTTGTGAAGTGGCAGGTTAGTAAATGCTACTGTTCTGTGGTGACTTAAATTATTGTATCAAATTCAGTATGTAATTCAGGTGGACCATGCGCTATGTCACTTAACTACTTACTCGTACTTCCTACTTCGACTGACGGCGAGCTTAATTTAAATTACTTTATTTCTTACCTAGCTGAGGTTTAGTTATCATTATTTTCATGTTTTGTAGGTGATTATTGAGAATTATTATTTGATTTGTTGTGTAGGTGTCTATATAGTTTTTGTTTTGAATGACAATATGCACAGTTTAATTTACCTACTGTATGGTTGCAACATCGTAATGTTGCTTTGAAATTAAAGAGTGTAAGTTAATTTCTTTACCCAGTGATTTAATGTCATCATGTTTAGTACAAAGATATCATGATTGCTATTATTTGTTTTAATCAATTACTTACTTGTATTATTTGACACAAGTTTATTCGTAATCAGACCCAAGAATAACTCGATATGTAACATTAGTCACGGTTTAAATTACGTTTTTATTTTGTGATAAATGATGCAACTCACTAAAAATCCTTATATTTTGTCCGTTTGTTTTAAGAAATATTACTAATTCAATTCCCTACAACTTGTGTATACAGGTTAGGCCTCTAACTCAAGAAATAAGAGAAAAATGAAGGTTTCAAAAAAAAGTTGTATCAGTCATCACCAGAGCTCTTTGATTACACTTTTTTGTGTTAAATAATACAATTCGAGTTGTATCATCTTACACGGGTTAAATAAATCAATCTGAAATGTAAAATGATACATTATGGACGTTTCTTTGAATATCTCAAAATCTATAACTAGTATCATTATTTTTGTCAAACCAGTTAATAAAGTGATATTATATGTTATAAAAATCGGTAGCAATTTTCAAAAAAATCTATTCGTTTAGAAGCAGTATTTTTTTTAAACTTGTTTTCGCTCTCCTGAAAAATCGTGTTTTTCGAGTTGTATCACTTGTCACAGGAGGCACAGACTTATGCTTATTGTTTATGTAAGTGGCGAGTTCCGGAAACTTTTAGTGTGATCTAAGTATGTATTGAACCTGTATTCAAGAATGTATATACTAAAACAATTCTAAACCAGCAAACAATATAGTTGCCTTTGACATGTTATTGTACTGTTTTTACATACATACATACATAAACTCACGCCTTTATTCCCAGAGTGCGGTAGGCAGAGCTACAAAATTACCAACAACTCAAAAAAATTGTTAATAATTCTGTAACCACATTTTGTTTTTACCTAAGCTGCTATTAAGAGATAACATAGGCAATGGTTTTAACCATAAAATAGAAGCCTAGGCCCCGTATTAGGGTCACCATTATCTCGATGGATATAGCATCTGTCACTAATACTTGCATAGCAAATGACAGATGATTTATCCACATTGATAGACACAACTATAACAGGGGACATAGGGTCCAGTTTCCAGGCGGTAAAAAACATTTAACCCTTTATAGGGAAAAACTAAAAATAAACCTGAATTCTAGCCTCATTAAATTCCTCGTATTCACACAAAATCCTTTCAATAAAAAACACAAAAAGTATTAGTTGTAAGTGGTCATTTTTAGTACCAGGTTTTAAAATTGCCCTTTAAAGGGTTAAGTAGACTCTGACCTGCGGGCCTTGTACGGCTGCGTCTATATGTGCGTGTCAAATGTAGATAAATCTTCCGTCACTCTCGTACTTATTTACGTGTCAGTTGGTGATGGATGCCTTATCCAAAACTTTGTCACGCGATAAACGCAGCTATATTAGGCCCCCTCATCTAAATATATAAAAGGAGAAACTGACTGACTGACTGACATATCAACGCACAGCCTAAACGGCTAAACGTAGGCACTTGAAATTTGGAAGGGACGTAGCTTAGGTACCGTAGAGGTGCACTAAGAAAGAAATTCCCGAAATTCCCACGTAAACGGGAATTAGCGGGAAAATTATTAACTCAAAAAAAATGTTTTGCCCAACGAAGTGGTCACGGGAACAGCTGGTATGGTGTTCGTAAATCGTCTGCCATTACTGTCAAGTAAATTAAAGCTATCAAAACGTTGACTCCGCTAATAATTTATTGACTGTTGTAAAACCACTAAAGAAAAACCAAGACAGTACGATACCGGTCAAAGGCGATATGGTTTGTACCGCTTAGAATTTCGGGCCTTTTACCTTTTAACCTTACAATAGTTTACAAAGATAACATTACGCTTCCGGTAAGGGAGGAGCCGAGGCTGAGGGCGCTGGTACTGTAGAAGTTGTAGAACTCGCCTTTGTATCTTCTTGACAGCTGACCACGGTGCACAGCGTTATTATATCTAGAGAACAAAATGACCACTACATAGTAGGTATATAAAATAAAGTCGCTTCCCGAGCATTCAAATTTGCCCCGTGTGGTAGCCGGTTTAGAATAGTGCCACTCCGTATCTTTCCGTGGATGTCGTAAAAGCCAACTAAGGTAATAAAGGCGTGTATTACTGTTAGGCGATGGGCTTGCAACCTGTCACTAATACACTGGTAAACATCTTCGCCTAAGTGTGCAAAATGTGGTTACAGAATTTATCAAAAAGTTTTTATAGTTGTTGGAAATTCTGTAGCTCTGCCTACCCCACTCTAGGAATAAAGGCGTGAGTTTATGTATGTATGTATGTCGCTTCCCGCTGTCTGTCTGTCTGTCCCTATGTATGCTTAGATTTTTAAAACTAGGTACGCAACGGATTTTGATGCGGTTTTTTTTAATAGGTAGAGTGATTTAAGGTGATTTAAGAGGAAGGTTTAAACGTATAAAAAACTCTGTTTTATGTACGAGTGTTACAGAAAACCCACATAAACCGAAGCGAAGCGAGGGCGGGTCGCTAGTTGTTAATAAAGCTCTGGCCTAGTTGCTACTCTGTTTATACGCTGCTTTCGAAGCCAGCGGTCCCGTTCGATTCCTGGTATGGACAAATATCTGTGTGATAAGCTGATAAGAACAAATATGTGTTTCCGAGTCTTGAGTGTTTTCTATCCATTTAAGTATTTATTTCTCTGAATAAGTATTCCTAATATATAGTTGTCTAGTGCTTGATTCTAGTGTACTTGATATTTCACATAATGTATTTTGCACACAACAAGTTTCACTTTTTAAATATCAATAAGTTTATGGTTTTACATTATATTTTCTAAACATCGACATTTTACAAGAAAATTACAAAATAGAAAAACATACGCACAGTATCGGAATTTTTTGCTTGGTTCTAGGTTCTGTTCTAAGAATGGCCCTTGCGGCATTGTACCACAGAAGCTGGCAGCATTTAAAAGTAAGTAGGGTAGAAGTACCGGTTTTGGCTACCTGAAGACCGTTTTTGGCCATACTAAATTTTAACCAATATCTAAAGCATTATGAAATTACAAAAATACTCTGATATCCTATCTTAATATTTATCTTTAGTGTTAACTATTTATGAATATTACTTTTAATTTTACAATATTTTTGATAGGTACTCATTTCAAACTGAAGTGGCCAAAAGGGGTACAGTGGCCACCAACGGTACTTGTACCCTATGCTCGTATGGTATTTTTATAATAATTTCAATAAAAACTCACACATATAAAATATTAAATTCTTCATATTGACGCCGTGTTTGCAGTAACTAGATACTTCAAGTGTCACTTGCAGATATTAATTGCTGTGTCTAACCAATCAAGCCCGAGAAGATTGCATTCTTTGCGTACAATTTGATAAGAATCAACTATACCAAATTAATTTGTTTGATAACGCATGGAGATGCATCTTACGTTGTTACCCGACTGCCGAAAGAGGAGGGTAATGTTTTTATTAGCCTATAATTATGTATGTATGTATGTATGTTTGTCACTAAAGATATAACAGTAATAAAAATTCAATATGGTGGCAACCAGATACCACATTGTAAAAAGGAAAAAAATAAGACGACGAACTATGACAAATGGGGTATCATTGATTAGGTTGTTGGTATTGATTAACTTAATACTTGGTTTTTTAATATTTTTTAGCGTACCTACCGTCCGTCTGTCACACTCGGAGCTGGCTGAAAATCAGCGCTGCAGGTGTTTAACACCTCAGCATTATGCTGAGCCAGTGCCCGATTCACTGCCCCGAAGACACTCACTACTTGTCTTGTTCATTGCTGTTTTCTGTTGATACTTTATTCTATGTGTCTCGTGTGTGTGTAGTAAATAAATGTATTTTTATTTTCTTTTCTTTACCTTTAAACTTTTTAAAAGGTAAAACGTGATGTTCCTTTATCGGCCAAAAGAACACGAGTTCTAAATTCAAATCGAGTCCAAAAACATCCTTTCAAAAGACTTCTTAAGACTTCATCGTAAAAATGCCATCTCGCCCTAATGATGGCCATTTACCTGATAAAAAATTCAATGCCAAGTTATTTGATTCCGTAGAAAATTAAACCTTCTTTGAGTTTTGGGCACAGAATGCTTCAGGTGTCACTCGCACCTTTAATACTGCATGCATTAATCATTGGAGCATCTCAATTACAAAATGTGTCATCAATCAGAGAGATTTCAGCAACAGTTAAGACGACACTGCATCAGTTATGCGTTCAAGAGTTGGTTTTTCTGGAAGATTCGGTGGTTTAAGCTGTTTTTAGGTGTCTAATTCTTGGAAACTTTTAATGCTTAAAATCTGGCGCTATAGTTCAATCCAATGTCCAACATATATTTATGAACTTGACTGTACCTTCATACACAGATTCAAAACATAGATACAGCAACATGACGTGTCCTAACGTGCGCTCAGTGTGGGCGTATGTTTGTAGCGAAATATTGACTACGCAAGCCAGTGGAGGGCCAATTAGATGTACCATCTAATTCTGTAGCATTTGAGAGTCCATGAAGCGTCGCTGTTCCCAAAAACGGCATGAAGGCATCATCAACATTACCATCAGGGTAATTCCACGATAAATGTTTTTTTGAAACTTTGAATGCTCATATTTTTCTAAATATAAATTTAATCACGTAATAGAGAGAAATGAATCCTTCTATTTTGAAATACAACTAAAAAAACAAGCAGAATGCCAGAAATTGGTAACTTGCGTTACTCTCTGCCATGCAATTGCCCATTAAAGGAAAACTTAGAATGCATTTTAAACTTCTAGGTCTGTACTGGTCTTGCCTCTCGCTTAATGTTATGTGCATTGCTACTTTAACAGGTGTTTCGTAAATATGAAGTCCTAATAATATTATTAATACGTAAAAAGTTTGTGTTCGTTTATTACTCCTTCACGTTGTAACGGATTTGGATGGAATGGATTGAAATAGTTTACCACAGGCTAATTTTCAACCCGGAAAAATTACAATTAAATTACAAACCAATAATCGAAATCTACGCAAACACAGTCGCGGGTAAGCTAGTGTTAAATAATTCTTACACAAAATACAGTTGTTTAAACAAAATACAACCCACCATAAAAATACAGAACTTTCATAACAAACTCACATAAACTAAAACTGTTAAAAGATTCTCGAGACAGCTGCGCAGCGACTCAGCGTCCGCTCCACACCGTATTAAGTGAAGAGAATTTATCTTAAGACTGCCGCGTTGAAATACCGTCTCAATTCTTAACAACTTCCATAGATTATATCTCCATGCAGCTATGAATAAAGCACCTAACATTTATCTCAATCCATTGGGCTGGAGTCCGTTGAAGCTTGATCGATCGAGAAATGAGAGAGGGGGCGATTTATAATAAAAACGGAACAGGCTTTTGGTAACAAGGAGACTCAGAGTCGGGGGGGTCGGTGGACGTGTTGGCCAACATGTTTGAAGTGATTAGTTTGTTGTTTTTAGGGATCTGTAGCGAGAATGGCAAACATGGAACCCTTCTAGTTTGGTCATGTCCGTCCGTCCTTCCGTATGACACAGGAATTTTATTCAAAAACTACAAGACGTACATTGATGAAATTTGGATTATAGATGCCTGTAAAAGTCGAGTAGTTCGGCACTCAAAACATGTAACAGACAAAGAAAAAAAAACAAATCCACTCGTTCATTATTTAATGTTAAGTACAGTCGACTACTAAGAGATGTATGGTGTTTTTCACCTTATTGCATTGTAGTAAGGTCCAAAATGTTGCAATTACAACGTTGACGTAATAGCGCATTCGCAATTTTGACTGGCGGTGCGGGCGATCGCCTTTTATTCAGTACTAGCTTTTGCCCGCGACCCCGTCCACGTAGAAGTCGTGTATCACTACTCCCTCGGGAACAGCCCAATTTTCCGGAATAAAGACTATCCTTTGTCTTATTCCAGGACCTAACCTATATGTGTGTCAAGTTTCATCTCGATCCCTTATATAGTTGAAGCGTCATTGAGTAAGAAACGTCGTAACTCATTTACAATATTAGTAAGATGTCTAATAAATATGGGAGATTTAGACATGGGCGTGGGTTATTATGACATAGGTATGCAGTTCAGTTTACGATGAAAGAAAAAGACAGAGCTATTTAACTGCTAATAGCTCTGTCCTTTTCTCTTACCGTAAAATGAACTGCAAAGCCATGTCATAATAATTCCCCAGTATTTGGCAAAACGCCGAAAGTGACCTACAGCCATTAAAGACCTCACAAGGCCCTCGCTTCTCAAACTTTATACCTGTATGTCATGTTCGAAGAAATATGAAGGAAAAGTGAACGAGGCGTTGATACAGGCGATATTTCCTGCCTCAGTTTCATACTAAAGATTGATGACCTTTGCAATGTATTTATTTAATCAATTTACAGTAACGTCGACTTGTTTATCGTTCGTTTTACTTTCTCGTTTTATTTTTCTTTATTGATTGACGTCGGTAATGATTGATGGTGCGCGTGAGTTTAAGAATGTTATGTGTATTAAGACAGATATTTCTTAGGCCTAAAATATAATCTAAATATTAAACGGCTGTTTTACGGGTAAATAAATGTTTAAAGGATCATCCTAAAATTCCGAATTACTTTTTTCCGAATATTCATTTGTCCGAATTTTCATTTTTCCGAATGCTATGTTGCGTCAGAGTTATTTTAGATTTAATGCATAATTTTATTTTCATACGTAGGTAAGATTAGGTTTGATTTATAAGCAACAAAAAGTTAAGTATTCTATCAAAACATTGCGTTCGGAACTATGAAAATTTGGAATTATGACTCTTCGGAATTATGTTGTTTGTTAAAATACTTATTATTGTACCTGTGGACGATTTAATAACAGAAAAATATCTACTTTTTCTAGCCTGTTCCCTGCCAGGTACGGCATAAAAAAAAAAAAAAAAAAAAAAAAATGCATTTATTTCAGACTACAGAATCCATAGATTGTTAGTATTACACAGAGAAGCATTAGGCAGATCAACTTTTCATAAGCAACATTTCGTCCTTCTTACCATAATGACTGTCTTAGAGATACTTAAGACCATATTACCAACCTGACGCAGTAGAAGTTTCGCATTAATTAAAGTTTATACTTTTTCCTTCCGGGACATTAAAAATTTCCGGGAATACACGGCTAAAGCAAAATTTAATTATTATTATAAAAAGACACACATGCATGTTATTTTTTAAATTAATAATGATTTACTGAAATATTAATACCTAAATAATCTCACTCAAATGCACTCCCATACTAAGTAACGATTAAAGAACTTGTGTAGTTGTGTGTTGTGAAGGTAAGAATAAGAAGAACGTACTTAATTGTACAGTTGAGTTCATAAATTATGTACACTTTAGTACCTTGTCCATTTAATGTCATGTTTAAACTACCATATATGAATTGTAATACAATTAAAGTGCCGAGGTACAAAAGTGTACAGTACACAATATTTATGAACTGAACGTACATTTACAGAAATTCAAGAACAAAATACTCGCTCTCACCAAATAAATATTTATTATTTTAAATACTCTTACCGGGAATTGAATGCGGAACCGCTGACTTCGTAAGCAGGGTATTACCAACTAGGCTTTTAACCGCGTATTTCTTCGCGTTTATATTAGGGATTCTGGAAAAATGCACCACAGTCTTGTTTTCTTCCCGGTACCGAGTCTCCGAGGTGCTCATTATCTAAGAAACTAAAGGAAACGTTGTAGCTAAAACTAAACTGATGCGGGAACAAATAAAACAAGCAACAAGTTAACTTAGTTCAATTTAGTTCTCTCGTTGTAGATGACAACTAAATCCTAGATGCGTTAGGGCCAAGTAAATAAAAGCTATTGTATCGTTGACTATATGACACCATGACATGTCAAAAACAATATATTCTTACCTAGTGGAATAGAAGCAATGAGGACTTTTTTTTTTGCCTGAATGCTAATTAGGTAGTTAGTTAAGATTAGTAATCGAAAATTTGAAGGAATCTCAAGGAAATGTGTCAAATTTTCAATTCCTTTTTCGAATTCTAACAATTAGTTAGTTTTACTACTGTTCAAACAACAGGTCCTTAGTAAACTTTTGACTTTACAACGAAGATTGCAAACTTGATCAATACTTTCTTAATAAAGTGTATAAAGCTTTCTGCCTTCTAACGTATTCCAGTTTGTTGAAAATATAAGTTAGTTAAGTATTTATGAATATGGGGAAAGAGAAGTCGCAGAATTGATGACTAATTAGCGTAGCTTACTGTGGATTAATCTTAAGCCAAATCGCTTCGTCTTTGACTTGCAAACGTGAGTGTCAGCACGTGAACCGGGCTGAGATTCTAACCTATGAACAGGGGGGTTATTATGACATAGCTATGCAGTTCATTTTACGGTGAGCGTAAAGGACGGAGCTATAGCAGTTACATAACTCTGTCCTTTTCTCTCAGCGTAAAATGAATTGCACAGATACGTCATAATAACCCCACAGTAATGGCAACCGAGTTAAAAACATACAATAACAGGAAGGTTATTATGACATGGCTATGCAGTTCATTTTACGGTGAGCGTAAAGGACGGAGCTATAGCAGTTACATAACTCTGTCCTTTTCTCTCAGCGTAAAATGAATTGCACAGATACGTCATAATAACCCCACAGTAATGGCAACCGAGTTAAAAACATACAATAACAGGAAGGTTATTATGACATGGCTATGCAGTTCATTTTACGGTGAGCGTAAAGGACGGAGCTATAGCAGTTACATAACTCTGTCCTTTTCTCTCAGCGTAAAATGAATTGCACAGATACGTCATAATAACCCCACAGTAATGGCAACCGAGTTAAAAACATACAATAACAGGAAGGTTATTATGACATGGCTATGCAGTTCATTTTACGGCGAGCGTAAAGGAAAGAGTTATAGCAGTTATATAGACCTATCCTTTTCTCTCAGCTTAAACTGAACTGCATAGCTATGTCATAATTACCCCTCTGGTAAAAGACTAATAGTAATATAATAGGTATACACATATTAATCATAATAATAAATAATAATAAATATCAGGGGACAATGTCACACCAATTGACCTAGTCCCAAACTAAGCTCAAGGATTGTATTATGGGTACTAGACAACGATATAAATACTTAAATAGAGAAATATATACTTAAATATATAGAAAACATCCATGACTCAGGAACAAATATTCGCACTCATCACACAAATATCTGCCCTTACCGGGATTTGAACCCAGGACCGCTAGCTTCGTAGGCAGGGTCACTACCAACTAGGGCAGCGCGTCGTCATTACAATGTAATTGGTTTTCCTATTTAAACAAACTAACCTATCTATGGTTCTAGTCTACATCTCTTTACAGTCCGTCCAGTGGACATTGTAAAAGCCTTAATTGGGGAAAATTCAATTGCTTGGACTATTCCGGTTGCGTATTGCTCCGACCTAGTTCGAGTTTTTTTTTTGTTAATTATGAACGGGGATTGCGAATAATTGGCCGATTGAAATAACTGTTCCAAACTCGCATTGGCTAAGTGATATAATAATCACTACAAATTAAAACAAATTCCCCGCGTTCGTTTGTACTTGTGATGATCTTTCTCATGAATGGTTGTTTACAAAAAAACCCTTAAACCGAAGCGAAGCGAGGGTTGGTCACTAGTAAATATTATTATTGTGTAGATGATCGAACTACAGTAAAATGTTAATATAAATGCCCATCCTTATACTTAATCTTTCTTTACTTTTATCAATGCAGAAAAGGGTTTGTTTGTTTAGTCTTCATGGTAAATCACGTTCGATCGATTAAAAATACGACGATAAATTTTTGTTTTGTGTTAAGTTTTGTTTTATGTTGAGAGTACGTCGTGATTTAAAGCTTATATTTATATAAGCTCACATTAAGACGGACGTACTGTCTGAAAAATAGCGCTGTGTAGTCTTCAGTATGCGGGAATGCGTCTATGCTAGTAATATAACCGATTGTCTAATTCCCACACCGGATCACAACAGAACTAATACTGCTGCTTGGCGGTAAGTTTAAGGAGCAGATGCTGCACAAGGGCCTTCCCCTACTAACGCGAAAACCCCATTTTGTCTAAAAGTTAAATTAAGACTTAAGTAATGCGACAATAAAGTCAATCAATACATATTTATGTATGCCACTGCGTGCAGAACAGTCTTTATTGACCCTTGAATATCCCGCCTTTTTCTAAGTTCTTTCTTTTTCTTCCAGTGACACGATAACACGTCTCGAAGTTGAAAGTGTCTATCAATTTCCAAGTATCGCCAAGTTATCGCTCCGCCAAGTAATCTATATTCAGTTAGAGTAAACTTTGTTTACAAGTCATATTTCCACAAACTGGAAACTGGCTACTTCAAAATTTACCAATAACTACTTAGGAATATTTTTCAAACAACGTCCGTATTCTGACTATTTACTTGATATAAAAATTTTAGCTGAATAGCTGTGATATGTCAATCGGAAACTGAATGGTGTTTTGATTACTTATATTGAAATTAAGTAAATTTTTACTGAAGTAATCATTGTTTTCTCGATATTATCTTTTTCTTTCAATTTAAATGTCCATTTCCCCACAAAAAAAAAATACGAAATATAATATAAGTATGTACGTGTTTAAGTAAGTTCGTGAAAAAATATTTATCTTCGATAGCGTGTTTTGTTATTTTTTTCATATCTGTATATAATATGACAAATTTCGCTTAGGCAGACTATTTTTTTTTAATTAAACGTTTCATGTTCCTTTTTGTATATGTATATCTCCATATAATAAGGGTTACCGTTGGTGCCAGAACTCTTTGATGCAATGAGCTTGCTGACTTTGAACTTGGTACTTTACGATCAGAAGACTTCTCGACTGCCGATATACCAAAGAAGGCCGACAGCAATGCAGTAATCGGAGCATTCTGTACTCTAATAGTAACAACATTAAATTTAAAATGCTTATTCTATTACTATGCAGTTAGCCACGTTCTCTGGTATGATGACAGTAGACTGCTCCCAGGAGCGTCTCAAATTTGGGTCACCCTTTCCCATCCTCATTTTCAAAAACTGGAAAGTATTATTTGTTATTCTTTACCCTAACCGTTAAATTAAGTTAGAGGATAATTTAATCTCTACCGTTTAAAATAAGGAATTCAAAACCCCTAGAGAAGCCTGCCGAAGATGTTCAATTAAGATTCACTTAATACGAGTCTCAAAATGAGCAAGTGCAGATTACTTACCAATTCCTTAAAAAACAAAATAGAAGAAAAGATGAGAGAAGGAGAAGACCAAGAGGAGAAATTACTTTAAACAAGTAGTAGAAGGTTAAGGGCAAGTGAATGTAACGTACCAGTGAGGCTAGAGAAGTACTGCAATTAGTCATTATTTTATTTAAAAAAATATGGCTAGGATGAATAGGCTTATTTCTATTTTGATTATAATTCTTATTATTTATGTATGTATATTGTTGACGATTCCAATGTAATTTCTTGTACTTTTGACATAACATGCAATCTATACTGTGACTTACTTTGGAAAATAAATATCATTCATTCATTCATTCATTGCAACAGGCAGCTTATGTCAATCCTAATATATTTTCGATAACGATAGCGCTATCGCAACAAATCTTGCCTAGGGCCACAGATAAGTCAAACAGTGGACAGAAAACCGGAGCAGTTAGCGATTTCTTCTCCGACAATAGCATAGATACGTACCTTCACGCCTGTCTCCCAAGGGGGTAGGCAGATACTTTGGAACGCCAGGTGCAACGGTCTTAACATATAACTTTCCTTTCCTCTATATTCATCAACCTCTTCAGCACTTACGTCGGTTTAGGATGCTTTTGATCCAGCAATAGCTTGGCTATCTAAACTTTTATTATAGAGAGGAAAAATTTGATTGTTTGTTTGTTCGAATTGAATAGGCTCCGAAACTATTGGACCGATTTGAAAAATTCTTTCATCATTAGAATCCTACATTTTCCCCGATGAATATAGGCATGTTATATTTTTCTCGAATCTAAAACGAAAAAATATTCAGAAAATAATTCCGATTCACCCATCGGTACTCAGAATACGGCCGAGTAACCGTCGCAGCGGCCGCAAAGTTGCCGAAACTGCGGCGTTGTTTCATACTTTTTTTATTAGTTCACCCGAAACTTGGATCCTGGCCAGTTCCGTATGTTGACGTGAACAGCAAATAAGTAAACAAGTACACGTAGACCTGAGGGGCTATTGCCTAACGCACTCGCAATCGCAATCGGCTTCAAAGCGGAACAATTGTTTTCATTTTGTATGCAGACAAGCCTTTGATTTTCAAAATGAAAACGATCGTTATTGCGAGTACCTACTTTAGACAATAGGCCCGCAGAGGGGCTATTGCTTAACGCACTCGCAATCATGTTATAAATATTCAAAAAATGATTTTTCTCAATCATTTGCTACATGAATCAGCTTTATTTATTGAAACTGTGAAAAAATAATGAATATTCCCTATTGATCGACGTTAGGTTTCTGTGGGCTTGTTGTCATCGTTATCGAAAATGTATAGAACTGACGTAAGCTGCCGCATGGTCGCATCAAGCGCTTATAATGTCAATTCCATACACTGACAGTTTTCGAAAATCGGTTACGATAGCGTTAAGCATTAACGTTTTTATTCTATCACTCAAAATGCATGAGATTACATTCTCGTGCGTTGCGATAAACCACGTGGTCATCTGTCATCCCAGACATTTTGAATGATAGAAAAGAAAAACGTTAGTATCGTCTAGGGCCTCTGGTGCAGTATAATCGGTCAGTTTCCGCGGAAATATCGACAAATACGCGGACAGAGTCGCGGGCGAAAGCCTATTTAATAATTGCAAAACTACTAAGAAAACAATACACTGATGCAAGACAGGGACTATTTCACTTAAACCATATCACTTTTGACATTTTATTGTATAGTTACAATAGCTTTACTTAACAATAATGGCGGCCAAGTTAAAAACGGACAAGTGGAATATAGCCGCAAGTGAAGTAATTGACTAGCAACACCCGCCATTTTCAAAATATTGAAAAGAAAATAATGTGAAATATGAAACGGTTATCAAAATTGATGGACACACACTATAAAATTAAATGTATCTACGAAGCTTAATTATTTTCTCTTTTAATGAAGAAAAAAGGTACAAATGGCTTTGATCTGATTACGCAATAATCATTCTATCTTATTCTACAATAACCAACTGATCGCAGGTGCAGAATCAATAAAGAGATTAAGTCTGTAACCCAAGGAGGCTACTTGAAACGACTAAATAAGGCTGAGCATTAAGGCCGTGGAATAAACTAGATTTCCTTTTGTCACTTTAGATTTGACCTGGATAGACCAAACGAGACCGAACTTTTTAATTTTTAAGTTTATTACATATTAAAGCAACTCCTTTGTTCATTATATTAGGCTGAAGATTATTCACTGGAATCTGGATTCTCTGAATCTGGAATAAAGCTCGATTTTAAACACTCACGTCCGATTCGGTCTATTTTTTTGAGAGCTACGATGCCACAAACAAACACACGAAAACACAAATACAGATACACTGACACTAAGATACAATACAGTTTACACTCTTTTTACATCAGAGGTTAAAAAAAGACAGTTACATACGTCCTTGTGACACGCAACAGTGCTACCACACTTAAATTAAATTAAATCCAAGTATTATATTTACATAATTTGGCGCCAAACGACCGAATAGTCGAGTCCACTGTTCGTAGCAGATTGTTGCTGCATAGCGGAAAAGTGCTGCTACGAGTACAGGCTAAAGCGTAGCACTCGTAGCATTGCTGGCGGTGAATTTGTTAAGAAAGGGTAACGCTAACTATAATACACACTCGTATCTCATGAAAAGGGTTTACTCGAAGACTACGTTTTTCCTTACTGAAAATACGTTCATGGTTTTGCATAAATATTGTAAATATCACTGTTATCGGAGTACTTTGCAAGTTAAATACGTACTAACGAAGTTAAATTATAAACTACGTTCAAGTAATACCTTACCTTTGAAGTTCTTACTTTTTAATTATGAGGAAGCATTTTTGCAACTGAACATTTCAATGTTTTGATTTGACGACGTGTTTAGCCAAGTTGGGAGTGATTTTGCCTATGAAGCTAGCAGTCCCAGGTTCGATTCCTGGTTTGGGTGAATATTTGTGTGAGTCCGTCGTTTTCTCTGCCTGAAATTGGGCAGTAATTAGCACTTCACAATACAGCCGCTGTTTCCGTACTTGTTTGAACATATTTTTCTTTTCTAGAAACAAACCAGTAAAAAGTTTTGGAACACAATGTCGATAAAACGTTCCCCTGAGGCCCTTTGAGCTGAAGTTGAAGAAACTAGGAACTAACTGACAAATGCATGTTCAAAAACGATAAAGAACAAGTCGAAAAACAATGCTATCGAAAATTGAACCCTAGTGTGGGTACGCAAGACTCGACTAAGTGATAATTAAATTTTCAGTTGTGTCTTTTTCCCCCTCATATGTGAAAAATGTAGGATTAACTTAAACACAGGCAAGAGAACTTTACTCTTTAAAATGGCGCGTACCTTGATAGGAAATGCTGCCTCTTAAAAGGCAAACTTAGCAAATATCTACTCGCTAACTTGCCTCCAAGCATCAATACCGTAACAATTTATTTCGCGAGAACAGCGTTCCTTTGTTAAACATTTTCGAAAAGAACGTTTTCTTAGAAAAAACTTCTGTATTCTTTAACCTCTGACGCAAAGAGATTGGTTTGACGCCTACTCATACAAGTATATTATCTATATCTATGTGATGTTGCGTTGTTGTTTCCAATCGAATAAACTGATTTGAACGCGGTTTATTTCAATAGAAAGCCGATTAAATAGAGGTAATTTTTAGCTAAATTCAATTAAAACCGATTGAGACGTAAAAAAGTATTCAGCTCTGACAGTTGTGGACTTAATAATTCTTAGATTTGTTTTTGGAAATGTTCTTCAACTTGATGAGCGCGAATATTGGTTTCTGAGTCCTGGATGTTTTCTATGTATTTATCTATATAAGTAAGTTATCATTAGTACCCATAGTATAAATCTACTACACACTAGAGCTGTGTGAGGCAGCTAAGAGGCGTTGCGAGGTTTTTTTTTTTATGTCATAGAGAAGACAAACGAGCACACAGGCCACCTGATGGTAAGTGGAAACTGTGACCCATAGACATTCGCATTCACAGGACTGCGATGCAATCCTAAGACTGCAAATGCGTTGCCAACCCTGAGGACTAGGATGGAATGCCTCTATGCTAGTCATTTCTGCGGCTGTCTTATCCCCAAACCGGAACACAACAATGCGAACACTGCTGTTTGGCGGTAGGTTAATGGATAAGATGGTGGTAGCGATCCGGACGGGCCCTGCACAAGGTCCTACCACCCGCAATCCACCAATAGCATTATTTTGTTTTACTAGCTTCACTATGGATTGGGTGGATTTTTCCTCACAACGCAGCTTAGCTGCCTCGCACAGCTCTAGTGGAAACGCAGCCTTAGCCTAGAGTTTAGTTTGGGACTAGGTCAATGTGTGAGATTGTCTCCTGATATTTGGTTTTCTCACACCACAACAATTGTCAAGACCGACCTTATAAACGCAGTGCTTACAAATTTAAAAATCTTTACTTCCTTTACTTTCATAAATGGCTGCTTTGTCCGGGCCGAAGACAGGACAATTTATCACGGACATAACTTAGGGGATTTTATCCTGGGCTGGGTTTTTTACAAAGGATCCCCCGCCCCTGAAATCTTGTTTAGCGTGATTGTAGTCGCGCGGCAAGATGAATGGCGGCTTATACTTTCACTTACTGTTAAGTGAAAATAGTTTTATAGATAGTGGTTTTTTCATAGATCTGTGCGCGGTCTCCAAATAAAAAGGTTTTTTACCTCTGCCGCAAACAAAGGGTGTCATACATTTAACGCGTGTGTCTGTGGGATCATTCTGTCCAGGTGAATAGATGGATGGATTTGAACGCGGTTTTGAGGGTTCTGCACGAAAATAGTAAAACAGGAACCCTTATGGTGATACTTCGGTGTCTGTCAGTCTGTATGTATATCACAGCCGTTTTTCTCAGAAACTATAGAAAATATCAACTTGAAATTTGACATAGTTGTATAACTGGTTGGCCCGCAATCGTCACACTTTACAGTTTTGGAAAATCACACTTCACCGGTTTTTTTATTGGACCAATTTTATATGTTTTTAAAAAAAAACAGCCTCGAAATTAAATGAAAAATGGAAAAAATCATATTCACAAATAATCTATTGGCTTAAAGTAAAGGTGCAAATTTCAGTCATAAATAAGAGCTGTTTACATTAGAGTAAGGGGAACAAGAAAACACATCAGAGCATTCGAATGCGAAGATGGAGCCGGAATTCACAAATTATAATATTCATATAACTACACATTAGTTTCAAAATTGTTGTGTTGTGTGAAATTTTTAATGTATTAATTTTTAAATCCACTTTGAAATGTAATTTTTATAATATTGTCAATAAAAAATATCATGTGGCCCTATACAAAGGGACAGACAGACAGCAGGACGCGACTTTGTTTTATTTTATATGTTTGTGTAAATGGTGATAAATCTTTCTAATTAAAAACAGATTAAACTCTATGCCGGGTTGGACAAGGCAAGCCGTTATTATTTTCTACGTTTTCATTTCACCTCGAATTGTGCTCTTGTTCTGCTGGTACATGTAGGATTATCGACGATTGCCTAACGCACTCGCAATCGCAATCGACTTCAAAGTGGAACAATTGTTTTCATTTTGTATGCAGACAAGCCTTCGATTTTCAAAATGAAAACGATTGCGATTGAAAGAGCGATAGCTCCATCCTCCCAGCAGTACGCTAATCCTACACTTTCAAATATAATTGCGATGTATTATTTGGATCACGCCAATTAACAACTGGATTTGTAAAAAATAATGTATACTTATAATATTTGGATTATGATTAAAATATCGTGATGAATACTGGGATTTTTATATAAGTACAAATGTACTCGTATGTAGGTATACCTCTTGGCCTTTCACAGGGTCCCAAAACTTGTCTGAATATAGTTTCAATAGAAACTTGTTTTAGCTTTTAATAACACACTAATAATCCTCTCCACCTTTAGCTAAAAAAACTGTAAGTAATTTGTTATTGCAAACCATGACATTATGGACAGTGCTCCAGTTATGAACAATTTCGTAAATATAAGTCTCTGCGATTGATAATGCTTTTAGTGCTACAGTTAGATTATTTTAAATTATTCGGGATTACTACTATTAGAATAAAATGTTTAGTATTGATATGTTTTCATTTTAATGATAATGTTCATCACTGGAGCCTTGTCCATAATAGGTGCTTTTACCTTACAACAAATTACTAAAACTTATACGATATTTATAGAGTGGTGGGCTCTAAAAACAAACACTGTCACAGGTAACGATTGTTTTTTTTTCATACGGCATCCCGCCCCGCGTTCCTTTTAACGTCACTGTTCATGTTTGCCCCGATTCTTTTTCCCGCCGTCACTGAGAGCGGATCAAATAAAATAGTCAACAGTCAATATTGATGTCACACTCACGGCGTTTTCGTTCGTTTACCTTTGAGGTGGTTACAGGGGAAAATAAAATTAAATGCATGAAAATAAACTTTGTCACAACGTGAAAAGGATTTGGGCAAAGGTTTGATGCACTTAACGCATTAAGGTTTTATGGGCTTCCAAAGTCAAACTAATTGTTAAACAAAGAAATTTCGCTGATCATAATAAAGGGGTACCCTCCATACATTTTTTAATTACTCTATTACATCGAGTGAGGTATCAAACGTGTCAATTTTACTAGAGTTTTGTGCTCCCCCCCCTCCTCCTACAGCCAAAACAACATACATACTTGCATTAAATCACGCCTGTTTCCCAGAGGGGTAGGCAGAGACCACTTGCTATGATCCTAACAGATCTCTTTCGCTTTGTCACATTCATACATCGAGACATGCACGCACGTCGATTTCAGGTACTTAAGATTAGGCCCTTTTCCAGTATTTCTCCGATTTGATTCGAATAAGTACGCCTAGGGCGGCCCCTTCTGACCCTTCCACTCACTGTCGATCTGTATATCTCTTTCGTCAATCTTCTTTCATCCATCCTTTCCAAATGACCGAACCATCGAAGCATGCCCTTTTTAATCTTAGTCACTACATCTACTTCTAGTCCACATTTCATTCCGACTTTTTCATTCCTTACTCTATCAATCAGTTTCACACCACACATACTACTACGCAAAGGGCGCATTTCAACATTTACACAATAACAAATAACAACATTTTGAAAAATATCTTAAATAAAAGTACATTAAAACGAATTTTAAAGGTTTATCACGACTCAGAAGACTTGAATGGTTCTTTGGAAACGAATAAACTAAAGTGTTCATACCATTCAAAAATCATCTTGGACAGCACCAAAAAACTTTAATAAAAAATTAGTTCACACTTTATTTGGACATGTTTTTTTTGGTTTTTAATAACGGCGTTTAAACTCAACCACTGAACATGATCCAACACGCTTTCGCCCGGTTTTTCTACTTTGTCTACACGTATTGCCATCGTATGGTTTTAAGTGGTTAACAAATAGGATACAATAGGTGTAATGTTAATTTGAAATAGAGCCACAGTTGACTTAATTGTAAGGCTGGCAACCAAAATAAATTGTTCTTAAAAACAATGACTCTTTCTACTTTTCAAATAAAACATGGAACGTAACTGAAATAAACTTTTTCTATGCCTTGTGTACGGGATATAGTGGACTACCTTACAGGGCTGGATAGCTCAGCTCAAGTGTTAATAATATAAGAAGCGAAGTTATTATCAAATATATTATAATTCTATATGTAATTTGTAAGACATCGACTTTTATCTAAACCTACTACGATGCTTTTTAACATGAAAAGGTAAATACTTATCAAAGAACAAGTTACTTACTCTAGGATATTGGAATCCAAACGTCCCATAAAACAATGTTATCCAAATAGAAAATGTCCCAATTTCCACGTGCCACATCAAAACATTTAATCCCAAACCAAAACTTCAATCCCCTGGTTTTCCTGACAGAAATTGCGTTCTATCCCGAGCTTTGATTTTGCTAACTCAAAACGTAAACATCAAAGTTACCGTAAATCTACGATGACGAGCCTTTGTTGAATCATCGGAAATTGGTTTATGAATGACAGGTGGCCATGATGTTAAAAGCCTCTATAGCTATTAGGATGACATTTGATGGGACAGTCTCCAAATAAAATGGAGTCCGCTTAGCTGACATTAGTTTCCTGCCAAGTTACGCAGTTTGTGTTCCACTACCGAGTCTAGAGGTATAATAACAGAGACGCTTTGGTTTATACAAGACAAATAAGTAACCATAGACATTATATACATTTTTAAAATTGTGTATTTAGATGACAATCCCTATTATCGGTGATACTGCAAAACCGCGTAACCAACAAATTTATTGTACAGCGAAATTAACCTTAACTTCTTAGAAAAAGGTGCATTTTGCTACTTTTTAAAAATGTTACTTAAGCGGTTTTGCAATTTTACCGACCTGCACCAGAACACTATAACGCAAATATTGTTGTTCGGCGGCAGATTTGAGCGTAGGATGGTGGCGAAATGTTTTAAATACGCTTTTTTAATCCATATGAGTGACGTATAACATCTACTACAAGTTCATACAAGGGCAATTCCTACAAAAATTGTACCCCGCGTTTTTTGCTTGTCCCATACATTTGACTTTTTTTTTAAACACCTTCTAATACTATTACAAGAATAAAAAAAAACTATATCATTCTGTATATATTTTTTTTAAACTTTATGTTTAAATTACATAATTAGCGTAAAGATTTATTTTTTTATAAAATAATTAGTGGAAGAAAACTGAAGATTTTACGCTGTCCCACCACTGTTTCTGTAGGTACCAAGACCTTTATTTCAAAAACAGTTAATAGGAAAAATGTACCGGATTTATTAATTATTAGATTGAAGTGTACTTTACACCTTTATTAGATTAATTTAGATTTTATGTGCTTGGAAATATTTTTATTTAATTAATTTATTCAGGGACGTAATTTGAAATTGGCGGAATTTTCCATTCCGATACCACTTATTCCTAAGCGATACTGAAGTATTTATTCTACCAAGTCCACTAAATATTTTGCCTGGCAACTCTAGACTAGGAACCAATAGCCGCCATATTGTTATCCCGCTCAGTTTTTACAGCAAGTGATCGTAAAGTAGTCGCACCGCTAGCGTCACATTTTGTGCTTCCGTATTCCGAAACCAAAGTTTCAGGTAAGTTTGAATAAATATTGCTTATAGATATTTTTAAACAAATGTAAATTTATTTGACTTAACATATTTTTGTTTGATTTAACTGAAATTGAAGCTGGTAACGAGTTATTTTATTAAAACCTAACGAAAGTAGCGATCCGTGACTTCTATTCCGAAACCAAAATGGCGGTTTCGTAAAAGCGGAACGACAAAGTTTCGGAATGGAATTGTAAAGAAGTATGCAGACTCAGTATAAATAAATAATTAGCTACCTATTTATGTACTCTTACAGATTTTTGAGATACTTCTTTAGACTTAACTAGCAAAATTATAATATACCTACTTAACTAGTGGTAGATTACTATACAAAATAATAAAGGGCCACAAGCTTATTTACGCTTCAGATAAAATATCAGAATCTTAATAATTAATAATATTAATGAATAAATATTAAAATAAACTATGGCCTTTTATTTTATTTTGTGTAGTAGGTATATTTAAACACACATTATACAGTACCTACTTACACCTAAAATTACATAATTTAGTATGAAGTTTTTGTATGACTTAGCAAAACGTTATAAACTAGTCATATTATATTAAGTAAAGTAAAATTTTTTGTAATAATTATTTTTAATATGTTTCTTTACATTTAAATAATAAATCCAACCTTATTGTTATTTACATTTAAATATAAAATTAAAGTCAAGTGAATTGTATAGGTACATAAGGAGTAAAAAATTACTGAACTGGAAAATTAGTTCGAGATTTATTATTTAAAAATGTAAGCTTTATGGTGCATTGTGAAGGTTTCTTAATAATTATATTCAGTTACCAGTCACGGAGAGGACTCTTCCATTCCGTATTGTCCCGTGCCAAAAATCTCGTTTATAATTATATTTAAACTGCTTATTAGTTTTGTAACTATGATTGTGATAAAAATATATTACGGTATATAGATTACTAATTTGATAACAATTGATCTCAAATTTGTACCTTATTTAACACATTAAATAGTGAAAATTATGACTTGTTTTTGGCTTGTAGTAACGTAAGGGAAATAAAAATAAGACGTGTTAATTTTTGGTATGATTAATGTGTGATTTTATAAAACTATTCTTTTCTTTACATAATAAGAATTCTAATAAAACCAATTATAAAATTATAGCTCGTTTGTATTATTTATTATTGGCATAAGAATTTGGTAACGTAATGGAACTCTTACCTTCCTCAAAATTATTAAAATTAATATTATTATATATTCCGATGTAGTATAACGTGGAATTATGTTATTTTCTAATAATATATATTATCTACTACTTATATCAATCATCATTTCTCGTTTATCTCAACAATTTTTTTTTACCATAATTTTAAATAGGGGTACGACTTTTGTAGGAATGGCCCACAAACGTTACTGATACATAATTTTCACTCGAAAATGGGTCGACAGATTTATTTCTTCTTCGTGTTCATACTTATCAGGACAAAGTTTGTATGAAAGCTACATCCAGGCGACGCCGGGCAAGGAGAGTTAGTTATTAGTATAATCAAAGAGTTCTTCTTCTTAAGATGTTTTACAAGTGGGAATAGACCAGCGTCGCTATTGCCTAACGCACTCGCAATCTCAATTGGCTTCAAAGTGGAACAATGTTTTCATTTTGTATGCAGACAAGCCTTCGATTTTCAAAATGAAAACAATTGCGATTGCGAGTGCGTTAAGCAATAGGCCCTCGGGGCCTGTGTTACGGTCGCCTTTACTGCGGTGGATAAAGCATCCGCCGCCCTCGCACTTACATATGGGTCAGAAAGTGACAGTTTTATCCACGTTTGTCCACACGATAAAAATGACTGTAGTATGCCCGCAACTGTACTGTTATCGTATTGACTCTTTGAACTGTTATCGTATTGTCAACGCTTTGATAGCTCTTATTTACTTGGCCGTAGTGGAAGCCGAGTTAAAACGAGTTAACGTGTCAAAATACGATATCGGTTTTACCGCCTAGGACAGAGGCCCTTTTTTAGAAATAGAAATAGAAATATTTATTTGACGGTCACAAGAAAAAAATAAAACACACAAAGAATAGCAACACAGAAAAAAAAAACAATATAAAAGAGGAATTTTTAAAAATGAAAAGAATAAAAAACAATTGTAGCTTAATGTTGCCATGGGTGATTTCTTGACGTCGGTATTGACACCACTCAGCACTATGTCACGGCCTGAACCGCGACACTGATTTTCAATGGCGCCAACGTAACACACGAACGAAGAATTCATACCCTAAGGGTAACGGGCCACTTTCACTAAACCTACACCACGAACCCAGTAAATAATTCTCCCGGTACATAAATCGTATTCTATAGGATTACCGACATGCAAGTTGTAAATCTCCGACCGTCTGTTGGCACCGATAGGGATTATAGATAGATTGCTCGGTCGCCTGCAGTCGTGGGGCGCATCGCAAACAAACGTAATAAATATCAATTACATATAACATATAGGAATTGTGACATACAGCGCGATATCTATACATATTAGACGACTTGATTAGCCTAGCCAGGGGGCCTATTATGGCTGCGTTTATCACGTGACAAAGGTGTGGATAAGGCGTCCGTCACTTTCTGACACGTAAATAAATAGGTACGAGATTATAAGTATGTGGCTTTGTAAATCATAGTAAATTACACATTTTATTTAGTACAATGACATGACAAAAGACACTTAAATTACACAGTAATAAAATATGCAAAACTAGCGACCCGCCCTCGCTTCGCTTCGGTTTATGTGAGTTTTCTGTAACACCCGTACATAAAACAGAGTTTATTATACATTAAAACCTTCCTCTTGAATCACTCTATCTTTTAAAACAAACCGCATCAAAATCCGTTGCGTAGTTTTAAAGATCTAAGCATACATAGGGACAGACAGCGGGAAGCCACTTTGTTTTATACTATGTAGTGATTAGAAGTGTGACTGTATTTGGTTTTGGATTTGGTTTTCAATTTGTTAGCACTGTCAGAGATCTATGTCTATGTATAAGCAATTACTCATTGACACATTGACACATTCTACAGTGGGCCGTTAAGACTGCGCCGAGCGTACCTACGCCGGATGTACAGTGGCGCCCTCATTACTTTTATTGTGTTTTCTAATAATTCTAATACTGAACTGAAGTATTTTCTTGAAATTGGACGGTATGTTTTTACTCGCACTACAACGCATCGTCTGATTGCAAGGAAATTCTATAGTTAATTAGGAAACACAATAATAGTAATGAGGGCGCCACTGTACATACGGCGTACGCTCGGCGCAGTTGTTATTGCTTCTAAAGGGTACCTATGCTAAATATTCTTTATGACCTTTTTTTGGCAATAAAAGACATGTGGATATGTAATTAATAAGACCGGTATCAAGAACACAATTCAAAATCCTATGTTGCGTCATTAAATGACACCACGTCTGTACTCCAAAGATGAAAGGCTGAAATTAACTAACCTGTCGCTATATTGAGGAACAGTACAAAATATTACTTTACCCTAGAACATCCGCAGTTAAAAGCCGTAAACGCTGTAAGAATGGATTCGCGCTCATACTAAAAATGCCGTCGACACGTTTTTGCAATACTTGGAAACGTGCCGCACCGCCCTATCTCCGCTCCTGGTACATTTGTGGCTTTAAAGATAAAGTGATTTGTTCTTCGTAACTTCCACAATTCCGCTTTCAGTGAAAACCCAGCTTTCGTCCTTAAATATTCACCACGCGTCTGTAACATCAAATCACTCTGACGTCATAAAACAGGGCTCAAACATTCCACATTTAATTCCCTTGAGTAAATTAATCAGTGCAAAGATGAAAGTGTCGGGAAGTGTTGGGAAGTGTCGAGAAGTGGCAGTAAGTGCCAGTAAGTGCCAGTATTAGGGAGTAGCAGACGCTCCAGCGTGGAGGCCAGATTCCAGTTTAATTCTTACAAATTGTGGAAAAGACAAGCCGTTTCGGTTTCCGCAATGCGGCTGTGTACGTTAATGCGGTAAGGCTTGAGGGAATCAAAAAATATTTATTTTGATTTTATTTATACTGAGGTTTTAGCAACTACTACCGTTGTTAGCGGTGTTAACAGTAATTATTATATTAAAATTCATGTCAAATTTAAAACTGGTTGTTCATAACATTAAACAATGTTATGCTTACCCACATACGTTTTGTCTTTTTATTTTATAGTATAAAAAATCGGAAGTGTATTTTTTTTGTTAAGTCCTTCCACATGGTTCAAAGCCTCAATGCGGTAATGGGCAGTTAATAGCCTGTAGACGTACACAGCCAGGCATAGGGCACTTTTTATTCCGGATGATCGTACATTTCATTGCAAACTAAGTCTCCGGCAGAAGCAAGTACAATTGAACATGAAAACTGTTTTTAAGGTAATTTTACAGTATAAGAAAAGAACACACCAGATGACAGCCTATGTTCATTGAGATCAAGGAAGTCTAGGCATTGCATACCCTAAAAATTAATACGTAATGCCTCTCTCTCCCCCCACACCGAAACAATAATGCAAACACTACTGCTTGGAAAGTGGGTACGATGGTAGCATTCCGAACACTAGATAAGGAACTACCTCCGACAATTTGCAACGAAAAAAAATTTGGCCATTGGAGCCTTCCCAGACAAACGCATATTGCCGATAGAGACGACTGAAGAAGGATTTATTGTTCTGCTCGAATTGTACCAGTTAAGAATAGACGGAGACACCCTGTATTGACTCAAAGGCTCAATAGTCAATACTATACTCGCGCCGTACTAAAGGCTGCACTTGATAGCGGTCAACTCAGTACAAAATATGTGTTTAGGTATATTTGAGGGTTTATTTTGTACAATTTACATTAACAAGAGTAAAACGAGGACGTATCGTTAGTATGTGATATTTTATTAGTTATAAAAAAAAAAAAGATACGTTCTAGTTATGCTCTTGTTAAAATAAGGCTAAATTAGTCATGGATATGTAGCTATTAGTATTTTCTTTTTCAAATCACTTTCGTTGTTCTATGGATTACCTACCCTTTAACATTACCAACAAAAAGTTTTTCTTCTTCATAATATTTTAGCGATTTAGTTAATAGTAATATTAAAGAGTCATGTAGTACTTACTACTATTTATAGTAAAATAAATCATAGAAAATAGTAAGAATGTCAATGTGATATTTTGCAATTTACCGTTGTATATTGCTAAATATCAATATTATGTCGGGATATTTATAATTATATGACATTTTTGATCTGTGTAATAGAATAGAATAAGAATAAAATCATTTATCCAGCTATTAAATAAAAACAAAACACATAATAATATAGGAATTTACACATGATAGCTACATTCTGAAAAAACAAAACAAAAGATTGTGTGTAGCATAATTAAAATAAAAAAGCCGAACGAGTACAAACGAGCGTCACATAGTGGCGACGTTATTAACTTAGTTGATAGAGGCACTGCATACGACCACGAGATTGCTTATTTAGGCCTAAAGGTGATTTTCCACTGGCGAGGTGAAAAGAGGATAATATTGAGTATATTCAAAGGGCATTGGGTAAATTTATTTGTAGAATATTGTCTTTTTTTTTTTCAGCGGCTACGTATGATTTTTACATAGTTATTTAGAGTACCTCGAAATACACATAGATATATATATAATTTATGGCGTTTAATAATATCGGAGCCGAGATATTTAAGATTTAATTGTTCAGTTTATGGCACTAAAAGTAGGGTGCGTAACGATCGATATAAAAATATTTTCTATAATATCAGTCGATATAACGCTCATTTGATATAATAATTAAATCATATAACAACATTTAATATATTTAAATATGATATAATTATCATTTTATATAACGATCACTTGTTCTAAAAATATTTTATATAACATGCATTAAGTATAATGCATATTTACTATAATCAACTTATGATATAAAGCTAATTTCATATAAAGTACAGTTGGTATAAAAAAATATAGTAACCCCTATTGTCGAAGTTGTTGACCAAAAAAACACCCTGTATAGGTTAGGTTAGGTTAGAATTGTGTCAAGGCGCGAAGCGCCATAACTACGCGGAATAGGAGCTCCGCAAAGCGGAGCTCCGTCGACTTTGCCTCACTGTCAGCGTTGTACCAAAAAAACATGCGACAAAAAAAGTTATTCCAAAGAAATATACTTAACAACTACCAGAAAAGTAGTTTAGGTTAGGTAAATAAAACGCAATTTGCACATTAATGTATCTATTTATATATATATTTTTTACTACCACTTGATAGTTATACAATATGATTTTTATACAAAATGATGATTATACCAAATGATGTTTATAATAAATAAACGATATACCAAATGATAATTATAGTAAATAAAAATAGATATTTTGATAATATACCAATCGTTTATTATATAAAATGAGTGATTATATCCTTTAAAATTATATCAAATGTTATTATATTAAATGAAATTATATTAATTATTTTTATAACGATCATTACACACCCCTAAAAGTACGCCTAGGTAAGAATATTAAATATCTCGGCTCCGATGCACTTAAGAGTATTACATTACAAAACAAAACATGTTTATTTCGAATTATTCTATCATAATTTACCACTTTTACAAATGGCCGCTCACCTCGAAAATGTGTGACTTTTACAAATGACAACTCTTTTACCCAAACCCCTTTGTATGGCAATCTTCGGTAGAAATGGGATTGGCGAGACTATGTGAGACGAGAATAGACATATTGACCTTTGTAATAAGCAGACATAGAAGTTACTGTCGCATGAATAAAATTGTCCTAGGGACTTCCGAAAGATATTATTTTATCGATAAATTGTACTTTCTTATGACAGCTATGACTAGTAACATAATAACATGCAACTTACATAACTATTATACAGTATACAGTTCGTATAGGTCGGTTTAAAAAGGACAATTTTAATCCTATACAGATAAATAAGACGTTGACGTAAAACAAATTGGTCTGCTCAGGGAGATTAGTTAATGGAAATAATATTTCGCGTAAAAATGCCGCCTAGAAAACAAAGTTGTAAATTTTTTATACATTCGTGGTTAAAAAGCTCACTGGTTTTAAGTTAAGGTATATATGGATCTAAGATCTTTTGTACTTAATGTGAGATTGGCTTTGTAGCTAAGAAATAAAATAGAAGAAGAATGAAAGAAAGAAGCATTTGATTATTAAAAAAGCACAAAAGCAGCCGTTGGAAAAATAATTAGTTTCATGATACTTTGAAATAAGTTTTTGAAACAGTTATCGATAAATTTAATATCGGAAGGAAGTCTTTAGTTACCTGACGTTCTTGCCACAAAAACTCCTATGTCTGGTAATAAGTATTAACTGCTGATACATATTTTTATCCACTTTGCAATTCTTCTGTGTTTTTTACACGTATTTTAAATGTATAACTATGCCAAATTACTGGTGTGTAGTACTAAGAGCATTTGAGTTAAACAACGGACACACGGACAGAGAGTGACTATTAACGTTTATAATTTCATAATGATTGCAAAAGTATAGAAATTTTGTCCTCATTATTTTGGCGTCTGTCGCAGAAACAGCAATTTATATGAAGAGCTATAACTCCCAAGGAACAGTCATAAAATAAATCGACGGAACAAGTAAGACGCATTATAATCCCCCGAGCCGGAGTTTCTAACTTTTTAATTGATATTTTCATAAAGTTCCCTTTGATCATTGCCTTTGGCATTAAGTTTTTTTTTACTTTAAAAGATGTGCTAAAGTAATACTTTGAATTGTGGAGTTTGAGATGTCTTGGTGATCAAATATACACCATCATTTTACGATTCATAATGATTTGAGAGTTATAAAAGGTGTTCCGATGGGTAATTTTTGCTAATGAACGTTTATTTATTTATTGGCTAGCTGTTGTCCGCAACTCTCCGCTAAGAAATCGTTTATCGCTATCATACTCATACTCATACTCATTTATTGATAATATTATAAAATATTACATGTCAAGATGGATTAAAACAATTCAATTGAGGTGTACATAATAAAATATTTGGTCGTTTAAGTAGCAAATTACATTCTAGGCAAGTAATTTAAAGTAATTAGTATAACACAATAGAAATAACATTATTTGTCCAAAAGAAAATCATTAAAATCATAGAAAGAATTGACGATTAGCCATTTTCGTAATTCATCTCCTCTCCTCCTCTCGGATCTAAGTAATATTCATATCCAAAACAGGGAAAAGTTATCTGGTAACCTTCACTGTCTCTGGTTATCAAACCCCAAGTCATACAGACCTATCAGCCTTACCTCCTTTCTGCCGAAAACTCTGGTGAGGCTATGTGACAGGACCCTGCATGAAAGGGACCTGGTTATCACACCAATACTCCGGAACCAGCATGCCTACATTGCCTACAGTCAAGGTAAATCCACAGACTCGGTTAAAGCCGGTTAAAGCCGGTTAAAACAGGTTAACTCCAGGCTTGAAGTAGCCATCAAGAACAAAACACTGTCATGAAGTCTTCATCGACATAGAGGATGCCTTCGATAAGACCAACTTCAGTAGCGTTTTTTTCAAAAAGCATTAATAAAATTCAATTGATCCTATGGTTTATCCCTCAAAGTAATCCTCTAGTTTATTTCTAAAATAAAAATGTAAGTTCCCGTCACTGCTATCTCGTTACCGATTACTTTTAAAATCCGGTGACAAATCGGCGCTATAATACCCCAAGGGATCCAAGTTCTCCGGGCACTTAGTTAATCCGGTGCTACTTTAAATATCCATCCATTATCGAGATGATTATCCGGCTTCAGCCTTTCTTTTTCAACCGGTAATTAAAGACCGTTTTAGGTTGTTTAAGAGGTGGTAATCAGACCGTCATTTGTTTTGGCGATACGGATCCGAACCCCTTTTATTAACCAACGAGGTGTGAAGTAGGTACTTTATTTTGCGATAAAAAATTGTGCTGCCTGAGAATTTCGTGTTTCCATACGCAATAGAGATGTTGAATGTAGTATAGAATAATTAAATAATCTACCAAGGAATTAAACACCCCAATTTATAAAAATATCAAGACTTCTAGAGTCCTTAAGCCATACTTAACGCTAACGTAAATAATTTTCGAAAACTGTAACACAACTCTTCGATATCTTCCGTGAATTCTATTTATTCGATAGCGATAACGTTCTCTGAATCCATCTTGTCTAGGGCTATTAGTCCGGGTGCCATTCCCAAATTCGGGTTTATAAAAAGTGGCAAAATGTTCTTGGCATAAAAACATCAGGGTAGTGATTCTCTCAACAACGACGGACGAGTGAATGTCCAAGTGGCGAGTTTAAGAAGTCCCGTCAGTGCGAACAAAACATATTTTAGCGCGTGCATTTTCAATTTAGCTGCATGGTTTCTGCCGATGGATCGTACGTATAAGGCTGTTTAATTGAAAGTGCAGGCGCAAAAATGTGTTTTGTTCGCTCTGACGGGACTACCTAAACTCACCGATGCGATTTCGCTCGTCCGTCCGCCCGTCCGTTGTTTTTGAGAGAATAACACCCCAGGATTTTTAATAAAAACACAGTTAATATGATGACGTTCACCTACAGTTTTTTAAAACAACTGCTTATTGATTAGCCTAATGAATTAACCATATAAACAAGACCCACTGCGGGGATTTCGGCACAGAATGTGTTAACACATTTAAAACACGGGGTTTCTTGCTGGGCCCGCTTTATCGTGAATTATTTAAACAATTGCAGTAGATACAAAGGTCAGGCCGGATTCAGGAGTTACGAAGAGAAAAGCTTTATTTCAATGCGTACACATCGTGTTTTTTTTGTTATTTGTAATGTTGTACGTTTAAAAATGTCGCTAACAACGCGTCTGCAATTGTTCTCTTTCAGCTAAATAACAGAAAATAACAAAGTAAGTAGTGTCAATTGAAATGTACCTTGTCCTTTGCTCAGCTTTATAAAATGTTACAAAATACAATGTAGTACACGTACCTACACGTCTTCAGTCCCAGAGTGTGGTAGGCAGAGCTATAGAATTACCAAAAACTTTTAAAACCTCTTGTTAATTCTGTAACAACATTTTTCACAAACAGGCTTAGATGTTTACTAGTGTATATTATTGACACATTGCAAGCCGATCGCCTTCCAATACTGCAAAATCTTTAGGTATTCCCTTAGTCGCCTCTTACGACTAATACAATGTTATTTGTAATAATGATCAAATTTAATCAATTTATCATTTCAGTTACTGTATTATTTATTAATATTTCACAGGTTTGGACAAATTGATCTCTTTTATTGGTTTTTGAAAGATTATACAATACATTATTGAAATAAAGTGTATCCACACTACTACCCCGATTTAAAATTGTAATTGTTAAACTAACCTGCTAGCAAACAACCGAAGAAGACGTAAATATAATTATTAAACCAATTCAAAGAAAAGAGCCACAAAACAAAACAGAACACGTCATGGTGTAGCATGTGGTTTTTGTCAAGGACGTCACATTTGTGGTCTCCTTAATGAATATTCTAGTACTGTAACGAAGAAAATGACTGTCGGAAAAATATGACTGTCATTTTGGGATACTTTCACGATTATATCGAGACGACACAAAACTGTTACTTACTAAGCAATTTGATTAATAACAATACTTCGTTCCTATTTTTATTTTATTGTCGTAGCACCAGTAAATTATTTACACACAATATACCTAAGGAGTTACTTTATGATATACAAAAATAAATACTTCTTAGTTTTGATAAAGTAATGTTAGATCCCTATTTCCAATATTTTCATTAAATAGTCACAGCAATTATCGACAGTAATATTACATACGTTATAATAAGTAAGAACCAATCGCCAAAAATAAAACGAAACTGAAAATGAATATAAGTACAAACAGTTATTTTAAATTATAAAATTCTCATTTCTCCGCAAATCGGGTAAATGTAAAGTGAAAAATGAATACTCTAAAAAGTCTCACCCCTTAACATTACCCAATTTATCTCCAGTCTCCACAATACACCAACAAAGCGAAGTGCTTCAAACTCAGACGATGTATTACTTACATATACAGGTTGTTCTAAAAACAGACGTAGAAAGTATCGTGACAAGGCTTGATCCAGACCCTATCATTAATCTTGCGCCGGTCGCATTGCTAATGTTTTAACGTGCGCAGGCCCATAATCAAATTGTCGTTACATCAGCCTGACCTAGACGTGACTGATGGTTTTGGTTATTGAAATGTTTTTGTCTTTATATTAATTTCAAATTGACCTTGACCTTTTGGTTCAAGGAGATATAAAGGTAAATTTTGAAACCTGGCAGGAGCATGTCGGACTGTGTTCGTTCAGTGTAGGGTTTTGACAAACAATAATTACCTATGATTGTTTTATTTATTTAATCTTATTTGGCGTTGTCTTAGATGATTTTTATTAGACGTATACTTAAACACTTTTGTCATCTTTATCTCAGAACGCAATTGCGCCTACTTAGTCGTGATAGTTTACCTTAACTCGTTATATAAGTGCGTTTGTTTAAGATATTTTTATTAGTTTTAGCTAGTACATAATCTTACCATTGCTTTCCAAAAAATTACAATATTTTTTTGTACATCATTCTCGGCGTAATGTGCCAAACTACAGCTTTGTACTAGTACGAAGAGTCTTTGAGTTAAATCGGACAGACGGACAGAAGGACACAGTGAAACTATAAGGGTTTCTAGTTTGACTTCCGAACCCTAAAAAGGAGCGTTGTACTAATAAGTTTAACGTATGAATATAAAAAATAAACGTTTTCTGTTTAAGGGCGTATGTTTTATGTATAACTCATTTTTCACTCGTTAACAATGACGAACGATTATACGAGTTCCCTGAGTAGCTCCGTCAGATCTTTATTATTAACATTTCACTGCATGTATATTTGATCTAGTTGACAAAGTAGCCAAGATAAAAAACTTTATAAAAAAAACGGCGACGATTCTATTATTCATCTTGCTACGAACTGATCTGTAAATTTTTAATCATCAAGTTTAAGTTGTTCCGCCGTTAATAATTCCTCAACAAGGACACGAGCAAATTCTTAAACTATTGTTATCTTGAAAGTTGTTATAAAACTGACCTCAGCTAGTCTTAACTATAAAACGAAACGTTGTGGTGCCTGATGTCCGTTCCCAACATTAAAACTGCAGTTACTCTACTACGGGTTAAAATTAAGACATTTTACCTCGTACAAAATGTTATGTTCCATGTTTCAAAATTACATGAAGTTTCAAATCTTTGCAACAACGTCGAATATAGGGAACTGACATTAAAAACATGGCTCTATCTGTTTCAATTTTGTGTAATATTAACATGATGTATAAAAAACATCCTCTAGGTTGGTTTACCCTTAAATTGTCAGTGTTCATTACAGTCAACGTACTTTGCCTAATAGTGTTCACTTATTTATTTTGTTTTGTTGCAAAATTTTTATACTGATTCAAAATTAAAATGGGTTTGAACTCAGGACTTTTTTTATATTTGCCAAATTAAGAGTTAACATTCCTCCACCCTTTCCTACTTCACGGTTCGGGTCATTCCTAAGCAAACATTTGTATGTCAGCGTGTGTTAATTTAAAACAGCGACATGTGCCTGATGGGGCCTGATAAAAGGGTGGCTTACGGGAATAAACCTTGAGTGCGAAGTGTTGCCAGCCTGAAGTTAATTCGGAGAATTTACGAGTGCCGTTTAAGACCGAAGTCATACTAGAACCCTTTATAAACTGGACCTTTGTACGGTTAGCACAAGTTGTATTTTCTCAATTGTCGCTCAGTGTGTCTCTATCGTTACAGACTAGATAGAAAGGAAGTTCCGAGCGACCAACATGTCGCGGAAAACTTGTGCTAGCTACTCTTGGGCGCGTATTATGGCCGCCTTTATCTCGCTGGGTAAAGCATCCGTCACTCTTGCACTTATATACAGATGAGAAAGTGATAGATAATTTATCCACATCGACAAACACGATCATAATAGACCCACTGGGGGTGGTCTAGGGAATTTAAAAGTTACCGTTTTTAAACTTAGTTTAATGATGTAAAGGACAGAAGGGTAAAGGTTTATCACCCCTACTTACGAGCACCTGCACAGAAATTTGCTTTTCTAAGCCCTAATTAGAGGCTTAAAATTCTCGTTTGTTGGATTATTTTTCATCAAAATTAGACTTTTTGTACAGAGTCGATGTAGTTTTTTTGTACTTTAAAAATGAATGTCCCTAATTTTTCCGTATTTTTTTTCTAGTATGTTATTAAACTCTATAAGTAAGTTCGTACTCGTGGAATTAGTTTCTCGCTGCTCCCGTTTTTTGTACCCTTGGGGGTCGATTTTCAAAAAATCGTTAAGTACACAAGGAATACTCCCTCAAACATTAATGTCCCTAGATCCAGCGCGTTTCGCTGTACGTTGATCGATCAGCCAAATCTCTCCTCTTATAATTATACATAAATACATAACCATCTTAACCATTAACCTACCGCCAAACAGCAGTGTTCACGCTGTTGTGTTCCGGTTTGGGGATAAGACAGCCGGTGAAATCACTAGCATAGAGGCATTCCATCTTAGTCCTCAGGGTTGGCAACGCATTTGCAGTCTTAGGATTGCATTGCAGTCTTGTGAATGCGAATGTCTATGGGTCACAGTTTCCACTTACCATCAGGTGGCCTGTGTGCTCGTTTGTCTTCTCTATGCCATAAAAAAAAACATAGATAGTATAGTATAGTATAGTCGTCGACGTCTGTCTGTGTATTTAATTTAAACTTTCTTTCTCATTACTTGGCCTTCTTTTCCTGTGCTGTTTTTTGAAAAAGGAAACGGGCCTGCACAGAATTAACAGTGTAAATAAAAGCATTAAAGCACATTTTCTCTCGAAATATTGTGTTCCTTTTTTTCGTCCGCTGCCGGCACCCTCCAGCAGAAATTCTGCAATAGAAAACTTTTATTCCGTTAACACGGTTCTTTAATTCAACTGCTATGTTCGGTAATTGTCTTAAACAACTGGCCTCTCAATTCGTTAACAAATTACTACGGTCTAACCCGCCAGGTTAAGTTGCTCCGTCAGAGCGTATTCATTACATCTAAGTGCGTGTATTTTTGACTTAGGTCGCAGGTTTCTTCGAACAGCTCGGCCAGAGTAAATAAGTACAGACTGTCAGCATTTCTAAGGTGCTTCGAGATTGTACTTCTGTCTTACTCGTTCTTAATAAGAGGGTATAAGAGCGAGTAAGAGATTAGTACAAAGTTACAAACCCAAAGCACCCTTCATAAGCTATCGCACTGTATTTAAAACCAATTCAAAAGATAACTACTTGTTTAAGAGAATACCACTTTTGGTAAAGTAAGTTAATTTTTAGGGGTCCGTACAAAAAAATGGAACCCTTATAGGATCCGTGCATCTGTCTGTCTGTCACAGCCAATTTGCTCCAAGAGTACTGGAACGATTGAGTTGAAATTTGGTACACATAATGTAAATTGATGACCCAAACACACAAGTGCAGACTACTTTTTTTTATAATGGTCGTTTTCGGGTGACATATTAGGAAACAAAAAAAAAGTTTTGTAAACCTTACTGTGTTATATATCAAATAAAAGGGCTCGTCATGAGGATCTCAAATATATTTTTGTTGTTATTGTAAAATAAATACTTAGTTTAGACTTTATTCATGAAAGAAGACGAAAATTTACCACCCCCCTTGGATCTCCGAAACTACTTAGCCTAAAATAAAATAAAATACATAGTAAAGTTCATTGCTTGTAGATTACAAAAAAACCTATAAGAAATCGATAAAACAAAATACGTACCTACGTATGGTATTCCCTCTCGAGTACAACTCGCACTTAGCCGGTTTTGTATAATTATTTGTTCTAGTCGTGAATGCGATAACTTTTTAAATAATTCTGATAGTTTACTCGCTATGCAAAGCTGACAAGATTTTTTTTTTATTAAATAATAAATTAATATTAATTAAACATGTTTGCTGTGCTAGGTATGCAAATAACAACTTCATAGCTATGAAACGAAGTCTCTTCGAATCTTGAACTTGCGACGGCTCGACAGCACGACATTAAAGTGTCGGGGAGAGTCGACTATGACGTTGAAAAGGTCAAACTATCAAAATATAACTGTGTATATTGGAAACACAATAATTATATCTCTAATACTTATATAAAATTCTCGTGTCAGTGTTTGTAACAAAACTCCTCCGAAACAGCTTAACCGATTCTTATGAAAGTACCTATATTCAGTTGGTTTGAGAATAGGACGTAAACTATATTTCGAAAGGTTTGGTTGAAAAAAAATTACACTCGGGGTATAACTATAGATTTTATGGAAATAGTAATGGTTGGTAATGGTAAATACTTCCATTCAAACTACTTGTTCCGTTTATTGACTGTTATTCTTGTATCACTTGTTTAACAACTTTTTTTTTCACTAAGAATTGATAAATTTAAGACAATTTACCTACGTATATAACATTTTCAATCTTAATTTGTGTGTCAACATTTTTGCTTACAATACGGCCACTTTTACCCGCATACTAATAATTATAAGCTATAACATGAACAATATGATAACGATATGCTTTAAGAAAAAGTGAATATTGGGTGTCGTTGTCGTCTTCATCCTGTAACCTGCAAATTTTTCCTCTTTTAGCCAAAAAAAAACTTAATTTTAGGTAACATGAAAAATACCATTTACAGTCTTAATACTTACAAAGATAAAACAAAATTTGCCGTAATTGAGTAAAAAAGATAACAACAGGTACTGGGAATCTCGCGAAACTCTTAAAGTTACATCTTTATGGGGCCTCTTACTTCGCCATTAAAGCCCTAAGATCAGTTAAGCCTGCATAATCCCGAAACATTAAATTTAGGGCTATATCGCCTTTCAACTTAATCTTTTTGGAAACTGCTCCTAAATTTATGCGAAATAAACCTGACTCTTGAAACAAGAAAGAATTTTGTAATGGTAATTTCGCTGTCTTTATGTCTATTCATTTCATTTTACTTATCCTACCAAATTATGAATTTAAAAGTTTGTAAGGATCTTTGGGTGTAAATCTTTCTATTACGCAGTGAACAGCAGAAATTATTTGGGTGAAATTTGGGATTATAGGTCAATAGGTAGTCCATTCAGGTCAGGTAAAAAGGTATGTTTTATTCAAGTTTAAACTAGTAAATATAGAACTTTATAGTACATGATGAAGACAGATGAATTAAAACAACAATGCCCTGACATTTAAAATGTATTATTTAACGTAACTCGCTCAATCACTTCAGTCTTGCATCCGAGAACGTTGAAGTTTTTTCGAATAGACAAGCTAACTGACATCAATCTCACTCAAGCACAGTCTGCTAACAATTGTGTTAAACCATCGACGTTTAAACTCTACATTAAAATTTTGCAACCCTAAAATGGTGTTTACCAATAGATTTGCTAAAGACATTCACTGCCGGTAATGCATATGAGCGTAAAAAAATCCTGACTCACCGAGCTTTATGTACGATTTTGCTATAATATAACAAAAGATGCGGCTCACTATAACAGATCCATTCTGCGAACGTTATAGTTAATGAAAGTGAATCCTCTAGGATTCACGTAAGCTACAGGATATAATGGGGTCCAATTCGGATCAGCACTTTCTAATTTTAAATATTTGTAAACCTTCATTTATACTTGTAAGTGTCAAACTCTTTGGTCTTATACTAACTAGAATCGATTTACATATTAGGTTAACGACTTCGGTATTTATAATAGACTAGCGACGCGCCCTCGCTTCGCTTCGGTTTATGTGAGTTTTCTGTATCATCCGAAAATAAACCAGAATTCGTTATTCATAAAAAACTTTCGTCTTGAACAACTTTATCTACTGAAGAAAACCGCATTAAAATCCGTCGCGCAGTTACAGAAGTAAGTTAGAAGGACAGACAGTTTTATACTACGAGTATGTAGACACCACACTGATCCTAAACGCCCCCATTGTCCGTTTTCAAAAATGTTTTTACGTGAGCGTTAAGCATCCAGGGCTCCTGGGGTAAGATGCGGCATCAAAATGTTCTAATAATTATGTTTATATTGTGTATGTAATTTTTATTAGTTGCCAAATACAAACTCTAAACATTACAAACTGTATAATCCCCATCAAGTTCTAATTTACTACACCATTTTGTCGCAACTACCCCCCATTATGCAGACTTTATTGCCGAAGTTCCAGAAGTTTCTGTAAAATATTCGTGGCGAGTGCACGCCCCATGATATTACGTCACCAGTGCCAGCGGAGTTGGGTTTTCAAATCCAAATTAAAAACTAGCATATTTAAAAATCATGAGAAGTTTCTGGCTTTTGTAAAAAGAACAGTATACTACGATGAGATGAATCCACTTCTTCACCTTATTGCATCGTTATTAAGATCCCAAAGTGGATAAAGTCAAGTGGGGTAAGAGCGTCAACAGGGTAAGTGCACAAACCATTTATTTTTATGGGTTCTCTGTCGTTTGCCCGAAAGTCATTTGCCATAATTCTATCACTTGCCATAATATTCATTCGCCATAAAGGCATTTTTTCTGAAATCGTGAACTATTCAGAATTGTTATAAAACAAACCTAACCTAACCTATTGGGCTCTATACGATGGCATGTAAAAATTACCTGAAAGGTTTACAGTTTCAGAAAAAAATGCCTTTATGACAAATTAATATTATGGCAAGTGTTACAATTATGGCAAATGAAATTCGGGTAAACGAAGTGATCCGATTTTTAGGAGATATTGTTAGCTAGACGGATTTGCCCCCTAGACGCACTTGCCCCATCAGGTGGGGTAAGAGAATTAACGGGGTAACTGCGACATTTTTTTTTAAATTAGATATTGTACGAATTCGGGTAAACGAAGTTATCCGATTTTTAGGAGATATTGTTAGCTCGACGGACTGGCCCCGTAGACGCACTTGCACCATCTTACCTTACATCTCTTTATAGTTGCCTGAACTAAATGAATTTATCCCAAATCGTCATACCCCGTTATCGTTAAACTTAGCCCTAAGATTGTAGTGATTTTAGGTAACTTTCAACTCATCTCGCCCATTTCCGTTTACTATCGGTAAGTTTATATTTATTTTATAAAATGTAAATTTATTTAAGCTGTTGGATCTCATCAGTTAATCATAGATCTTACTGATTTACGAAAAACTGTAATTTAAAAAAAAAAAGCGTCACATCCAGTAAACCTAAGCAGAATCAACACTTCTGTTCATAAAACCACAATCGAAAGGCACACGTTAAGGTTCTTAATACAATGATATAAGATTTGTTATTGCTTAGTCCACGTGCCATATTTACCGCGCTCATCTGTAAATACACCTAACTACCTCCAACTACCGCTAACTACTATTAACTACTTCAAATTGGTATCGTCAAAGGATCTCGCAATCCTTAATGGAAACGGTTAGGTTAGGTTAGGTTACTCCTAGTTTGCTTACTACCGTAGTTATTTTCAAACTTTTTATTGTAAACCTGTTCTCCCATTCGCAGTTCGAGGAAACTATGCACGGCGTTTTCCGTTATAAATCTAGGTACAGTCACGTCATAACATGGATACAGTTAAACTTTAAAAAAAATATGTAAACACTGCTCTACTGCATACGAATAAGGTTGTTATATCCTCGTCCTGCCCAAGCATTTTTGTTTATACTTCCAGTTTCTGCCCAATGTCCTCAACAAAGGATAATTTTACATAATTATAAAATTTGATTTCCCGGGCAGAAACTACCAAATTGAATGTGTCCTTTATTAAGAACACTCGGCAGGACGAGGATATATATTTCTGAAACTACCTGCCGTTGTTTTAGTTATTATTTCACGAAAGCGGATGGGCCATACTTGTAGTAGTAACGCGTATAGACACGCACACTACGGAGACGCTAGCGACGACAGCTACACACTCAGAGACAACGTGTACGTGCATCTACACACACAAGTATGAAC
This sequence comes from Acleris laterana, assembly GCA_963966035.1. Taxonomy (NCBI): domain Eukaryota; kingdom Metazoa; phylum Arthropoda; class Insecta; order Lepidoptera; family Tortricidae; genus Acleris; species Acleris laterana. The sequence goes on from OZ014461.1 coordinate 5,553,867, forward strand.
CACCCGCTTTCGTGATATAAAATTACTGTAAGTGTAACACTCACTTCATAAAAAAAAATTGAAAGCAGGAGTAACAAAACTCCAACGTTAGTTCTGTAATATTTTGCTTTTCATTTTGACAACGTTTAAGCAAAGAACGAAATACAGTGAATTGATTGTTTAGTTATGGCCCAGCGTAAGACTTTTTTAACGTTATGAAAATAGGGACTATCCCAGTCAATAAAGTAGATTTCATAAAGCCCTAGCCGTCTGGCTGTCCGTCCATCAGTATGTTACAGCAAGGTTACGTGAAGACTCCTAATACAAGCCAAAATATAATATCAGGTTGCATTAAAGATTTTTTTTTGTTTTTATTACATGATTATTCTCTTTACCGCTAACACTTGTGATTTACTTTCTTCAACATTGTTTTAAGCCTTGATACGACAATGTATGGCGCGGAGAGCTTATTAGGCGGTTTTAATTACTTAAACATTTGCTGCTTAATTGAAATCCCTTTAATTAGGTCAGTCTTATACATTGTGCATAGCCACATTAAAGAATGCAAAATTATACCATGGTAATGAAATTATATGAAAAGATGATGCTGTAATTTTTTGGACGAAAATATTGTAAGTCTTGCTACTTTGGTCAAATGACAAGTGACATGCATTATCATCATTAAATATCAGTTGAAGGACGTACAATGCGACCTAGGGCTCCCGTAAGGTTTGCCACAAGGACCGGTGGTGCTTGAAACCATTGATTTCCCACCACTATAGTCATTATCATCCGTTATCCTTGTTTGGACGCCACTCGAGAATACGATTCCATCAGTCACCTGTGGCCCAAGACAAGAAGCTTTGTGAAAATGTTATCGTTATCCAAAATATTCAGCATAATGTAAGCAGCCAGACGGTCGCGTCATGTGCTTACATTTGTTTACATTAGCGTTATGGAACTAACTGCCTCCTATTTCTATTCGTTTTATTTTAAACCAATCGCGTCATTGGTAGATGACAAGATACGAAGAGTCACGTGACCAGTGACGCAATTGGTTTAAAAACAAATCGAATCATCTTGGCTAGGGCCTCTCTTCTCCAAGCGATGTGCCCTGCCTATTACTACTAGTACTTAGTATAGCGACAGACTTACAAAAGCTAAAAATAAAAGTGATTTTACTGTTCTTACAAAATGACTCAGCTACGTATTCTGACTACGGTAAGGTATCCCAGGTCACGTTCCAACTACCGAGTCCTTTATACGAATGACTTAACGGTCCCTTGGAAGTCCTTAAATCGCTTCAACAACTCCTGATGGCATAATCATGTACTATCAAGAATTAGTGTACCTTTTCCTTACAAAGCACTTTCCGGAAACGTCCTAAATACCTCTTTAAAATGAATCAAATGGCATCCCACCCTCGCATCTGCCCGGGCAAAGAAAGGGTCCTTACTTAACTGAATTACACATGATTGCATTTGTGTAGGACCCTCTTAATAGCCTAAAGGCTTCGGAGGAACGGCAATATGACTTGCGTTTCTAAGTGATGGAATATTTATGTTTAAGCGTCCGAACGTCCTCGGGTAGTTATTTGTCGCAATGGACGTGTGTGTGCCGATATGGGTGAGTGAACATTCGGTAGTTGAGGTCAGTCCATTTTGAAATATTGACGGTAAGTTATTGGTTTAATCGTTATTTGAAATTGAAAGCAGATATTACAGGAACAGACACATTAAGTGCCGCTGGTTTTTTTTAACGAAGAATCGTTTTCGTTTATTCTAATTACGGAGAATATTTGAGTTATGTGCGCTAAACAGGGTTCATCTCAAGCACCTTTTTGCGAAAACATCTTTCAAAAAAATGACAGGAGAATTTGCTAAATCTATTCGTAGCAACAACCAGCGTCGCTATTGCCTAACATACTCGCAATCTCAATGGGCTCCAAAGCGAATAATTGTTTTTATTTAGCGAGTGCGTTAAGTAATAGCCCCTCAGGTTTTCCAATGCCAGGTTCTTAGGACATTTATTTTATTTTACATTAAATCATTTTATTAATTATTCATTTATCTCACCATTACGTGGTAGGTTTCGAGCGACATGAGAGCTACCTACCTAAAACCGGCGACCAAAATTTATAATACTATGACTAAAATATTCTTAACGCTCTGACGGGACAAGTTAAGCTCGCTTGTTAATAATTCGTGAATGAATTTAAAAGTGAGTTACTTAAGAGAATCACCTAGCAGAATGAAAATGTTAGGCTGATGTACTCTACCTGCGGGCCTTGCATGTCTGCGTCTATATCGCGTGTCAAATGAGGATAAAGCATCCGTCACTCTCGTACGCATTAACGTGTCAGAAGGTGACAGATGCCTTATCCACACTTTGTCATCTGATAAACGCTGCCATATTAGGCCTGTATCTAAAATAACATATGTAATTTTAGATTAGGAGTTAATAAAAGGTTAAGGTTAGATTAGTAAAAACAAAAAAGGAACAAATGCTCATTAATAGCCTTTTAACTGACAGGAAACTTTTATCCCGGTCTCGCAAAGCAACGTTTAATATTTAATTTTACACAAATATTACTTGACAATTTCTAATTTTCCTTCTTACTTTAAACTTGGCAAAGAACAATTTTAAATGATTAAATCTAATTTTACTTTCTTTGAGAAGTTCTTATCATAATAAAATTGTGGAACAAGGAGCTACGATTTAATTACTTATAGGAGGAAAAGTACTTTTTTTCTTTGGTTTGAATAACAATACGAGTATAAAGAGACTAGAATTTGGTAAGAAGGTATACTTTAATTTTGTTACCCATACAGTTAGTTACTAATAATAATAGAGGTATTTTTTAAAGGTTCAAGTCTATTCTATTGCCTAAAACAATGTTGCTTTGACGTGTTATGGTTCAACTCTGTCGACTTTACTGTCAAATAATAAAGAGCAATCGTAAACATAGACAATACGATATCATGCCAAAAGTGATATGGTTTTCCCGTGAAGAAAAGAGGGCCGGGTCGAGTCATATGTATGTATGTATGTAAGTAAAACCTTTACTGTACAAAAGAAAAACCAGAACAATATAACTGATATAAAAAATGTGTACAAAGGCGACCTTAACTGTTTGAGAGACCTCTTCCAGCCAACCCTTGAAAGATTGAGAAAAGTGTCGAGTAAGCAAGTGTAAAAAAATATTGAAAGGAATAAAAAATACCAAACCTATAAAGGTATGTCAATAAAATATTACTTACAAATACCTACATCAATAGATACAGAGATGTATATTAACACATTAATAAACGTACAGTCACGAGATTTAATTTGGTACCCACCTTAAATCCAAAGTCAATCTGACATTCTACAACAATAAAGTTGAGTTTCTTAAAAGTTACAAATAACTTGACACCTCTAAAGACATTGACGACTTCAAGCATATTTTTCTAGAAATAGGTCCCATTTTAACGCTCGTTACCGTACAACACATTCATAAATTTACACTGAATACATTAAATTTTGTGTAGAGGACAGTTGATAAAATATTAAGGAGAAGTCAGGCCACAACGTACCACCACCACACGCATAGCAAAAATGGCATTATTACCTTAATCAAACCTGTCACGCAAGTATGCGTAATTCCACGTACATTCGTCTCCCGGTGTCCCTTTAATATCATTCCAAACGGGGGCTTAAAAATTCTTATTACTCTTCTCTCACTTCTGGCACATTAGCACATCAATCATGTTCAATATTAAAAATTCCAACGGCCCCTTTTTTTAATTATAATCTATATTCATAACGAATTCGTTTGGAATTTACGTCAATTCACATTGGATTATTTGTCGTGGCAAAAAATGGATTGGCGTTTAGAAAGAATTTCAAGAATTTGTGTTCGCTGTTTTACCGAGTTTTATAATTAGTTTATTAAATACTAGCGACCCGTCCACGATTCGCTTCGGTTTATGTGAGTTTTTTGTACATAAACTTGAATTTATTATACATTAAAACCTTTCTCTTGAATCACTCTACCTATTGTTATAATTTACTTTTGTACCGTGCCTAATAATTATAATAAATAATAAATATTAAATAATAATAAATAATATTAATGAAAACTGCACCAAAATCCGTTGCGTAGTTTAAAAGATGTAAGCGAACAGACGGCGTAAACGACTTTGTTTTATACTATACTAGCGACCCGCCTTCGCTTCGCTTCGGTTTATGTGAGTTGTCTGTAACACCCATACATAAAACAAATTTTATTATACATAAAAACTTTCCTCTTGAATTATTCTATCTATTAAAAATAACCGCATCAAAATCCGTTGCGTAGTTTTAAAGATCTAAGCATACAAAGGGATAGACAGACAGCGGGAAGCGACTTTATTTTATACTATGTAGTGATAAAGAAGGTTTATATGTGAATAATAGAAATGCTCTTGGTGTCTGTTTATAGTTTAACGTCACCATTGTTTAAAGTCAGCTACCCCGTTTGTATAAAATACAATAATTAGGTGTCAGATTAGTGGAATACCTAGTAGCTTTGAGCATGTTTCCCATTAGCTAATTAGCTAATTACCTAAATAGTAAGTTAATTTGAGTCAGTAATTAACAGCTCAGATGCCTATATAGGTGGGTTGATTTAGGATGATCCCAATGACAGCTAAAATAAACAAGATTTCTAAAAGCTTAAAATGATAATAATAAAAATTAACAAACGCTAACTTTTCTTGTATACCTACCTCGATTTTTGTGTTCGTTCAACTTTGTTATGCATATCCTAAACAATTATTTTAACGAATCAGCCAAAGTATATACTTAGTAAGTTTTAATTACCTCGAATTACTTTTGCGAAGAGTGTTGTATTCATTCGGCCCCGGGCCAATTGAATATCCATCAATTACAGCGAAGTGAAAAATACTGAAAGTTGAAACATTCTCCGCAGTTACAAAGTTTCGTGCAAGTTATCATTCATGGATTACCAAAGGGACTGCGAAATAATGATGCCATAACTTTGAAATTTTATACATTTGAAAATAATTTGTACATTCTTTGAATCTCCAATTTGTTATGCATCAGTCAGCCAAAAACAGACCAGCTTTATGAGGACCTAGCTTTTGCTCGTGATTACTTAAGAACTGGGCCTGTATTCCACGCGGTAAAACAATTATTGCTTTTGACGTGTTATCGTATCGTAATGATAAATTATTGCCTTGACAGTAATGGCTGTAGAGTTAAACCTATACGATAACATGTCAAATGCAATATTGTTTTACCTTATAGTATAAAGACGTTGGATTTCCCAGATTAAAAAGAGCCCTGCATCCATTTCTGGACTATAAATTATACTTCTGTAAATTTTTAACATCAATCGGCTTAGGTGATTAATCGTGAAGACAAAACTAACAAACTGTGTCCCCTGGTTTTACCAACCATTTTTTCGTCCAATGTGTCATTTCACCGAATTTAACTTCATCGAAAGCCAATTTCCGTTGTAGCGGTGCTGTTTTAATAACCTAGGTTAGATTAGGTTAGATTTGTGACTATCTCAAAATGTTAACCCAAAAAAAAACCGAAGTGATCAGTGTCGACAAAACAAGGATAAACCCAAACAAACATAAATAAAACACATATAATATACTTTGAAAGAAGCCAGGATGATTCAAGGTAAAGCAGTTCTTAAAGATACAAAATCAATCTAGCTAGATCTCATCTTCGGGAAAATTCGTTTCAAACCCAAGCGCCGCCCGTTCCCTCAGGTACAGAATCTCGAGTTTCATAAAGAAAAATGTTGATTTCATTTCGTAGAAGATTTCCATTTTATTATCATATTTATTTCTGGTAATATTAATAATAGATATCAATACTTGAATTTTTTACGTAGCTACCACATTTTAAATCGAGCTAGTAAAAGTACGTAGATCATTTTTATCATTATGACAGTCTTCATTGTTATATTTAATTTTGGTAAAAAGGTAAATTAGTATAGGTATTTTGTTATAATATCGGCTTTAAGCAAATGCTATTAATCTTATGAAATAAAATTAATTCTTTCTATGTGTACTTCAGCGGTGGAACTACAGACGACCATCTTCCGGTTTCATCATCAGAACTGCGAGTAGATTTTTGAGAATCGAGCACTCTCCAGAATTAAAAGTGAAGTGAAGTGAAGTGAAGTTCGAGTTGAGTTGTGGCGTTCCTTTGCTTGGGATTTATTTTCTACCCCGGTGCACTCGTTTCTTGTTCTACTCGGTGAAAACATATAATATTGCCTTTGACATGATATCGTATTTTCAACGTTACGATAGCTCTTATTCACTTCAAAGTATTGGCGGCCGATTTAATAGTGCATTATGGCCTAGGCCCGGAAAGTAGGGAATTCCTTGACGAGGTGGTTGGCGGGCCGAGTCTTGGCGAGGCCTGCTAAAATCCAAGCCAAGCAAGCCCCGTTTCCGCCGTGGCATATAATATATTTAATGCTCTTCTCAAACAATGCGAGGAAAAGATACAAATACATGATCATGAGTATTTTTAAAAATGTTTCAACACATTCAGCTTATTTTTTTAAACTACGAATCTAGACACGCGGCAGCGTGTCCAGCCAAGTTCAAGAAAAAGGAACTGGCGAGCGCAGCCGTGTGTTATTTACACGAACCGTTTGGAGACACTTTTGACCCCTCAATAACTCCAAATCTACTTAACATAAAAACATGAAATTTGGTATATGTATTAAAACCCTTTAGATCAACTAGAACCCTAAATTTCATAAATAAAAGTGAAACGGTTATTGAGATATAAACGTCTAAAAATCGGCATTTTTACCACTGACTGACTGACTGACTGACTGACTGACTGACTAATCATCAAAAACCTAACCCACTTCCAGGTGACCTAGAAGGTTGAAATTTGGCATACAGATGGGTAATTATGCGTATACAAATAAAAAAATCTGAAAACAGTGATTTTATAAGTTTTAATTTTATTATTATTTTATTTTATTATTTATGCTAGTTACCTCAGAACTCCGTCATTTATTAACCGATTTGGAAAATTCTTTTTTTGTTTGAAAGGGCACACTGTCTGATTGGTCCCAATGTCACCAAGTCAGAATCTGATGATGGGGTCCTGGAGAAATTGAGGGAACTCTTCAAATAATTTGGGTATAGCTATATCGATTTGGGTATTTTGTATATATTATATACGAGTATATAGCATACATATATTAACTCGTGCATATATGCTTTTGAAAAGCACTATTTGGTGAAGTAAAACTGATGATGATGAATGAAGATCACAGATTCACCGGAACTACTCAGTAATTAATGTTTGTTTATTAAAACGCATGCCAACTTATTTGACAAAAATAAATGATATCCCATCAAAAACATACATGTGAAAATGCAAGCCAAGTTCAATGTTAAGAATATGCAATGCGTGTTTATTGACTTTACTGACAAAAAAAATGAGATCTAGATGGGTGCCAAGTTCCGTAGATAATCCTGATATAAATTTATTAAGAACATACCTACAACATTCTAAAATAAATTAAAAACACAATTTCTTATTTTTTCTGCTACAACAATATTTGCTATTAAGTATAACTTCTTATATTTCAACACCCAAATTATTTACACAAAGCAAATAACTTAGGATAAACTGAAGCTTAAAATCTGACTTGGCTAGTTTTCATATTTGTTATACGCAAGTTACTGTATTTTTATATTGTATGGTCATATTTTACTCTTCGAAATAATTGACTTGCTGGTAAAAAACTAGCCAAGTCAGATTTTGAGCTTCAGTTTATCCTAAGTTATTTGCTTTGTGTAAATAATTTGGGTGTTGAAATATAAGAAGTTATACTTAATAGCAAATATTGTTGTAGCAGAAAAAATAAGAAATTGTGTTTTTAATTTATTTTAGAATGTTGTAGGTATGTTCTTAATAAATAAATATCAGGATTATCTACGGAACTTGGCACCCATCTAGATCTCATTTTTTTTGTCAGTGAAGTCGATAAACACGCATTGCATATTCTTAACATTGAACTTGGCTTGCATTTTCGCATGTATGTTTTTGATGGGATTAGTTTAACATAGTTTTACGCACAACGAGCCGCCGCCGCCCACCGCCGCCACCGCAAGCGCCTGCCGCCGCCGGAAACTGCACCCGCCCAGAACTTGAGTGTACGGGGTTTTTTCATGGTCATTTAATTTTGATAGAGAAAATTTGTTGATAGAAAAGGAGTTTCTATTACCGATTGCCGCTCGGGTGCTAGAGTTGCGTCCATGCGCATCGCTCAAAACGTCAACGTCTCGCGGTGGGCCGGACTAAACCGGCTTGGTCCGTCCTGGGGTGTGATTCTCTCAAGAAGCAAACGTGAACGAATGAACGAGTGATGTTCAAGCGGCGAGACTAAGTAGTCCCGTCAGTGCGAACAAAACACATTGTAGCGCGTGCATTTTCAATTTAGCAGCATGGTTCCTGCCGATGGATCGAACGTATAAGGCTGCTTAATTGAAAATGCACGCGCTAAAATGTGTTTTGTTCGCTCTGACGAGACTACCTAAACTCGCCGCTTGGACATCACTCGTCCGTCCGTTCGACCGTCGTTGTTTAGAGAATCACTACCCTGTTGAGTTTGCTTGTGCTGGCTCTCGGCGCGTACGGTGGAGAAACACAAACATGTAATCTGTGCGATATACTTACCTTTGTTTGAAGATGAACTACTGTTAATACCCTACTGCGCTTATACTTACCTCTGACTGTTAGTTCATAGCATTAATTATTTATTACCCTCGAGCTTTATTAAAGTAAACAAAATATATAACCCAAGTTCTACTTTGAGTCCTGAACAAAGTTTCTGTTTGTCTTTCAACGGCTATTAGAATTGCTAAAACTCTGTTAATTGTCCTAGATTATTAATGAATCGGAACTTGACAAACCTTGAGAACAAGTTAAAGTGGTTATACCAGTTATTAGTAATAAAAAGAATTGGTAAAAATAGATGTTTTCAGATTTTCTCCCAAATCAATTTTGTAGCTCAATTCTATCTAATTAGTTTAAATACTCTTGTCACATTGCAAACATCCTTTACCGCTTAAATATTTTTATTTGCTTGGAGATAGAAAAGGATAATAATATATTTCTTGGCCATATTACGTAAGTAGAATAAAATATTATTGTTATTGATTGCATAACAGAACTAGTACTAGAATTTGATTAGCATTGAGAAAACTGATTGGAGTTATCTTAAATATTAGTAACTTTCATCTTTATCGCGGTATATTTTTTTTAAGGCATATTCTATTGAAACTTTGATCTTTAAAATGAAAAGTTATGTAATCTCTCCAAAAACACGTATTTATTAATCTAGATAGGATAGATAAAATAAGCAACGAACTACTTAGCATAGTAAAATAAAAGAGAAGTCTATTGTAGACAATAGAAAAAAGACTAGGAAAGATGTTTGGTCAACTGAGGCCTTTGCCAAGATGCACTACGCTAACTAGCGTTGCTATTGATTTCATTTTTAAACCAATCGTGTCACTGGTAGATCACGTGACTTTTCGTATCACGTCATCTACCAGTGACGCGATTGGTTTCAAAACGAAACCAATAGAAACGCTGGTTAGCGAAGTGCTTCTTGGCTAGGCCCTCTGTAACGGTACGGCGAGTAGGTACTTATACATTGAGATGGTAATTGAAAGAAAAAATAAAATACCAAGACCACGGTGAACTTACCTATGATAATTAAAAGAAAAAGTTGATGTGTAGAACGTGATCAGCCTGTCGAAAAGAAGGCTCGGAATAAGAATAATGTAAGTTACTCCACCGACAAGACGACTAAATCATTATATAACTCTTAATTAAATGATGATGAGGGTATGTAGGCAGTTAGAGGGTTGGTCCTTTGGGATTTAAATCAAACACTTACATAAAATAAACGCAATTAATATTTTAAAATTGCCTAGTCTTCCAAATAACAATGTAGGTCACTGATAGTATTTGTCCCAATCACACAAGTGTGTGTACTCGTATGAGTAAAAAGTGAAGCCTATTAACTCGCAAACACTGGAAAGCAAATTAAATGTCAACAAACTCACACAATAAACACGAAATGTATGCGACGCAAGCGAAATCGACGAAATTCTCAAGGGATTACTGTCAGTTTTTGGCCATAGATTAAGTTATAAACGACGATGGACAAAAATACCCATGTAGAGTTATTTTTTTTATTGGAGTTCATTAAAAATTAAAAACTAAGTACCTATATTTACAAAAAAATACTTTTTCAAAATTTTCATTTTAAAATTCAGGTTAAATTTCCTATCAAAACATTACATTACTAACATTAGGTTTAATTTTTTAATTTAATTTGTGTACTAACACTTTGTTATTATTATGGTCCAAAGATGGCTGAAATACATGATTTTGATTTTGATTTGATTTGATTGCATTCTTTACTATGAATATTCTGAAATTTGATCAATTCGGAACAATGTACTCGTAGTGTACCAATTTTTGAGAGACGTTATTTTAGGTAGTTATAGGGTATCGTAAGCTATCGAACAGTAATAATGTCGTTACCAAATAACAAAACGTTTTTTTAGAAAACTTTATCCGATCTGTCCCCATCATAGAAAGACTATCATACTTTACTTTATTACCTTTCTTTCAGCTCCACGTTGTCAGGTAATAAAAGACACACCGTGGTTAATTTCCTGTTGAAAATAAGTCTTTTGTAATTACCCGTGAATCATTCAAACTCTTAAAGAATTATCTTTATGCCTATCTTTCCCGCCCGTATCCATCCCCTGCCTAATGAAAGCTCTCATTATCGTTTTATCTCTTTGGTTCTGTAATCTCATACTCGTCTATTCATGAATTAGAACTTTGGTTCCTACTATTCTATCACTTTCTACGTTGCTTATTATATTATTAGGATGTTCTCAATTATTGACCTTAGTCTGAGGTCCTAAGACTAGTTTTCAGGGTTTATGCTAACCTCCGGAAGTGCAGCGATATCATAAGAAGAAGAATTCGCTCACCTAAACATATTTATTTGTAACTAGATGCACCTGGCATGCGTTGCAATATCACGCAAAGAAAAAAAGTGTTCAGGAGCTCTCGCGAGCGTAATTATGATTAATATGTATCATCATTCTGCCGCCCTTATCCCAACTTATTTGGGGTCGGTGCAACATGTACTCGTATTTGTCTTCCATACTTCTCTATTGGTCATCATCTCGGTAGTACATCTATAATATATCGATACCTTAGTTCACAATTGTACTTATTGTAATTAGAATGTTTGTGCATAAATATTAAGTTCGTAAATTTATTGGCTAAAAAAAACATTTAGTACGATTGTGCACTTAGGTATCGATATGGAACATTTGAGACTGTAAATTATTATCCAAATGAGTGAAAGAGAATGTCTAGCTACTATTGTGAGTGGGACGGATTTATTTACTTATGTGAATTCCAACATATTATGGGTTGATAAGTTATAAATAAATATAGGCCTGTCACACCTGTCAGTTTTGCATAATAGAAGAATACGAATACGAAGATCACAATCGGATTAGGAACTCATAGAGGACAAACAAACAAACATACATTTTTATTTAGGTACAGTAAGCTTCATAAGTGCATGGACAGATTGCAAACAAATTCATATGAGGCAAAACATTACGCCATCTATCTGGTCATACTGTAAGCTGAGTTATCTATAATTTACACTAGTTCAGTAATATTCTACTAGATGGCGTTGAATTACCTTAAATATGAAAAACTTAATTTCCGCTTACCGCAGATTAAGTAAGGACGACACGTTCCTATACTTTATTATTATTTAGTGACAGCCAATGTTCCGAATGTTCCGATTGTTTCGAATCTCCAATCCAATCTTATTACAAATTTCAAATACAAAAACATTCATCACAGATGTAATTGTATCGATTGGGTTCGAACCCGCGAACACGGGGACTGCGAGTGATCCCTTATGCCACTCGATCGTCGAACGTTTAATTATATCTTCGAAATTAAGTATATCTTTGTTTACTTATACGGCTTATTTCCCAACAAATATATTTATATTAACACTTAGGGTAGTCTGAAGATTAATAAATACCTGTTAGGATTTCACAAAGACTCCTGCTCGTTCTTTCGTTCGCTGCTTCTTTGTTTCCTCTTTGGTAAATATTCACTGTTGTTAGATCATTCGATTATAATGAGTTCTCGTTGTAATATTGACATGGTCAAGAGAGCACAAATAATTGCTTTCTACAATGAAGGCAAAAATGTGTCGGATATTGCTCGAGATACCGGTGTAAACGTAAGTAACTAGTTTTTTTTGTATTGTCATGTTTATTTCTCAAAAGATTTACAAAATCACTTCCTTAGAAAACAATATTGTTATCTTTAGGAGTAGAGGCCAGTTACACTAAACTTTGTTCATTCTTTGGTTATCGATAGGATTATTGTTCAGGATAAAATCTCCCTAATAAACATTTGGTCTTAGAAATAAAAAAGATCGTAAAATTTAACATTAATTATAGCGAGTGATTTTTTAACTGGTTCGATTCCCGGGTGAGACAAGAATAATTTTGAAAAATATTTTTTTTCCTCTTTTTATATTTATACACCCAGCAGAAGCCATAATGATGTGTTTAATAATATGTCTTGTATAATAAAAATGACTAATTTCTAATAAATTACTTACTATTATGTATTCAAATGTTTGATTTTTGCTACAGCGGAAAACGGTTGTTTTATGGGTACGAAGATACCAAGAGGAGGGAACTTTACTCCAACGTCAAAGATCGGGTCGACCACGTCTCATAGACACACCGCAGCGTCAAGCCATGGTACGCGAGTATGAGGAAAATGGTTTCATACCGACGAACCATTACGCCGGCTTATTCGGTACGAGTGCGGGCACTGTTCGTCGTGCTCTTCATGGCGAGGGTTTGCATTATCGGAGGCATGCCGTCAAACCTTTACTTACGGAGAATCATAAAAGAGCACGGTTGGAGTTCGCTACACAGTACTTGAATTTCGACTGGAATGGTGCAATCTTTACCGATGAAAAAACTTTTAAATCAAGCCAACATGGTCGTTTAAGTTTGTGGCGTCGGAATAATACGCGATACGATAGCGGACACGTAGTGCCCAATATGGAATCTGGTCGTATAACAGTGAACATGTGGGGGTGGATGAGTTCAGCCGATCCAGGTGAGCTAGTCAGGATACCTAGTCGAGCGAATAGCGCAAACTATGTGGAAGTGCTGGAACAGACCATGTTGCCTACAGTACGAACCGTATATCCGGAAGAAGAAACGCCGCTGATTACATTCGTGCAGGATAACTGTCCGGTGCATCGTTCGCGTATCGTGCGGGAGTGGTTTGGCCAGCACAACATCAGCGTTATTCCTTGGCCTAGCAGATCGCCGGATTTGAATCCCATAGAAAATTTATGGGGGATTATTGTCCAACGCTGGGAAAACCAGAATGAGCGAACTCCAGAAGCGTTGGAGGCTCACTGTTTAAAAATATGGGACAGTATCCGGGGTTCAAATCTGTGCAAGAATCTCGTCGACTCAATGCGCTTCCGCTTGCAAGCTGTCATCGACCAGAACGGAGGTTATACTCGTTACTAAATTGAGTTTGAGGTTTAAATATCGTTCATTGAATACAAGACAGACACATTCCAAAATGAGTCAGTGTTGGATTTTAAAATTAGAAGCGGTTCATATAAGATTTTCAATGCAAGAGCAAATCGACACCTCCTAAGTATACTGGTGCAAGTGACCTTTTTGCGATTTTCGTTTTTTTGCATTTTTATGCCTATAATACTTATATTTACCTCCCACAAAAATTTCATGCGGAAATTCCTGCTACTTTCTGAAATAAAGTGACGTATACAAATGCAAGTAACACTTTTTTGTAAATCGGTAGGTTGTAAACTGAGTCAAGTCGCTTGCACCACAGTACGCGGGACCGATTCCGTGGAGGGGCTGAGTGTGAGCGGTACAACTGACAGTTGGCTCAGTATGCTCGTAAACCATTAATGCTAGCAGACGTTGGCTCAGTATACTCGCTTCTGTGTCGACGCGATATACGTTAATACTTAAACGTGTTAGAATCACAATTGGGGTACGCCCATTTTAACAATGTATGAAAATTTCAAAACCATTTCGAGGAATAGGTTCCTCAAACTAATCTCTGCCATTAAATTGAAAATACATGTTACAGTGAATTAATTATATAGTTATAAAGAAATGACCTTCATTTGACCCCTAAATGCGGTCCGAATGGCGCTATATCAACCTTTTTGTGGTTTTATATGAAACATATAAAACCTATCCAATGTTTAACTTAGGTACTTTTTTTTCTCTTTTATCAATGGCGGTCCACCGCGGTATTCTGCAGTGATTTTGCCAGTGTCAAGTGAGTTGAGTAAACAGTAAACAGAATAAATCAAAAGTAAAAGCCGGACATCTTCCCTCCCCGATGGTTACCGGCAGATTCCAATATTTTACCTCATTACTACAATTTAGATACCTAGCTGACACCTACGTTCGAAGACAGCTGTTGTCATAAAAAAATGTTTTTTTACAAATTGACTATTAATTCTTATGATTAAATTAGTATATTATTAAAGCCATTTCTCTTTTAAGTTGTGTGTGATAAATGTAATTAATTTATGTGATGAGTTTTTCCAAGAGGTTCAACACGACGGCATCGGCATCAACATTTATTATAGAAACGAATGATTAGAGGTATGGAATCTCTTATCCATATTCTTTTTCTACTCTCGTACCGTACCGCTAATATTGATATCGTTAATGGTATTAGAATACCACCAATAGCGTAACTGAAGCGGAAAATAATTCTATTATGAGCGTTGCTATGGTTATAACAGTTCTATAATAACTAATGATGAATAATAATTAATGACCGGTTTTTTTTGGGGGTTTTCTAAAGATGAAACCTAGCTAGATCGAATTATTGCTCCCGAAACCCCCAGCATACAAAAATTCATGAAAATCTTTGGAGCCGTTTCCGAGAATAAGGTTATATTATTATACTTATACAATAATTGCTCGTTATAATTTATTGTAGATGTGATTGTGTTCAGTAAATCTGCTCTAGAAAGAAGTTATGCAGGAAACGCTGTATTTATTTGAATTCAGGTAATAAGCAATGGCAGAATACTAATAATTCTCTGAAACTATTAATAAATTGTGTTGCGATTGTTTCTTTACATAATGTTTGAATAGACGTGTTTTAAAAAGAAAACACAAATAATTTAAAAATAACGTCTTTCTAAATAACACCGCCATTTTTGCACAGTAAGCAGATGAGGTTAATTTTATGAAATAATTTATTTTAAACCACAAAAACACTCTTAATCATGAAAAGCTTCAAATTAAATCCTTATAAAAGGTTATACTATCGAGTAAAAATTTAAAAGCAGACAGTTATCTTTCTGGTGTATCCCAATTATGAAAATGAATAAAGACTGAATCTTGTAAGATACTAAGTAAGAAGTAATCTCAAATAAGATTGCTTTAAAAACAATATCTTATTATTTGGGTTAGTAAAGGTGTTCGAATGATAAATAGCAAAATGATTAAAAACGTTACTTTAAGATAATTCAATTAAGTTTCTAAATTTCCATTACTACTAATTAATTGAAGAGGTAAAAGCGTTTGTTATGAAAGTTTCCACTAGGAACATAAAGTAATTATGGCTGTTATAAAAATGTAAGTAAGATTTTACCAAAATAACACCGTTATTTGGCAAGTTACTATCTTTTGATTTTAAGAACACGGGTTTAGTCATATTTTTAAAAGTCAACCCTTATTATTTTAATATAAAAACATGACAATTATTACAAAAGTGTACTGGTTTAAAGTGACATGACTTTTATTGTATACAGGTACTAGTGATTATTATGCCCAAATAATAATAATAAGGGGTAACAGAGCAAAGCAATATCTTTATTTATAAATGATATCACCCATAATCACTTAATTACCTATAAAAATAATAAATAGAAGCTGAATTGTAATGATAGCCACAAACAGTGTATACTGGATCAAGTGGTAGTTAGCTCAGTATACTATAAATTGAAACACATGTAATACGCGTATACTAGTTTATCTGCGCTTTTCTCAAAAACCGCTATAGTTTTTTAAATTCTAAATATGTAGAAAAAAACGTAGTACTTTAATTAAAATAAATCTCAAATTTCATTACATTATCTTTAAAGGAAAAAAAGTTATGCATATATTTACCTTTGCGCAGCTCTCCTGTGAAATCGTGATTTTGCACTTGCATCAGTGTACTTAGGAGGTGTCGAAATTATTTTGGAATGTGTCCGTTTTGTATTCAATGAGCGATATGTAATTTTTGATAAAACGCAATATGTGTAATAGAATTGAATGTTAGTGAATATGTTTACGTTATTTTAGTTTAAGCGCGCTGCACAGCATGTTTGTATGCCGAGAAGCATAAAGGGACATAATTTCATAACTGTATTAAAGATCTATGTGTATAAACCTATGCTCTACAAACAAATAAATGATTTATGATTTGAAAATGGAGACCGGGTTACACCTAATTTAACTCAATATTTAAAACAAAACCTAAACCCATTTTTTTTCTATATCTTTGTGATTATTAATTTTTACCTTATTTTATATATCTACTTAAGGTCAAACCAAATACACTAGCGTACTCGTAGCTATTCGTACTTTCAATAATTGATAACTAAGGTAAGTGATAAAAACTGCAATGTAAAACATACCAGCACCTAAGCGTATAACCTTTATGGCAACCCGGTCTCCAGTTTCACATTATACTTACCACTATATGTTACTTTGGTAAAGCTTCAATCCACTTTCCGATTTCGGAAACGAATACTTAAGCTATTACCTCAATACGGTTGGTGGTTGTTTTATTGTTAAAAACTTACGGTGTTATTAACAAACATGTCGTTGAACATGTGTTTATCAAATGTCAGTTCATAGAAATCTGTCATTTAAGACGTGTCTGAAGTGTCTAACTTTTTTGTAATAAGTGATAGTTAACACCGTTAAAATCGTTAACAGAATATTGATTTTGACAATTCGTCTTAACTTTTTTTTCCTTCTTGCATATTGTTGTCAATTAAAAATGTATTAAATGTAAAGTAAGTGAACCACAATTATTTCTATAACCACCAACCATTATTCAATGCGATTACTGGTTTATTGTAAAATAAATAAATATATGTTTATCTTGAAAATCAAGTTTCATCATTTCTGGTTAAAAATAATTATTTTTTAAATAAATAAATCGTTAAATCAAACTAGAATCAATAATTTTATCCCGTAATATTAAATTGTAATAAAAAATACTTTCTTGCCCCAGTCATATTTGAACTCCCGTCCCGTGGAATCATATCGCGATTCAGGCGAGGCGCCGACCTGTTAAGCCAGCAACTCATTCAGACGAACGGTCGAATTATCGATTCAGATAGTAAGAAGTAAATAATTACCTTGCTACACCTTTAAACAATAACTAAACTAGGGTCGTTAACAGCGCCATCTAGTTCAATTTTTGAGAACGTGATCTCAACGGCGCACACGATTATCGTCGTTAAGGTGTCCATGCACTTATGGAGCTGACCGTACATAGATAAAATTGCAAATACCATAAATCCAATAAATTGAACATGAATATGATTATTTTCACACTCCAAATATTGCTTGATACTTATAGAAAAAAGGAAAAATAGTACACGCAGACGCAGGGTAAAACTAATCACGTGAGAGTGACTCAGAAGTATTAACTGTAAAAAATAGATTTCCTTCTCACGCATGAGTGATATTACTTAACTACCACCTCGTGTTAGGTATTGATTAAAGAATAGAAAGATTCTGTTCGCATTTTTCTCCTTTTACGATAAGGAAAAAACACATTACAGGCAGACTGATATCCTAAGACTGCAAAAACATTATCGAAACCGTAAACGAATATATCTTTGCTAGTAATTATATAATTATTACGATGTTTCATGAAAAAATACATCTGAAATACCCAACGTTTCTTAAGTCCGTAACACAAGTAAAAACAAAGCAAAGTTACTTAAACAGCTCAAGATAAAACATGATTATGAACGATATCTCTATTAAAGAGGTTCAAAGGACAACTCGCCGACAATACAACAAAAGAACTTGGCTTGCATTGTTCGATTCCTCATCTCACAGCGTTCCTTATAAACATTCTTATTTGCCTAACATTAAAGTCGAATATGGATTAGACGCCTTTAAATACATAAATGTGAGGAAAAAGTTATTTGGTGGTTTGAATGGAGCGCGGTCACCTCTGAAACGTAATTGTTGAAGGGGTCCGGTGTACAAACACAAACCTTTACGTTTTGTTGTCCGGAGAGGCAGTACTTCATTATATTATGTTATGGGATTGAATTAGAAAGGTTAGGTTAGTGTAGGCCTAAACAGTTGCACAATACCGTCTTCGGAATAAGATAGGGTTCCTTCACCAGCCCTTTTTAAGGTTCCGTACCAAAATGGTAAAAAAGGAACCCTTATGGTGAGACTTCGTTGTCTGTCTGACTGTCTGTATGTCACAACAGTTCTCAGAAACCATAGAAGCCATCAACTTGAAATTTGGCATAGTTGTAAAACTTGCTTGCCCGCGTCTGTTTTAAGCCAATACTGCACTAACTCAGATACACCTCCAGGAGGGTTATTATGACGTGGCTATGCCGTTTATTTTACGGTGAGCGTAAAGGACGAAGCTTTAGCAGTTATTTAGTTCTGGGGGGTTATTATGAACTAGCTTTGCAGTTCAGTTTACGCTGAGAGAAAAGGACAGAGCTATACAATTGCTAAAGCGCTGTCCTTTACGCTCACCGTAAAATGAACTGCAAAGCCACCTCATAATAACCCCCCTGGGGGGTTATTATGACATGGCTTTGCAGTTCATTTTACGGAGAGCGAAAAGGACAGAGCTATTGAAGTTATATAGCTCCGTCCTATTCTCTCAGCGTAAACAGAATGGCATAGCTATGTCATAATAACCCCCCTGTCCTTTTCTCTCAGCGTAAACAGAACTGCATTGCTATGTCATAATAACTCCCCTGTAGTAATATCAACCTAATCAATAACAGTGAAGGTAACAGAGAAGGCACGCAAAGTATTATTATTATTGTGTTCCGGTTTGGGGATAAGACAGCCGGTGAAATTACTAGCATAAAGGCATTCCATCTTAGTCCTCAGGGTTGGCAACGCATTTGTAGTCTTAGGATTGCATTGCAGTCTTGTGAATGCGAATGTCTATGGGTCACAGTTTCCACTTACCATCAGGTGGCCTGTGTGCTCGTTTGTCTTCTCTATGACATTAAAAAAAAAAAAAAAAAAAACGAAATTATGGTCTCATTAAGCTGGCCTGATGATGGAACCTGAAGGTAGCCTTAGGTTTACACAGCCAGCCAGTACTTAACAAAACTCATATAGTTTCAACTATACATTGGTATTGATGCGCAGGCGTATAATATAGTATGTTTGTGCAGTGTTCCGTGAGTCACTGCCAGAACTGGCTGAACATCAGTGCTGTAGGTGTGTGACGCCTCAGCATTCTGCTAAGCCATACCGCGAGGACATACTTTGCGTGCCTTCTCTGTTACCTTCACTGTTTTTTTATTTCATTTTTGTATATGTGTGTCTCATCTTTGGTGCATAAATGTATTTCTTGTCCTTTTTCTTCTTCTTCAGTTTATAATTTAATTCAAATAAAAACCGGCCAAAAGGTTCCGTACCATTATTTGCCATGTTGTATGGGAGCCCCACCTAAATTATTTGAATTATTCTGTTTTTTAGTACATATTTTTTATTATAGCGGCAACTGAAATACATCATCTAGGAAAAATTCAACAGTCTCGCTATCACGAGATACAGCCCGCGTCGCTATTGCCTAACGCACTCGCAATCTCAATTGGCTTCAAAGCGGAACAATTGTTTTCATTTTGTATGCAGACAAGCCTTCGATTATCAAAATGAAAACAATTGCGATTGCGAGTGCGTTAAGCAATAGCCCCTCTGGTTACAGACAGACGGACGGACAGTGGAGTCTTAGTAATAGGGTCCCATTTTTAACCTTTGGGTAACACACAGCATAATTATTTTAGTTCGAAACAAAAACTAATTGAATCATCAAATACAGGCTTCTTCAGCTCGTAATTTAAATAAGAAATCTCAGTTCACTATAAATCAAAGGAGCATGATTTAATTTCGCGAAACCAACCCGCCGCATATTCCGGCGGTTCATTAGTGCTGACAATTAATTAGTGTTGTTTATGGCCGGGCTGGGATACTGGTTTACTGGAGACGTTTTTAAGGAATTCATTTTTAGGGATCCGTACCCAAGGGGTACTAAATGGGACCTATAAGCTTCCACTGTCCATCCGTTCATCCATCCGTCTGTCTGTCAGTGGACTGTAAAGTACATCTACAAATAATTATAATACAACTAGCGACCCGCCCTCGCTTCGCTTCGGTTAAGGTTTTTACCTCCGTCACATAAAAAGGGGACCGTCATCGAACGGTATATTTTTCAAGAAATTTGGTCTTTAAAGAAAAGAAAAGAAAAGAAAAAGAAAAATACATTTATTCACTACAAACATGACACACAGAAAAAAAGTAAAAACAAAAAAAAGCAATAAAAATAGTAGTGTCTTCGCGGCAGTGAATCGGACACTGGCTCAGCATAATGCTGAGGTGTTAAACACCTGCAGCGCTGATTTTCAGCCAGCTCCGTTTGTGACAGACGGACGGTACGCTAAACGAACTCTTGTCGTCTCGTGGTCTTATGACATTAATAATATATTAAAAAATATTTGACAATATTAACTTAGTTCAATGAAATGGGACAAAATGAACAAGTTTGAAATAAAAATAGAATTTATGTTCCGAAATTTCCGTTCTCCGACCGGTGCAGCTTGAGCCAATACTTTTTGAATACTGTCAATGATATTCTCGGATATCAGTGACAGTACTTAATATTTAGAGGGACGTAACCTCTTTGACCGCTGCGTCAGCAGAAATACTTTCCACACTACAAAACCGTGGCAACTCCAGCAGTGTTATTGTACTGGAACTTCAGTGCATTGATTGAGTGCTTACGAAAAGCCAATGCTTAAAGTAAACGTAGACTTAACTTCACTCGAACAAGGCGTAAAGCCCACCCACAGTAATAAGTTTTTCTAAGTGCTCTGGCAGCCAATAAATACATTCTTGTGGTAAAGGAAAATCGTCTTAAAAAAACCCGAAGATTTGAACAGCTGTGTGTAAGAGGTATCTACACAAAATATGCTACAAAATTTATAAACCTTAATTGAAAATACTTGCGACTTGCGATCACATTTTAAAGGCAATCTAAAGGGCGTAGCTATTAATAAAGTGATCTTGACTGAGATTCCAGTATCAAGTTATTTTAAATAAACGTTATTCAAGACTTATTTCTGACGTATCTCTCGAGAAGCATCTCATCCAAGATTATATTCAGACTACCTTGTAGACCTATTTTGAGTGGGCACCCTGTATATGGGTTTAGATGGAGAGATAATAAATAACGCAGCAATAAAAGTAAATATTTATAACGCTTTGGAGCAATAAATCCTTCTGAATCAATAGCAGCCAATTCCATCAATGCTAATGCTTGTACATTTACCAATCGCGTTGGGAGCTTGGGTCGCATAAAAAAATCCTTCTCTCACACCGTTGCAGAAAGAATACTGAAGCGAGTTTTTGGCTTAGAAACCCAGTTAAGCGTATATTATTACGAGTATTAGGGTGTAATATGTAATTTAATATCAAAATTACAATATGCAACATATAACTATAAGTTATTACTTAAATTAGGATGACTATAATTCCACACGACTGTGATTGTAGACGGAAGATGATAGAAATAAATATATAGAATTCGCTTCATCGCGATCGCTGCCTCAACGGCGACTAGCTTCATACATTTCTACACATTTGTTTGTTGTTTCGACACCTCCTAAGTATACTGGTGCAAGTGACCTTTTTGCGATTTTCGTTTTTTTGCATTTTTATGCCTATAATACTTATATTTACCTCCCACAAAAATTTCATGCGGAAATTCCTGCTACTTTCTGAAATAAAGTGACGTATACAAATGCAAGTAACACTTTTTTGTAAATCGGTAGGTTGTAAACTGAGTCAAGTCGCTTGCACCACAGTACGCGGGACCGATTCCGTGGAGGGGCTGAGTGTGAGCGGTACAACTGACAGTTGGCTCAGTATGCTCGTAAACCATTAATGCTAGCAGACGTTGGCTCAGTATACTCGCTTCTGTGTCGACGCGATATACGTTAATAAACGTGTTAGAATCACAATTGGGGTACGCCCATTTTAACAATGTATGAAAATTTCAAAACCATTTCGAGGAATAGGTTCCTCAAACTAATCTCTGCCATTAAATTGAAAATACATGTTACAGTGAATTAATTATATAGTTATAAAGAAATGACCTTCATTTGACCCCTAAATGCGGTCCGAATGGCGCTATATCAACCTTTTTGTGGTTTTATATGAAACATATAAAACCTATCCAATGTTTAACTTAGGTACTTTTTTTTCTCTTTTATCAATGGCGGTCCACCGCGGTATTCTGCAGTGATTTTGCCAGTGTCAAATGAGTTGAGTAAACAGTAAACAGAATAAATCAAAAGTAAAAGCCGGACATCTTCCCTCCCCGATGGTTACCGGCAGATTCCAATATTTTACCTCATTACTACAATTTAGATACCTAGCTGACACCTACGTTCGAAGACAGCTGTTGTCATAAAAAAAATGTTTTTTTACAAATTGACTAATAATTCTTATGATTAAATTAGTATATTATTAAAGCCATTTCTCTTTTAAGTTGTGTGTGATAAATGTAATTAATTTATGTGATGAGTTTTTCCAAGAGGTTCAACACGACGGCATCGGCATCAACATTAACATAGAAACGAATGATTAGAGGTATGGAATCTCTTATCCATATTCTTTTTCTACTCTCGTACCGTACCGCTAATATTGATATCGTTAATGGTATCAGAATACCACCAATAGCGTAACTGAAGCGGAAAAACAATTCTATTATGAGCGTTGCTATGGTTATAACAGTTCTATAATAACTAATGATGAATAATAATTAATGACCGGTTTTTTTTGGGGGTTTTCTAAAGATGAAACCTAGCTAGATCGAATTATTGCTCCCGAAACCCCCAGCATACAAAAATTCATGAAAATCTTTGGAGCCGTTTCCGAGAATAAGGTTATATTATATACTTATACAATAATTGCTCGTTATAATTTATTGTAGATGTGATTGTGTTCAGTAAATCTGCTCTAGAAAGAAGTTATGCAGGAAACGCTGTATTTATTTGAATTTAGGTAATAAGCAATGGCAGAATACTTACTAATAATTCTCTGAAAATATTAATAAATTGTGTTGCGATTGTTTCTTTACATAATGTTTGAATAGGCGTGTTTTAAAAAGAAAACACAAATAATTTAAAAAAAACGTCTTTCTAAATAACTCCGCCATTTTTGCACAGTAAGCAGATGAGGTTAATTTTATGAAATAATTTATTTTAAACCACAAAAACACTCTTAATCATGAAAAGCTTCAAATTAAATCCTTATAAAAGGTTATACTATCGAGTAACAATTTAAAAGCAGACAGTTATCTTTCTGGTGTATCCCAATTATGAAAATGAATAAAGACTGAATCTTGTAAGATACTAAGTAAGAAGTAATCTCAAATAAGATTGCTTTAAAAACAATATCTTATTATTTGGGTTAGTATAGGTGTTCGAATGATAAATAGCAAAATGATTAAAAACGTTACTTTAAGATAATTCAATTAAGTTTCTAAATTTCCATTACTACTAATTAATTGAAGAGGTAAAAGCGTTTGTTATGAAAGTTTCCATTAGGAACATAAAGTAATTATGGCTGTTATAAAAATGTAAGTAAGATTTTACCAAAATAACACCGTTATTTGGCAAGTTACTATCTTTTGATTTTAAGAACACGAGTTTAGTCATATTTTTAAAAGTCAACCCTTATTATTTTAATATAAAAAACATGACAATTATTACAAAAGTGTACTGGTTTAAAGTGACATGACTTTTATTGTGTACAGGTACTAGTGATTATTATGCCCAAATAATAATAATAAGGGGTAACAGAGCAAAGCAATATCTTTATTTATAAATGATATCACCCATAATCACTTAATTACCTATAAAAATAATAAATAGAAGCTGAATTGTAATGATAGCCACAAACAGTGTATACTGGATCAAGTGGTAGTTAGCTCAGTATACTATAAATTGAAACACATGTAATACGCGTATACTAGTTTATCTGCGCTTTTCTCAACAACCGCTATAGTTTTTTAAATTCTAAATATGTAGAAAAAAACGTAGTACTTTAATTAAAATAAATCTCAAATTTCATTACATTATCTTTAAAGGAAAAAAAGTTATGCATATATTTACCTTTGCGCAGCTCTCCTGTGAAATCGTGATTTTGCACTTGCATCAGTGTACTTAGGAGGTGTCGGTTTGTTCGTCGTCGTAAATAGCCTAAACGCTCTCAAATTTGAGACTCGTATTATTCTTAATGTCTTAACGAAATATATATTTTTTGTAACCAAACCAGATATGTATAATACTTTGGTACTAATGAAAACCGTTGATCGTTATCCATCGTTTGAATACTACCGATACTTATTACTCACCCAAAAACTCGGTTTCCCGTGTAACGCCCTCCCATCGCTACCATACACAGCGCAATACGCGAGCAGAGATCCCAGATAACTGGTAACAGTGCCTATTTTTCTCCCATTTACCCCCAAGAAGCATCTGTTTCCCGCCCAGCGATATTTATTACTTCAACCTTTCTTTCCCTTGATTTAGGGGCATCCCTTGGTGCTATCTTAATTGGTAAAATTCTCTCTCCCTTATAGCGATCTGTATAATAGGCGCGTTTGATTTTTGGAGTTGTGTTGGATGGTTTCGAGAAGAAAACATTTTATGAGACAGAGAGTTTTCTGAATTTACATTTGTCGTCTTTCACCTTCGTCGGTCTAAGCCTTTTTAATGGTACGGTGGAAATACTGTGTCTACCTCTTGACTTCATCGGTAGATTACTGTGTGTGTGATTATGTTATATTGTCAGTTAATTGTACTTATAAAACAATATCTACGTTTTAGGGAATTTACCATGACATTCTAATGCAGTTCAGAATAGGTTGAGAGAAAGGGACAAAACTATTAGCAGTTTATACAGCTCTGTTCCTTTCTCTCTATCTAAACTAAACTGGTATAGTATGCCATATAACCTCTCAGATAATGATAATTTTATTAAAATTTCATTGCAAGAGCTTTACTTACTAATCATATTTTCCAAAAATCCGGTACCCTTTCACTAAGTTTGCTTGTAACATTACTTAGCAGCAAAATCGAGCAAGAAGCAAATTCATCAATAATTTGATGTTAAATATTCATGAAAATACAATCTTTAGCCAAAGCTCTTAGCAAACATTTAAGGAACCCCCGTTCCGTACACAAACAGGCTTACCGTTTTTCAGTAGAATGATTGATGCGGCCATTTTTGCCGCAAACGTTAAAGTTACGATCTCAATGGAAAAGTCCATTCTGAGATAATAAATAGCATATTAGAAAATAACGGAAGAATCTTGAAATAAACTGGTATCGGTTGGACTGCTATTTAGGGAAAGTGAAAACGGTTCAATGAAGATATTTTATCTTTTTTTATTATCTTGCTTGTGATTGTTTAAACTTGAATAACGCTGGAAGGTTGTAAAGGTAAGGCTGTCGTCTATTTTTTGAATATAAAGTACTGATATTACACTTTTTAGCTTTTTTTTCAATATTATATTTTGTCGTTTGTTTGTGTTTTGTTGGTCGAAAGGGACCGCCCTAGGCGTACTTTTTCGAATCAAATCGGAGAAATACTAAAAAAGGGCCGAATCTTAAGTACCCGAATCCGATGTGCATCCATGACTCGATGTATGAATGTGGAAGAAGCGAAAGAAATTTGACAAGATCGTAGCAAGTGGAAAGCAGTGGTCTTTGCCTACCCCTCTGGGAAACAGGCGTGATTTAATGTATGTACGAGTATGTATGTAGAATTTGTCCTTATCCGTCATTACTAACATTTGCATCAGAGAGTAAGTGACAAAGGAAACTTTAACTAAAATAGGTTTAAATAGGGATTAGTCTTAGCCTTTAGCGAAAGCGGAAGATGTAGCAGAGAAGAGAATCGGTAAGTACTGGCAGATGTCTTAACATTATCTAAATACTATTATCATGACTCGGAAACTAGGACAAGGATAGGAAAGGCAAATAAATATGCATAAAAATGCTTGAATTGCGTTTACTTCTTCGTTATGGATCTCATAGTTACAACATAATACACTTATTATAATTAATTAATCTATTATTAACTTAATAATATCACATATCACCAGCGAAACACCTCATCTGAAACGAAGCCATTTTAGATGCTTCTTATTTTTGGCAAGTAAGATATCTGGACCTATATTCAATATTAATTATGTAAGAGGAACTGATATCATGCTGTGTTTTTCCTTTCAGGTATTTGGCAAGTTTTTTATATGAGGAAGTGAGATGACGACATTCAGAAATAATTTTTTTTGAGCCTTGTTGTTGGCTTACTGCGCCAAGAGTTAAATACCTCGGGCATTCATTGTCTCAGCATGAGATCGTTTCAGATGGAGAGCTATATTACTTGTCCTACATTCTAACAGGGATAAAATACTGAGAGATAATATGTTAAATATAGGCCCCGATCACAGATATAAAATATCTTATTCTGCAACGAGTATATTCATAACTGCTTAAATAACTCCACACTAAAAATAAATACTTGTAAGTACTGTCCCGATAGACATGACGCAAAGTTATATTCTTTGTCAAGTTCCACATAGGTATAAAATCAGTAAGTACAAAATTCGGATTGACACGTCTCTGCTATATGTAAAACCATTCATAATTCACTCTTAATACTTAAAGGATATTATAATTGCACAATTGTACGACCTTGTCCTAAAATCTGCTTAGTTAAATAAATTTTACGTTAAACTAAACTTTAAAATTAGGAATCCTGTACTCGATATGATCAATGTTAAACTACTTATAAAACTAGCGGCAGAAGAAGGCGATGTCCCATTGAAAATTATCACTGGCCACCAATGCGATATAGAAATATGACTATCATTGGGTTTCGGAGTAGTTTCATGCTCCAACATATTATCAGGCATATAGTTACCACAAGTTGGGAAGTACCGTGGAATTGGTGGCATATCTTTATGCTCTCCAACTTTAAAAACAAGGGCCATACCAATTTCAACATGGAACTCTATATGACAATGAAACAGCCAATATCCAGGATTATCTGCCTTGAATCGTAAAACTGTATACCCTCCATCGGGTACAGTAACAGTGTCTTTAATTGGTGGATTCTTTAGATTACGTTTCAGAAGACCGGCTTGATCGAACGCTTTGACTTCTTCTATAGTAGTTTCGTTAGCTAGCCGTCTCATTCCAACTACTCTGAAACTGTGTCCGTGTAAGTGGAAGGGATGATTTGCGTCGAAAGTTACTCCTTCGTCTAGGATGATAATTTCTACGACAGAATTCAATCTGACTGATAGAACGTGGGAACACTCGCAGTAGCCTTCCAAGCACTCTTCGTCTATGCTGGACATGTTACAGAAGGTCTCTGGGGAGGGACGAGCTAACATCAGGGGACTTGCAGGCATCTTCATGCTGATGTGGTTCAGTTGTGGTGTATATAGACGATTGAGTTTTTTTGGAACTGTAATAAAAACAAAATACTCTTTAGCACGAAATTTAATGTCACCACATTAGGTTCAAAACCAAGTAGATAATTGCTTGATCAGCGCAAATGTTTGAACGTTATTGCAATGCCACAAGGTGAAAAAGTGGAAATATCTTTGTAGTCGACTGTACTCTCGGCAAAGATTTTTCAATTTAATTCCTTAGTTTTATTTTGTCTCATTTTTTTTGTGCATGAAATAAGTATAATATTCATTATTTTAACCGAATAAAAATCTTGACTCGAAAACCTGTCATATATTTTTACCCAGTCAATAATATATCTCGTTCGTTACCTTGGTAATATCCATAGTAAGGCGACTTATGGAAGTGAGAGTTGTTTTTTGCGTAGAAGTCATACGCCACAAAGAACTGGTAATCAGCCACCTCCTTCAAACTGTCGTCGTATCCGGCTAGACTTCTCATATCCGCAACGCTGATGGTTTCTTCGTCTTCTTCCCCTTTGTTGAGAGCATTCAGTTGCTGGAGGAAAAAAACGAGTATTTTTATGAGTTTTAAGTTGAAGGCAAAATGAGCTCACAGGCTACCTGGTGGCAAGAGTGATCTGAGAAATATTGTTTTTTTCTATCTCAAAAATATTCTGAAACTGCAATGCCAATAAACGGAATGCCTCTATGCTCCATGCTTACTGTCATTGAATCAAAACTTATAAAATACTAGCTTATTGTTACGACTGCGTTTGCTCAAAAGTTTGATCGAAATGTAATGATGTCTTACGGAAAGTAACATTAGTCTGTCTTGTCTCCGAGTTATAAATTATCTCTGTACCAAATTAAGATTGACTGGTTTCCGTTAAACTATCAAGTGAAAAAAAAAAAACAACACATTTTGGCATTTGTAATATAAGTAGTGATAAATGGTTGACTCAAAACTGGACTTGAACTTGACTTTTTTTGATTTGTTAAATAGGGATGCCGAATCAGAAACACCTCTGAACAGAAGTTTTCATCCTTTCATTTAATGGCACCAAAGAACTTATTGAGAACGTCACTTGAAAATCGGCTTTCCTACATGAAGAAACTTTAGCGCTCGTAATTTCAAACTGCCAGTAAGATGGCATCGTCAGCACGAAAGTTGAAGTAAGTACCTATCCAAATTCAAATTACTCCAAACTTGAATTCACTCACGCACTCGTATGAGTAGGTACATTAGAAATCCTATTTTCTTTACTTTCTTTTTTACTGGTATTTAATTATGTATGTAAACTCGTTATTGTACAAAACAGAAAAAATCTCATACAAGTATATTACATAAGTATATTTACAAAATAGGAATGTACAAAGGTGAACTTATCCCGTTCAGAAATTGTAGGATAATGATATTGTCGGGGTCACCATTAGCCTCTTTTCTTACATGAAATAAAGGTAAATACAGATATCTCTTTCCAGACGGATGTGATGCTTAAGTATCGAAGTCCGTTGGGACAAAATTAGAAGTTGTAAATAGAACTGGGTGGTATAACGCACGTCAATGTATTTAATTAGGCTATTGGATACTCGTGTGGTTTTCGCTAGATGTCGCTAGTTTGCTACAGGATCTCTTCCAGGATTTATCAATAATATCCTTATTCTTTTTTCAACTAATGATATGAATTAGAATGTGTGTTTGTTTGTCAAACGCTTTTATAAATCAATATCGAATTTGGCACAGAGATATTTATTATGGCCCGAACTTAAGTTACTTTGATCCTTAATAATAAGTATTGGCGCAAGAATGAGAACCGGAACGTCAGAGGAGGGGATGAGCAGAGAGGGTAGTCGTTTTGCCTATAAAAGTGACAGCGAGCTCATTTCCCGGATCACTTTACGGTTGAAACACTTGGGAGGTGGAAGCTATGCCCGTTTGAAGTCATTGCCTATTATTTTAGTGTTTAATTGTCGTCTAAGTTTAGTTCGTTAGATTCAAATCAGTTGTACTTATCTATAATAGCGTAATCTAAAAGATCTGTGTTAATGAAATAAAATCTTGTTGTAAATATAGTCCATCTTAGTTATTTATACTTCTACTTTCCCAATATCAGAAGTGGGATTGATTCTCGCGTGCCTTTGTCCGCTTTAAGCCTTTGAAATAAGAAGTTAGGCATTTCGTATTATTTGGATAAGCGGAGTATTTTTTCCGCGTGTATACGTAAGTTGTGCGATTCACGTAAGTGTATCTCGGTGATATCTGGTGAGTAAGTTTCGATTTGTTTTTTGTTGATTACGAGCAAACAGTGTTTGTTCATTGAAATACATATTTGTTCCTTTTTTTTTGTGCAATTCTGTGGGTATTTGTATTTTTGTCTTTTATTAATCTCTAATCTTGCTTTGTTGCTTAGTATAACACTCGTTTTCATCTATTATCGTTTATCTGGTGATGTTTAACAGTTATCAGTGTGTTGAATAAGAAAACAATATGCCCAGCAATGGTCGCAAAAGTAGGAGTCGCTCGAGGAACCGTGATTCGCGTTCACGTCGTCGTGACACACGTTCAAGACGTTCGCGTTCGCGACATGCCTCTCCTAATAATTTATTGGCTCAACAAATGCAACATATTTTAGATCGATTGTCTTCATTAGAGGACCGACGCCGTCCGGTGTTGCCATCGTCGCGCGAGCAGAGTCCTGCCGCGCCATCGATGCCGCCGGCACCGCAGCTTTGCGTGGCAGAAGCTGCGCTTGCGGGTCGAGATGGTCCCGGGCATCGAGACTCGGCAGCCCCTACCTCGCCTGGGTATTCCTCGGGTACTGCTGCTGATCGCGATGTCAGCGCGACCGACCGTATTATCGACGCGATACGGTCCATCAACACTACGGTGAGATCAAACCAAGCTTACTTTATTTCTAATTTCGACCCTAGTGTTAACGATATAGACGTTTGGTGCGATGAAGTAGACCGTGCTAAAGTTTTGAATAACTGGAGCGACAACGAGTGTCTATCCCGTATAGGAAATTGTCTTAAAGGTGACGCTAGGACTTGGCTTCATGAATGGGTGACTAATGATAGGAGTTGGAGCAATTTTAAAAAGGAATTTAAGCCTTTATGCCCCAAGAAGCCGGATATTGCAAATATTTTATTTGAAGTAATGAGTACGGATTCTGACAAGTACCCGACATATGCTGATTATGCTCGCCGGTCGTTGTTAAAGTTACGAATAGTCAGAGGGCTAAGTGACGAGCTAATGTCGGCGATTGTTATCCGAGGAATTACCGACCCACAAATTCGCGCCTCCGCTACTAATGCAAAGATAATGCCAAATGAATTAGTGGAATTTCTTTCGATCTACGTAAAGTCAAATGCATCCAATTCTAAAGGGTTTAGTAATGCCTCGAATGATGATCGTTCTACAAAATCTAGTAATAGTTCAAATCCTCGTAAACGAAAGTTTGATGAAGGGAAATGTTTTACGTGTGGTAAATATGGTCACAAATCATCAAATTGTAATAAACGATTGAAGCGTAGCAATGTTAGTAATTCAGATAATAGTCACAAAAATAATCGTATCCCTGGTACTAGTAAATCCGAACCATGTAGTTTCTGCAAAAAGCCAGGTCATAAGATTGAAACTTGTTTTGCAAAACTTAGGTCTGAATCTCGCAACACAAATAATGTAAATTTCTGTCACGAAAATCTCGATAGCCAATGTAAGGATATAGTAGTAGCTGTGATACAGGGTACACCTGTCGATGTCCTTATTGATAGTGGTTCAAACATATCGCTCATCTCTTCATCATTATTAAAACATTTCAAATGCGCACGCAAGCCCGCTTTCAGAGTTATGAAAGGTATTGGTAGTCAGGAGATTGAGTCCACTTATTATGTTACTCTACCAATCGAGTTCGATGAAATTACTCTGGAAGTAGACTTGCATGCAGTATCCTCTGAATTTATGAACACCCCCGTTATAATCGGCACTGATGTTTTAAATCGTAATGGTGTTGCCTATGTTCGTACCCGTGATCGCCAACATATAATTTGTGATCCTCAACTTACACATGGCGTAATGCACACTATGTCGACTTGCGAGACTCCAATTCAGACCCCTTTAACCGGTCAAGACTTAAAGAAACTGCTTGATCTGATTGAGGAATTTTCAAAATCCTTTATTACTGGGACAGCTACTTCCACTGTTAACACAGGTAGCATGTCAATTAAATTAAGTAATACTGTGCCTGTTAATTACAGACCTTATAGGCTTTCATTTTCCGAAACTTTGAAGGTCCGCGAAATCGTCCGGGAACTTCTTGAAAAAAACATTGTCCGCGAGTCTGAATCGGAGTACGCAAGCCCAATACTACTAGTTAAGAAGAAGGATGGGTCGTGTCGCATGTGCGTCGACTATCGCAAGTTAAATGAGGGCACAGTCAAAGATCGGTTTCCCTTACCGCTAATTGACGACCACATTGACAGACTGGGCAAACACAAGTTTTTCACGAGTCTAGATATGGCTACAGGCTTTCACCAGATTCCTATGGATGGTGAGTCGATACCACTCACAGGATTCGTTACACCAGAAGGGCACTATGAATATTTAAAGATGCCTTATGGTTTAGCGAACGCCCCAGTCGTCTATCAGCGGATTATGTCGAAAACACTTCGCCACCACCTGGAGTCTGGTAAAACCCTTGTGTACATAGATGATGTCCTTATCCTAAGCGATACCGTGGATGAGGGTCTCGTTGCATTACGCGATGTTCTTCAAACGTTAACTAATGCTGGATTCTCTATAAATCTGAAGAAGTGCTCTTTTTTATCAACACAAATAGAGTACTTGGGGCGATCTATTTCTCAGGGTCAGGTACAACCGAGCGAACAAAAGGTTAAAGCTTTAGTTGAGGCACCAACACCAAAAACCGTCAAACAAGTCCGGCAGTTTTTGGGATTGGCAAGCTATTTTCGGCGGTATATATCTGATTTTGCATCCAGGTCAGCCCCAATTACCAAATTAACCAAAAAGGGTGTGCCGTTTGTTTGGGGAAGTGAACAAGAAGAGGCACGGCAAGACATAATTGAGCAGCTCACGAGCGAGCCTGTTTTGGCAATTTATGACCCCGATTTGCCCATAGAAGTCCATACGGACGCTAGCTCAATTGGCTATGGAGCAGTGCTTCTTCAGGTTCATGAAAGCGGTCATAAGCGAGCAGTAGGATATTTTAGCAAACGAACACAAGGTGCCGAGCCTAGGTATCATTCCTACGAGCTCGAGACCTTGGCCGTTGTCAAAGCTCTGCAACAGTACAGGCACTATCTGGTCGGCGTCAATTTCAAAGTGGTAACTGACTGCAATGCTCTTAAATCGACGCAACAAAAGAAAGATTTGCTACCCCGTGTGGCCAGATGGTGGATGTATTTGCAGGATTTTGACTTCACGTTAGAATACCGTAAAGGGGCCTCTATGTCGCACGCCGACTATTTGAGCCGAAATCCTGTTAATGTTTGCGAAGCTCGCAAACAACAGAACTGGGCTCAAATAGCACAGGCTGCTGATGAAGAAACCCAACAGCTTCTTCAGAAAGTGACAGATGGACAGCTAGACTCGACTCATTATGTTAAAAAAAATGGCCTACTCTATTATAAGTATTCTCCAGTTGGAGAAGAGTCTAGACTTCTATGCTATGTACCAAAAGGTCATAGGCTCAGTCTGCTCAGAGTCTTCCACGATGAGCATGACCACCTCGGAGTTGATAAGACATAAGAGCTTATTCGAAAGCACTTTTGGTTCCCGTCTTTAAAATCATTTGTTCAAAAGTATATAATGCACTGCCTCGTGTGCATAACATATAAAAAGATTCAGAGAGCCCCCCATCAACTCATACATTCTTGGGAGAAGCCATGTGCTCCTTTTGAGGTAATTCACGTAGATGCATTAGGTCCACTGCCTCAGTCAAATGGTTTTCGATATGTTCTGATAGTAATCGATGCCTTTTCTAAATTTTGCCTTCTGTATCCTATGTTTGGTCAAGATGCTAATGAATTAAAACGACATTTTACGAATGTAATTTCTTTATTTGGTACTCCAAAATTGATTGTAGCTGATCGAGGTAGAATGTTTCAGAGTTCAGTATTTGCAGACTTTGTGACAGAGTTAGGCATTGACACGCATCTTATTACACCGGAGATGCATCATTCAAACGGGCAGGTGGAACGTTATTGTCGAACGCTGTTAAACATAATTCGCGTACAGTGTAATTTTCGTCAAAAGGAATGGTCAGATGTTATGTGGCGGTTGCAACTAGTCCTTAACATCACAAAACAGAAAACTACCCAGCTGTCTCCTTTGAACTTGTTAGTGGGTATTGATGGAGCCACACCTCTCATAAGACACCTAATCCGTGACGTCGCCCTAGAAAACTCTCATCCAAATCGTGAAGCTTTAAGGGAAATGCGTAGACAAAGAACCTCCGAGCGTTTGAGGGTAAATCAGCACCAGCAGGATGCGACTGTGAACGCTAACCGGAGGCCTTCTAGAACTTTTGAAGTTAATTCCTTTGCTTTTGTGATTAAAAAGGCACAAGCAACTGGCAAGCTCGACTCTGGC
The DNA here is from genome assembly GCA_963966035.1 of Acleris laterana. Classification (NCBI taxonomy): domain Eukaryota; kingdom Metazoa; phylum Arthropoda; class Insecta; order Lepidoptera; family Tortricidae; genus Acleris; species Acleris laterana. The sequence goes on from OZ014461.1 coordinate 5,588,365, forward strand.
ATGCGCGGGCCGTATCGAGTGGTCAAGACGCTTCCTCATGGTCGATACGAGCTGCAATTGCTGGCAGGCTCTTATGGAAAATCGACACAATCCGCGGCAGAGTTCATGGTGCCGTGGCGTGGGGAGTGGACTCCTGAAACGTGCGCCGCCTTCTTTGAGGGTAAGCGTATGTACATACATATGTATGATAAGCTAACGTCGTGCCTATGTCACACATATGCATCGAGGCTTTACGTGATATGCCAACGTTGTGCCTATGCCACGTAATGTTGTCGTTCACATGATAAGCTAACGTCGTGCCTATGTTGTGTGAACATGTAGATGTAAATATTGAGGTGTCGTTGGAATATGCTAACGTAGTGCCTATGTTCCTTGTTAACAGAGATAGCTAACGTAGTGCTTCCTCGCTGGTATCTTTGCGTGAACTATGCTAACGTAGTGCCAATGGTTCACTGTTGAGATTAAAATTAAATGGTAACATACAACAAAAAAAAATGCGTTTAACACTTATTTTTTTCCTTCCTCTTCATGGATATGTTTATTTTCCCAGACGCAGACTATGACACTGAAACGGAGTCTACGCCAGAACGAGTTAATTTGCGCAGTGGAAAACCTTCTGACAACAGGACGACTGATCCTGTGCCTGGGATCTCCAGAGTGACAGACCATCTGCAGCCCAAGACGCAGGAGGTCGTGGACGTCCTCCCGTCAGGAGAGGCCGTATTGGCGCAAGAATGAGAACCGGAACGTCAGAGGAGGGGATGAGCAGAGAGGGTAGTCGTTTTGCCTATAAAAGTGACAGCGAGCTCATTTCCCGGATCACTTTACGGTTGAAACACTTGGGAGGTGGAAGCTATGCCCGTTTGAAGTCATTGCCTATTATTTTAGTGTTTAATTGTCGTCTAAGTTTAGTTCGTTAGATTCAAATCAGTTGTACTTATCTATAATAGCGTAATCTAAAAGATCTGTGTTAAAGAAATAAAATCTTGTTGTAAATATAGTCCATCTTAGTTATTTATACTTCTACTTTCCCAATATAAGATTATTATTTTTTATGGCATAGAGAAGACAAACGAGCACACAGGTCACCTGATGGTAAGTGGAAACTGTGACCCATAGACATTCGCATTCACAAAACTGCAATGCAATCTTAAGACTGCAAATGCGTTGCCAACGCTGAGGACTAAGATAGAATGCCTAGTCAATTCACCGGCTGTCTTATCCCCAAACCGGAACACAACAATGCGAACACTGCTGTTTGGCGGTAGGTTAAAGGATAAGATGGTGGTAGCGATCCGAACGGACCATGTACAAGGTCCTACCACCCACAAATAAATATTCTCGCAAATGTTCTCGAGGAAATAGCTAAAAACATTTTCGCTGGCATCTTAGAGCAATTTCCTGTCGGATTATTTAACTTTTCAGTGTCAATTTACCACCTTAACCTAATCACATGGTTTATATTGTATTCACAATCTTATGCCTATCATAACCTAAACAAAAGTAAAAAAAAAACTTAAATATGTGTCTGTTTTGCGCAAAAAACATAATCTGAGTGAATACACATCACTGCATTGTGTAATTTACCACCATATCATACCCCATTCAAGGGAATCTGAATTATATTCTCATCCACTAAAACATGAATAGCTTCAACTCTCTAGATACTTATAGCATAGATACAGGTAAAGTTTTGAAAAGACAGTTAAAATTAACGATTGAACCTCAAGGAAGGATATGAAGCAATTTACCGATATTACAGAGAGGAAGTGTAAGTGGTTTACCGCGGCCATTAACACTTGGATAGGGCTGCTATTTTATAAAATACTTGAATTACCGGACAAAGTCGTCTTAAACCGGGACATCTAAACTTGATCCGGTTTTTTTCCACGAATAAGTTGCAGACCACGAATAAGCTCTCATTACTCAAATAAAAATGCTGCTACCAAATTTTTTTACCAGTACAAGACTATTTAAATAACTATCACAACGCTAGGAAGGTAGTGCATGATTGAGAGATTTGGAGAAAAACAAGCTAACAGGTAGGTTAGAAATGGTTAAAACTTTAATCAGACGCGTATAGGAATTAACCGGCAAACCTAAGTTGTTCCGTCAGAGCATTACTAACAATTTAGTGCGTGTACTTTTAATTTGGTCACAGGTTTTGTCGATGGAATAGCTTGGTTAAAGTAGTAGCCTACCTATCTATAGTAGTGGCTACGAGAACGCGCGGAAACCTTACTTTGCCGGTTAATACTTCGGCAACCAATTAAACAGTGACTTGCTTAAGACTATAACATTACACTTCAGTTTTTACCAGAACGACTTTAGAAAATTCCGGACGGTCTCTCCAAACTAGGACGAACTTAGGAAAACTCGGACGGAGGGCAACCCTACACTTGCTCGTATTATTCTCTTGGGCCTCAGGAAATCTAAAATGTTAGCATTTTTAGCTCTTCTCGAGTGAGTTCTAGGCGTAAAGTGCCTGGTGTTCTTTGAATTAATATTGTAGTAAGTAGGTAGGTATATGATACTTTAAAGTATTTAGCTTAGGTATTAACTTTTAAGTGTACATAAAAAGTTCAAAATTAAAGAAATCTTGAAAAATTCTTTTATATTCAGTAATATTAGACCAAATTTGGACCTGTATTCTCTTATTTTAACCATCTGATAACCTTAATTTACAAACGTCAACCTCATGTTAAACATTTTAGAGTAGAATCGAATTTGACGTTTATGGATGGACATTACTGTCAAGTAAATAAGAGCTATCAAAACGTTGACAATACGATAACAGGTCAAAGACGATATCATTTTACCACCAAGGATCTCGGCCCTGCACTTTATTTTAGCGCTCCCCGTTTTAGTATTTACAAAAAATTAATTGTAACAAAAATTAATGTAAGTTATATACCGTTATATACTCGTGCTACTTCCACCACTATTATTTTTATAATTGTAACATAAAATAACAGTTCTGGCGGACGTAAATTGATCACAGAACACTGAAAACTGAACTGATTATTGTGCCCAGTCCAGTCTAAAAGTCACCTAGCTTATAGAAACCGGGTCATCTATCTAGCCTCTACGAGGGAACAAGGAAGAAAGAAAAACATACATACATAAGCGGTCACATAATTATATTCGCTTGCGTTTTTCCCATACAATTGCCTACAATTAGGACTTTTCCATAGAAACAACCAATAAAAATGTTCATGGCCAGTTTAATTGTTAGTTACATTTATGGTTAGATGATAAACTACGGTTTAAAATGATGAACCGTTTCACTCTGATAAAACAAAGCGTTCTTTATCAATATCAACACGCCTATAACACTAATAATAATATACAGTACACATGTATGTGACGCAAAGTTTATGCGATATGCTTTCGACTGTACACACATACAGTTCTAAAACCATACCCCATCTCTTCAGCAGTCGATCCAAAAATAGTTCATATTGTCATAATGATGATGCAACCACATAGCGCAAACGCAATTCCTTTAAAAGTTATCAGATAAAAGTCACATCAGATTACCCTGTGCACTAACCAAACGATCGATTTTCTAGTCCCGCTCATTTCCGATGCACCCTGTAACTCAATCTAGTCTGCCGATTTTCTAGTTCAGACACAATTTCATTTCCGATCCTAGACCTGATATTTCCAATTTTTGCAATGATATAAGAAGTTTGTTTTCGATTAAACATTTTATACCGTATACTCGTCGTATTTTCTGAAAATGATTAGAGGTCTGTTGAGAAAAATTTCTTAGCTGACTACTGGGTGACTTCAAATTGGTCATACAAAATCATTGTTTTACACACATTTTCCGAAACTACACTCATCTTCTGACTCTTACGCTGCTTATTTAATTACCATTTTTTCTGAGTTTTGAATTATCCCATTTTTTTCGCTTAATGCGGTTACCTTGCCACTTTGTTTGAATGACAGTATGGACAGGTACGACGGTTAGATAAGTTACTTAGTTAAGTATTACACTATTTTTAAGTAACTGAGCCACAATCAAGTGTTTTGTATTACCAATTTGGAATCACCTGTATATTATCATGTTGGTTACACTAGAATCGAGATCGACGTTTAAAAAAATGGATCTACTAATTTTTTAAATAGAATAACACTGATCTAAATTGGGCCTTAAATACTTAAAAATCTAACCTACTAAGTATAGACTATTCAACCTCGGGTAATGTCGCCACTAGGGATGAAAATTGTGAAAGATACATTTTGTTTTTTTTCGAAATTTTGTATCAAAAAAACTAATTAGAGGTTTCTCTAAAAAATCCAATCACACACGTATACTTGTTTCATACGTGTATTTTTCATAAAAAAAATCAAAAGGAAACAATCTTGCTTATTAATACTAATTGAACAGTACTTAATGTACTTTAATAAATAAATAAAATAAAAAATAATAAAAAAAATATTATTAAATGATAAAGCGAAAAATACATCGTAAAATACACGTAAAAAACTTCAACTTCCGAAAGATTCAACCAAATATCCGCAAGGAAAGATTCTATATTTCATTGAAAAATACGGGGCTTTCAAAGATACATGTCGCATCTTTAGAATTATAGTGACCTTTTTCTTATTTTTTTTTATTTGGATTTCGAGTTAGGTCTCTACAGTAATAAATTTATGACTCGAAGTCGAACGCTCAAAATTTTGAATTAGGTCACTATAATTCTAAAGGAGTGATGTATTTAACAAGTAATTTTTAACGCTATTCGCAACCGGTTTCACATAACCTCTCTACATTGACGACACCATTTTATCGAAGCAAAACACTACAGCCCCGTTTCCTTACATCATAATTTACCCCAATTTCCTATCAGTGTTTCCACGTGCAAGATATAACGGGTTAGTATTTAATCTGTGTAGGCGGATAATCTGTCTGGCGGACGGCCAGCCAGTGATGTTACGGGCGAGATAATATCAGATGGATTTGCAATGTTACACGGTGAGATGTTAGCCGGGTCGTTTGCTCACGAATTAACTTGAGACAATGGATACCGCAGGGGATGCGATTGTCTTATTCCAATACAAACCCTTGAGAATTGTAATGGTGGTAATATTATTACCATTTATTAAGTATTCAAGTTACTAAAAAACATAGAAAATTACAAATATTTTTTTAAATTTTGTAGGTAGGCAAGCAGGTCGCTGCTATAGACACCAAGAAAAAATAATATTCTGCGATTATGTTCATTTAAAACTTATCGCTCGTTTCTTTTATAATCGCAATAACTTCAGGTTATATTCGTAAAAAGCAAATACTTATAAAACTATTCATAAACCTCCCAACTTTTATTTAACTTTAGTGAAAAAAATATAAGTGCCAGGGAAAGTTATTTACGACTGCCTGCCGGCTTAATAAAATGAACTTATAAATTTACGAATAAACATAACAAGTTTTATGTAATGCGAGCTAGCTTTTTCTTTCAGATACAAAACGAACTAGTGTCTCAAATTTTCTGTCTGTCTGTGTCTGTCAAATCGGATATTTATAATGATGCGATTGTATTTGTATTTGTTACTGCAGTTTATGACGGAATATCCCATCACACAAAAAAATGCGAATAAATGAAATAGTTTGTTACTCGTTAACGCTGCAACAGCTGTACGATTATGGGTTAAATTTGGAATGGAGATATCCTATACCCAGAATTTAAATAAGCTGTTTTTCAACCCGGTTTTTTTTTTAATTCCCGAGGGAATAACGCAAGTAAAGATCTACGCAGACAAAGTCGCGGGTAAAAGCTAGTTTTAGAAACAAATTGAACTCAGTCATAATTGTGTTCTTTTTAATTATAAACTGACCAGCACGTGTTTCAAACGCATTGATGGCAACCGCACTAACATCCAAATGGTTGAAGTAAAATCATACTGTTTACGACTTACGTAATATCTTTTGAATGAGAGAGCTTTGAAGAACTCATTAAGCTCAGGGGCTTTATTCTAATCGATAAAACCATATTGTTTTTGAAATGTTAACGTATTGTTCTTATCTTAACCGCCATTACTGCCAAGTAAATAAGAATTATCGTAATGGTTTTTAATGAGTAGAATAGAGCCCTATTTGCCGCGTATTTTTAATTTATGGCGCTAGCCTGAAATTAATAATCGATGACATACTTTTGAAAACATTGTGATGTAATATATTTATACGGTACCCTCCTGCCTAATATATATTTAACATTGCCCTATTATTATTAGATTAACATATGATATGGACTTTTAGGGAGATACGCTATTTTGACTTGGGAATAACGATATTTCAGCAAGGCCACAAAATTTCGATAAGACGTATCAAGCCAATACAGCATGATACCCGCGACGGTCGTAAACCGCTGTCGTTCTGCCTTATCGACGAGAAGGCAGTTTTTAGGTTATGCTCAGCTTATTATGGCTTATGTCTATATGAAAAAGTTAGTAAAATTATACTATAGGGAATAAGTAAATGCACACACAGAATTGTCATGTTAAAGGGCAATATTACAAGGTCACAACTCAAAAACTATATTTTGCACTAGGTTAATCTCGTTGAAATAATTAATACTGTAAAATGGGATGAGTTGGGACACAACCTAAAATAAGTTATAACATGTTACAAATAAGGGCAAGTATTAAATGGACAGTAACGTTACATCTATTGGAAATAATTTCAGTCTTATAATTAGTAGCGTATGCTTCATTTTAGATAGTGTCCCTTATCACCCCTTAAATCAATTGATACACATAGTTCTAAAACAGCAAATTCAGCGTCGATTCTAACGTAAACAATTCTAAAAATTGCATTCTGCAGTTTATATTCAAATAAAACCCGTAACAGTATAATAAAAAGTAACGACGCACTCCGTATAAGTTGTGGACTGGCGTCGGTCAGCTGGCGAGAGGCGGAATCTGGATTAGCGATACGGCACGAGATAATCGTCCACGAATGACCGAATAATTGCGGGGATGGAATAGCCAATACAGGTGAAATTGCAGTATTACTGCTGTTGAGTATTAAACTGAAAATTATTCAAGGTTTTATTGTGTTATGTGTTGGATAGGTCGTAAAAAATAACATTAAAGTTTCTTTTAAACTATTTTATTTGATTGATTATGTGTCGAGATACGCTGTTTGAAAGTTGTTATAAATGTTTTATTTCACTTTTGATTGATTGCTAATAGTACTAAGCTCGTATACCTTCAAAGATACATACTTTACAAATGTAATAAAAAGCCACGAGACACTCTGAATAAGTTGTGGACAGGCTTCTGTTGGTTGGCGAGAGACGGAATCTGGATTAGCGATACGGCACGAGATAATCGTCCACGAATGACCGAATAATTGCGGGGTTGGAATAGCTAATACGGGCGAAATATACAGTATTACTGCTGTTGAGTATTAAACTGAAAATTATTCAAGGTTTTATTGTGTTATGTGTTGGAAAGGTCGTAAAAAATAATATTAAAGTTTCTTTTAAATTTTTTTATTTGATTGATTATGTGTCGAGATACACTGTTCGAAGTCGTTTTAAATGTTTCATTTCACTTTTGATTGATTGCTAAATATTTAGTACTAAGCTTATACTTTCGGTGAGATCGTACTTTACAAGTGTAATAAAAAGCCACGAGACACTGAATAAGTTGTGGACTGGCGTCTGTAGGTTGGCGAGAGGCAGAATCTGGATTAGCGATACGGCTCGAGATAATCGTCCACGAATGACCGAATAATTGTGGGGTTCGATTAACTAATACCGGTGAAATTATAATATGCAGTATTACTGCTGTTGAGTATTAAACAGCCGGTGAAATGACTAGCATAGAGGCATTCCACCTTAGTCCTCAGGGTTAGCAACGTATTTGCAGGCTTAGGATTGCATTGCAATCTTGTGAATGCAAATGTCTATGGGTCACAGTTTCCACTTAACATCAGGTTGTCTGTGTGCAAAATTATCGTTAAATAGGTCGTAATAAATAACACTAAGGTTTCTTTTAAAGATTTTTTTGATAATTTTCCATGAATGACCGAATAATTTACAGGTTGGAATAGCTAATATGGGTAATTACTTTTTAAATTAAATAGTAAAATTGTTATCATAAAATATAATAAGAAATGAATTTATATTCTTAAAATTAAAATTAAAACTTCCATCGAGGACTTTTATGATCACATTAATAAGTTCATAAAATTCAAAAGTTGTTACGAGATGTAAGACCCCCTCAAAATTTTTATGATGTGGTAAGAAAGTCTGGAAAGCCGACGTCGTCACGTATACTCTCACCATTTTTACAAGTCAAAATAGGGAATCTTGTTAACGTCATAAATCATCGTAAATACTTTAAACACTAATACTTTGCCGTGTGGTTGCCGGCAGAATAGAATAGAATAGTACCACTCCATACCTTCCTGTGGAAGTCGTAAGAGACGACTAAGGGATTAAAGGCTTGTAGTATTTTTAGGCGATGGGCTTGCAACCTGTCACTAATATACACATGATATACATCTTAGCCTGTGCAAAATGTGGTTACAGAATTAACAACTGGCTGTTAAAGTTGTTGGTAATTCTGTAGCTCTGCCTACCCCTCTCTGGGATGAAGGCGTGACGGTATGTATGTATGTAAATACTTTAAAAGACTTGTGACTACATCTAGCGACAACATCTACCGACAACATCTACCGACAACATCTACCGACAACTTGTAACAACCGAATCGACCGCACCACTAGCGTCAGACATCGCACCCAAATTTGACAGTACCTACGCTACATCGCGCTAACGAAGATTCCCCAGTCAGTTGTCCCCCAGTCAACTATACAGGGTGGAAAGATAAGTCGGGCCCTGGAGGGAAACTACCTTAAATCCTTAAGTAGGCTCATTTTACTTAAAGGAGACATTCCTTTATTTTTAAAAAGAAACAAAACTGCATTCAAAGATTTTCTTAAATTTTCTTGCCTCAACCGGGAATCGAACTAGCTAAAAATGTAAAAAATTAAAAGTAGCTTTTTAATTCTTCTAATCGATAGGATTATTGTTCGGGATTAAATGTCTCTAAGTAACACTTAGTATTAGAAATAAAAAAAACGTGAAATTTAACATTAATCATATCGAGTGTTTACTTTTTACATTTTTACCTGGTTCGATTCCCGGGAGAGACAAGATTATTTAAGGAAATCTTAGAAAGCAGTTTTGTTTCTTTTAAAAAATAAAGGAATGTCTCCTTTAAGTAAAATGAGCCTACTTAAGGATTTAAGGTAGTTTTCCTCCAGGGCCCGACTTATCTTTCCACCCTGTATACAACTTCCAACTTCATCCCAATGGATTTTTGTCCCCAGAGACCCTTGCTAAGATGCACTACGCTAACTAGCGTTTCTATTTGTTTGGTTTTTAAACCAATCGCGTCACTGGTAGGTTACGTGATACGAAAAGTCACGTGATCTCTATCAGTGACGCGATTGGTTTAAAAACGAAACGAGTAGAAACGCTAGTTAGCGTAGTGCATCTTGTCAAGGACCTCAGGTATAACACCCGGCTGGAGAGAGATCTCTCTTTTAACATCTATTCCTAAAAACTTACCAATCCTTCATTATGCAGTTCCTCCCAGGTGGGGTTCCCTGATGGCTCTGACTCCATGGCACCTTCGTAGTGCAGCACTGCCACTTGCTTGGCTTTCGTGAATCTGACGATGGGAAAAACATACTTGTTTTAATGTTTACTAGTAATTTATAATTTACATACATACAAAAACTGACGCCTTTATTCGCAGAGTGGGGTAGGCAGAGCTACAGAATTACCACACATTAACAACTCTAAAATCTTTTTGATAATTCTGTAGCCACATTTTGCACAATTGGGCTACGATGTTTACCAGTGTATTAGTGACAGGTTGCAAGCCCATCGTCTAACAGTACTACCAGCCTTTATTCCCTTAGTCGCCTTTTACGACATCCGCAGAACTACGCAATGAGATCGTTAGAAGGCATTGCGTGTGTGCAATTTTTAAAATAAGAATAAAATAATTATACCCAAAGAGTCGTCTCTCTGTCCGTCCGTAAGTCAGCGGGCTGTATCTCATGAACGGTAATAGAGGTAGACAGTTGAAATTGAAAATGTAATAAGTGTAACGAGTAATACAGTAATAAATTAAGCGGGCCGCATACAATAATGGTACGGAACGCTTTCTGTGCATGTTCGATTCGGATTTGGTCAGTTTTTTTCTAAATTGGCGCTGGCAGAATATACAGTGGCCCTAACATTGTTTAAATGAACGACAACACGCCAATAAACTTTTAAGTAAATTACTGCAGCACCATTTCACAAACCCAACTCGGCTCGTAGAAACTCTAAATTGTGTTTCAAACATTATTTTCCCGGCAATCCACTTACATCTCGAAACCTGATTAATTGATAAATTCATGAAAACCGAGGAGATTGGTCGGTAAAGGCTGAAATGTTATTATTTTCCTTGATTTTAGCAATGTCAGTAAAACAAGAGCAATTATTCAATGTAAAGCAAAATACTTGCGCAAATTATTAAGATAACGCGAGCATTGTGAAATTAAATTGTAGCTAACACTTGATAATTGTGCCTGAACAACGCTTTATAAATTCATCTCTATTATAAATTACAATACGTAACAAAGATGTAAGTGTGTCTGTACACTGGTGCTTTTGTAAGATTAACATTAATAAATCTAACAAAATACAAAGTAAAACGTTGCCAGATGGTTACATTTCTTATATCCTTCGTCAAATACCCGTCAAATGACATGTAACTTTTATTTTCAAGGCAATTTTCTTAATTTTTGAGGCAATGATTTGGTGATTTTTACTGCAGACTGTTTACGATGTGTCAAAGATGACAGATCCGTTTATTTATACGACCATCAAGTTTGAAACCGGAATCAGAACCGGAACACACGGTTGGTGGTAGGTAAGCTTAAGACAGTGGTAGCGTACGGATACTGCACCGCTCCGACCACTACATGATGGTGATGATGATGACCGTTACCTTTCATCGCAGTCCATCAGTCCCCTGTAGCGTATCCAGTAGTTGTCGATCTCATTGTTCGCTTCCACGATGAAATCGTAGCGTTCGCCGGCGTAAGTCACCAAAGATGTAGCTAAAACAAACAAACTTTATTAGGCCATTTTGTTGCAAACTTATTCTAGCGATCCACCCTCGTTTCGCTTCGGTTTATGTGAGTTAACTGTAACACCCGTACGTAAACCAGAGGTTATTATGTATACATAAAAACCTTTCGTGTAAAGCTATCTAACTGATTGTGAAAATCGCATCAAAATCCGTTACGTGGTTTAGGAGGAGTTAGCGGATATACAGACTGACAGATAGATACGGAAAGCGACTTTGTTTTTTATTATGTATTATAAAAAAAACCGTCCGTGAAAAAATAATTAAGTATCTACCTAATGGTAAAAACCGCATCAAAATTCGTTACTTGGTTTAGGAGTTAGTGAAAATACAGACAGACAGGCAGATGCGGAAAGCAACTTAGTTATACTATGTAAAAAGATTAACATTTTACACAGATTTTTGTACAATAAATTAATTTAAAATTAGTTTATTACTAGGTACAAGTAAGTACAGTCAATGAATTTAATTACTAGTCCACTTTTGACTATGTCAAAGTGACGCAATCAATCAAAACGTAAGAGACATCTTATGATTTTATTTACAGTGTCAATTTGACATAGTCCAAAGTAGACTAGGAATTACATTCCGTGACTGTATATGTTACTGTCACACTTTTTCTCTTTGTTTTCTACTTAAAACTTAGTTGGTAATTGGTTTCGAACTAATTTCAAAACACGGTTTGACTCGACTTATGCACTAGCTGCATCGTGCTATCGAAGTTTCCCCAGTCAGTTGATATACGTACAAGTTCCAACTTGATCCCAATGGACCGTCCCCAGGGTCTACACCTGCCTGGAGAGATCTCCTTGAATTAGATAAATAAACAAAATCGAGGCACTTGCCAAGATGCATTACGCTAACTAGCGTTTCTATTGGTTTCATTTTTAAACCAATCGCGTCACTGGTAGATCACGTGACTCTTAGTAGTACGTCAAAATACTAGTGACACGATTGGTTTAAAAACCAAACGAATAGAATCGCTACTTAGCGTAATGCGTCTTGGTTAGGGTGTCTGAGTTCTAGTTTATCGTTTTCTATAATTTAGTTTACTGTTACGTTAGCTTAAGTTCGGCCATTATTAAAAGATATAATTGAAAAAAAAACAGGGCAAGACCATGCCCAGTGTAGGGTTCTGAAGCCGTTACTACATAGGTAGGTACACGAAAATCTATCTCAAAGAATACGATGTGAAAAATATGCAACAGCAAAAGAGCGTATCTTCATGGCACTTAAGTCCTTTTGTTGACAAGCACAGTTTTTCGGCAATAACTCAAAAAAGGGATCCGATTATGTTGAAAATATTTTTCGTTGTAAGTATTTATTACCTTCTTCTGTTACCTTTGTGATTTTTTTTCATTTTTTGGACATACGGTGTAAAAGATAAAGGCGGGGGGACAAAATTTATGCAACTTTTGGAGCAATCATTTTCGAAAATATTCACATAAGTATTTAAAAAAAAAACTGAAATGGTTTTTAAAAAACTGTCAAAATATGTACCACACGATGATTTATGCCATTTTTTTTTCATCCTTTGTTTATGTAAGGAGGGCCCAAAATCCTCTGGAGCCCCTCTAGAGATATTTATTTTTACATCTAACAACCAAACTAAGTAGAGGCTTCTACAAAACACTTACACAAATTCATCAACATACCCCCCCCCCCCCCCCCCCTTGTAGTTTTCGAGTAAAATGCCTGTAATATAAGGACGGACACGAAACTAAAAGGGTGCTTTTGCCATTTTAATAAGTAAAAGAACTTTAAATTTACTAAACAACCTGCAGCCCTGTAGTAAGTATGTTAATAGGATTTAGTCCTACATTTTTCCTGTCCCTAATTCGGCCTAGGGCCTTTAGCATTTAAATTTTCCAGACTAATTACAGGCTTTCCTCTTGAGAATAAACTAAGCAAACTAACCAAGTAAGTAGTACTGTAGTTAGTAGCTCGCTCGTCTAGTAACTCGAACGACAGTACCTTGGGAGTTGTTTGACAAAAGACAGTAGCAAAGGATGAATTCTTGGAAATGCAGGTTAGGTACATTTACGAGATTTGTTTTTCCGTCGTCCCGTGGGTACTTTGAAATGTAGTTTAAGTAAGTTCTTTGAGATCATTCCCGATAAAAGCGTATTTTGTATTCAATTGTAAAAAGGTTTGTTTGTCTTAGTCAGATATAATATGGTGGATACTTTGGACATTTGCGAATAACTTGTACAGTATTATTATGACAGTTGTGATATTTCATTCAACACAATGACAGAATTGGGGTTGGTCATGTTTTTTTTAATGTACGATTAATCAAATACCGTTTTTGGGGATAAGGTTGAACAGCTTATATCCTTCCCTTTTCTTTCTTCATAAGATGTAGAAATAAATACTAAGTACTAAATAAGGACCTAGTCCTAAATTAAGGTCTAGAATCGTATATAATAAGAAATACTCTTATGAATACCCTAGACTCCGAACGCTTGACTCGATGCTCTTATTACTAAAATATTGGGCTTTAAGGGTAATCGATAAAACCGGTAACTTCATAGTTCGTACGCACTATCACTATATATACTAAAACATTTACCTACTAACAGCAATAAAATCATCAAATTATTAAGAGAGGTAGTCGCGTTACTTTTAATCCCAATTCTAAGATAATTAAATCCAGCTAAATACCGAAAACATTTCTATAACAGAACGAGCTTATCAAAAGCCGACCTTAACAATTTTAAATTAATTCTGAAATACCGAGTCAACGATTCGTAAGCGTAAATCAGAGCGGTTAGTTTAATTATATAGCTACAGGGAAAAAGAGAAAACGCTACAGTAGGACTTATTAAACCCCTGACAAAAAAAGGGGGGTGTTGTAAGTTTAAGACACAATAAGATAACTTAACGTTATTCCATATAATAATTTCGAACTGCAATTTTCGACATTATAATCATTCGACGAACCGATGGTACGCAAAAAAAATATTTGCGAAAATATGTTAAAAAAATTCGACCTCCCAATACTTACCGATTAATAAAGCACTTACTTATTCACGATGATTGTTTGTTTTATGCATGTTAAAACAGATTTTACGTAACTATTTTTGATCCTCATTAATGTAATAAACAAGCCCAATACTAAATGTGTCGATAGACGTAATGCATTACCCGAATCCCAATTAATTTATAGACGCTGTCATTGGACACGGCTGGATCTAATATGGCGGATGCTTCTTGTCTAATCGCGATTATGTCGAGTCATTGATTCGAGCCGACTGTGCTAAGATTAACCTATGGATATTCTCTATTCGTGGAAAATTGCTAGAATATTGCCGTTTCTGTGGGCCTAGTATAGTTGCGGTTATCGCGTGACAAAATGAGAATTATGGGTCCGTCACTCTCGTACTTGTATACGTGTCAGAAAGTGACGGATGTTTTATCCACATTTTGTCACGCGATACACGATATACTTAACAAAAACAGGGGAGGTGCTAAGTTTGACGCCACATCCGCACTAATAATTAAAGTATGCATGTATGTAACCACATGTAACCACAAAAGATAAACCAGAACAATACAATTAAAATAAAAGATATGCTCAAAGGCAAACTTATCCCTTTGTACAGATCTCTTATAAATGTGGAAGTAACTTTATAAGTTTGTTTGTATGTTTGTCACGCTTTCACGGGTAAACCGTTGCATCGATTTCGCTATGGAGATAGCTTAAGTCCTGGCAAAGGACCCGTAAAGGATAGCGATAAACGACTTTAATACGAGTTGGGAGCAATAACTAGTCTGTCAGTATGTATATCTGTGGCCTAGTGTGTCTTAAACCATACCTTCACTCCTTCTTTCCCGAAGTGGGATAGGTAGATCTACCGAATTACCAACAACTCTAAAAAACTGTTGTTAATTCTGTAATCCACATTTTGCACAAACAGGGGTACGGGTTATTCGATAATCTAAAATCATTCATTCTCAGCGTTACATAATCATTATAATCGTCACATTGAATAAATACTCCCAAATCGTTTATAATAATAGTGACGCAACATTCCGAAATTCCAACAATGTTTAAACTTATATTGCAGCCAAATACAGTTATATCCAATTTCGGACGAAACTAGAACTGCTTTGGGCTATTTTACGACCACGTTAAGCTAACGTACCTGCTCCAACAGTTTGTTTAGAACTGAGCATGTTCGCTGGAATTCCCGTTTGTGGATCCATTTTTGTCCAAACGTATTGGATCCGGAAAATAACTACCTCGATATTTTCTCGGATCCAATGTTAACAGTAAATAGAATGTAATCGTCATAGTGCACTTGATACTTGTAAATTAACTGTATCTTAAAATTAATCACGTTTTTAGTATTTGGTCAATAAAACTGATATATTGGTCATCTCGTTATAAGCTATCAGGGAAATTAGTTTAAATCGATTGCAAAATTTGAACCGTACAAGGAATGAAGTGAATGATAGCGCTCATAGCATCAATAATATGATTGTTATATAGAAAAGATTGAAGCGAAATATAGGATAGAATAGAGACCCTAATATTGTAATTAATCGTCTGCCATTGAAGTTGCTCCAAATTTCATGGAGTAAAGTTGAGAGGAGAAGAGGCGTTGGAAGACCCAAGAAATCATAGCTTGGTAAAATTACCTTGAAGAAGACGAAGGTAAGACCTTGTGCAAGGTCTGTAAGGATCGCTGTATCCATCTTATCAATTGACTCAACGCTAACCAGCAGTGTTTGCGTTGTTGTGTTCCAGTGTACGGATAAGACAACCAATGAAATGGTGACCATAACACTTGCATTTCGTCCCTTTACTTTCTCAACCCCGTATCTTATTGAATAGATAGATGGAAAAAGCACTCATGTTCTTTAAAATAAAAGCTACTTTCCTATCTAATAATTTGATCACATACGAGGTTGAGAAATTAAAAGGACGATTTGCAGTGTAATGATCGCAAATCAAACGTTAGGAGGATTCTGTACCAGTTAGCTGGTCCTTGCCATGAAAACCAATAGTAGACGTTATAGGCTAGATGATTTGCATCCAAGTTAAAATTTCAACACTAAGCCTGCTGCTTTTAACCCTTTTGCACCACAGCATGTCTTAATTATAGCAATTAAAAGTTGTCGGCATTGTTCGAAGATCAAGGCTCTAACTAACCGAGAGCGGCATTCGCAAGTTTGAGGCATTAAGGGCTCGAGTTTTAGGGCACGTCGTCTAAGACCAGATTGTTAAAGGGTTAAAAGGATTTATAGCTCTAAAAAGTTTAAGGACTTAAGCCGCTATGTGGCTTTTTATATGAAAGAAAACTAGTGGGATATACTTGTATGTTCTGCAAACAAATAGCAGGGTTAAACGGTCCTAATTAAAATGTTTATTAATTAATGTTTGACACTGTACCAATCATTGCTATCATGGACGTTATTCCAAGTTCATAGACGTGATAATTGTACAATCACTTAATGCCAATAACTGGTATTTAGGACCTTATTGTTTATGTTTTTTTCATGCTGTATTTTTACGTTTTTACTACCTAAACGATGGTTGTGTTTAAGCAAGCTAAAACGAAGTATTATTTGATACGATTTTGTTTAAAATATACATTAAGACTGCGCCGAGCGTACGCCGGATGTACAGTGGCGCCCTGATTACTTTTATTGTGTTTTCTAATAAACTAAAGTATTTTCTTGAAATAAGACGGTAAGTTTTTGTACTACAAATGAAAACACAACTTATAGGGTATATCACATAGCTTAATAACAATTCACCTTCGAGTTATCAACTTATCGGAAAAAAGTGGCCACATTTTTCCGTTAAGCTGTCTACTCAAAGGGTAATTGTTATTAAAGTATGTTACGTATTCCATTAATTGTGTTTTTACTTGCTCTACAAAAACGTATCGTCTGATTTCAAGGAAATTCTTTAGTTAATTAGAAAACACAATAATAGTATTGAGGGCGCCACTGGACGCTCGGCGTTTGCTCGGTGCAGTCCTAATTACACAAAACAATTATAAGACTGTAAGGCGTTTTTAGTAGTCTCTTTATGTGTTCTATTAATTTGAGTACAAAATTTTATGATAATTCCTCACGTTTTAATTTAGAATTACCTCCTGTCCCACGCTAGCAGATTAATACAATTTTAGATCATAAGTTGCTAAGAAGTTATTTCAAAGCTAGGGGATTAAAAAAGTAACATTATTACCTTAATGGCTATTAATAATTCTGACGAATTGAACTAAAAACTTTCTCACTGTATAACAGGGGCGGTATAATGTTTATTATTTTCTACTTTGTAAAAAACAAAATAACCTCAACTTTATGCTAGTTCGCACTCATTTGCAAGTTGACGCTCTACTTTGTTGGGTTAAGACCGTAATTCTTTAGTATTAACATAATTCGTGTTGTAAGTAAATTGAATAAAGCTGGCGAGTTTTATTTAAATTTCAAGTTAGTGAAATGTTTCCTCGTCATTATATCTTACAAATCTTACAATGTATTCCTACTGTTTCATTCTTTGTCATTTTATTAAACAGTTAACCATAAACGGTGTTTTAACGGATTTTGACACTTTTTTACAAAGTCGGGTTGTAGCGTTCATTAAATAAGACCCAGGGCGTAATGATCGCCTGGCTCGGTCGGGCGTGTCGCCTCATCATCGTCACAAACCAGACAATGTGTGCCTTAGCCTGACGATTTGAAGCCGCCTGTCAACCTTTCTTGAAAAAGCGAGCAACACTGCACAAAAACCATCTCAAAAAACAACAAGTATTATTAAAAGTCTAAATTAAGTGATAGTGTATCTCAGGAACAATGAAGTCTTCATAGTCGTGATAATTTTTCTTTCAAATACGTTATTATGTGCTTTTTGAATTATATAATTGTTGTTCTAGATTAAATTATATTAGGTTAATTTGTGTGTGATTTGATAGTCCTCTTACACATATTATATTTATTTAACTCGTGATTAGCAAAGTTATCGAATGTGTAGAGAGTTTTAAGCGTCCACCTAGGGCTCAAGTTTAATGGTAAAACTTTAATTGCTTTTGACATGTTATCGTATTGTTTTTAACTTGGCTGCCATTATTGTCAAGTAAATAAGAGTCATGGTAACGTTGACAATACGACAAAATGTCAAAAGCGATAAGTACTGATTAAAATAAAGGCCCCACTGACAGTAAAACTGCCACTCAGATCGCTACTCGATTGGATTGTTTGTTTGCTTAGAAACAATTTCACTTAGCCTCTTGTTAGCGGCATGTTAAAACAACTAGCTAGCTAAATGTACGAGTCAACAGGCAGTGTTTTGAAAGCGAAGCACTCGGCGCTACGTAAACTCAATGTTTGTTCTCTGCAATAATAACGTCCTCAGAACTTATTCTGTTTTTTTAGACTTGTACAAAGAAGATTAGTCTTTTTCCGGAGAATTGTTGATGTGGACTTCTTTTGTGCTTTTAGATGGATTCAAACTTATTATAATTTAAACCGCTTTGATCTTCACTAATGTTTTTATTTTTAAGAGCACAGCCTGTTTTATAATCCTGACAATGACCAGGTAATATTTCAGTGTACATTGCGCAGTTTATACAAAAGCCACTGATGTATCAACTTGTTAGCTTTGCAATGTATACCGAATTGCCACCTGTCACGTGTCATGAGGAGCTGATGGTAAGTGGGATCTTAATTCTGTGTCTGTTGTCAACCCTGAGGACTGAGCTGGAATGCCTCTATGCTAGTTATTTTAAAGATCACTGTTGTTTGGCAGCACGTTAAAACGTAAGACGGGTCGCAGCGATCCGACCCAGGACATGCTGCCGTAATACTAAAGAAGGTTGCAAACTGCAGCGTAGTCGAAGCATTCTATATTCTATTATTAACCAAATAAAATTTAAATTGATTCGACTATAGTCGGTGATCGGTCGGTGTCCGGTTTTCGGTCCTACGGAAATCGTAAATACAAAATCAGCACAATCACACTTGACTATTTTTTGTTGTTGTTTTTTCAGGGTTTGTCATAATCATACCGAAACTTGTATGTTTAGCCGGTTTTTCGTTACAACAAAAATAAAAATACGTAAAAAAACCTTTCCTGTATAGTACACCTTTATTATACTGTAATAACACTTATCTGAAAAAACAACAACCCGCTATCTACTACGGTTCAAAAGATACAGCTCTTAAAAGTCAGGACGGACAGACGGACACCGTAGGTATATTTATAGGTTCCCATTGATCTCCCTTCGAGCACAGAACCCAAAACCAACTGAAAATCAATTACAAATTCAGTAACAGAGCACACAAACAAAGCAAATTAAATAAATGCTATTTCAGTCCCCGCCTAAGCTCATCAAGAACTTGCAGACAGAAAATTAACATAAACGCATTAAAAATTCAATCCCAAAGAGCTACAAAAAACATAGGAACGTGCTAATTAAATGAAAATCCAGAACTCGTACGCTATTCAGATATCAACGTTTCTTTAGTGGCTCGACTCAGCCCATTTCCTGGAATTAACATATTCAAATTCCCAGGAAGGATCAAAGAGCAGGTCGCCAGTCGCTGAAAATGTTGAGTTCGGTTAGCATTTGCTAAATTGAAGTAAGTAGGAAGCGAGGGATTTCTGTTTGTCCAAATGGTTAGATGGGTTGGGAATCTAGACTCACATTATTACGAGACCTCTTACGGAAACTGAGATGGCAAAAATTTATTGATTTCAAAATAGGTCACGATTAGCATTGTACATTCGGCCAAAAATGTGGTCTACCCTATGGTTGAAGTTCGTTTGCTCGTCATGAATTCATGATACAACAAGTTCGAATTTCCCTTGCAATAATTATTATGACACTGACAAGTGTCAACCTTAGCGATACTTAGATCTCATATATTTTTTTGTCAAAACTTTAATTAGTAATTAATTTTCCCAGATCTGCCTATCTCTATAAATGCCGGTGGTTGTTTTTCTACGCGACCTATTTTATTCATATAGTGTACGTGTGTTTTCTCTCACTATTAATATTGAGTATCATTCTAGATATGTCTATAAACTAAAACGTTATGACGGAAGCATTAAAGCAGTTTCATAATTGAATATCTCCTGGAACGGACAGAACAACTGAATTAGCATACATTGAATGGCACCAACTAAATTGATATAAGTTGCTCGCACCCTGTAGACCTCGTCACACCATACGTGGCGGATACGGGACGGCAACGATTTTATTTTTAAAGTTAGATCAGGGATGTTATTCTCTCAAAAACAACGGACGGTCGGACGAACGAGCAAAATCGAAGCGGTGAGTTTAAGTAGTCCCGTCACAGCGAACAAAACACATTTTAGCGCGTGCATTTTCAATTAGGCAGCCTTATACATTCGATCTCGGCAGAAACCACGCTGTCAAATTGAAAATGCACGCGCTAAAATATGTTTTGTTCGCACTGACGGGACTACTTAAACTCGTCGTTGTTGATAGAATCACTCCCCTTAGCATGAGTGTTAATTAGTTTATGTATATCCTACTTCAACACGTCATGAGCATGCGTGTTAATTTATTTCGATCTTACATCAACATATGCGATTGCCTTTTTTTTAAATCAACCCCAAAGAAATATAAGTAGTGGGACTCTTAATCTACGCGCGCAAAGTCGCGGACGTTCTCTATACTTCAATTTTTTTAGAATTAGAAACCTTAATAACATTATATTGCGTCTGTTCAACTATTTATTACCTAGCAATAGTACAGTTACAATAGCCGCAAAACAAAATTGTTTTTATGTCACTTTATTTGCGTGTCATCAATTGTTACTCCAGTACAAATTGTAAAGAGATTACAGTTCACGAACCGCAATATAATGTAGTCGTGGTTATAATTCTAAAAAAATTGAAGTATAGTTACAAGAGATATTTACACAATAATTTTAACTTGAAATAATCGTAACCGTCACGTATCATAGTAATGTAAAAGGCAGCAGTTCGGATACGCAAAGTTGCGACCGACTATATTTGTCTTGCCAAGTTAGAGCCAACTATCAGTATTAGGTATCAGCTTCCAGATAGCAATGCTCATGTAGGATTTAATTAAAACTAGCTATGTTATTATCTACATTTTAGTTTGTAAAGTTGCTGTATAAATTAGAGTTAACGATAATATGTATTTACCGGTTCACCCCCACTAGACCGAATATAATAAAAGCTAATTTCATGAGGCATACCAACGTTTGATATAATTTTTATTTGCACTAATGTCATGATAACTAAACTTGTATGTACTAATTGATTACTAAACATAAAGTTATATACCCTGTTTACTTGTACTAACATTAAATGTTCTAATATTACTTAAACTAATAACGCTAATTCCTAATGATTAAAAGACCTAATAGTCATAAGTTCTATTGACTTGAACATAATATAAATAAAAAACAAATACAAAATTTGGTTAGTTTTACCCACATACTTTTAGGTTAGGGTAGAGTAGCAACAAAGCGCGGAGCACCTCCCTACGCGGAATAGGAGGATGCTAAAGAAACTACTGTGATTAACTGATTAAGCTGTGCAAACTATCCCCACACTAAATTTCAAATCGAAAGGTAACGCATTAAACCGCAAAACAGAACAAACAAACAAACTTTCTCATTTTGAATTTTAATAAGGACAGGGAAAGGGTATAAAAAGTTTTACTAACCATAAAGTCTTCACGTGAAAACTATTCAAAAAAGGAACGGATTATAAAATCCTTTCTTCGTTTAAAAGCATGAGTAACAGGAGCCATAAACACTCATTAAGAACCCCGTATTTCGTGAAAATAAATGTGGAAAACTAAAACTGATGTGTGCGTGCACCTTTGTACTTAAAACTTTAGCAAGTAACTGCTTGCCTTTAGTATTTTTCATATTGTTACGTAAATGGAAATAATGGAATGCAGAACAGTGGCCATAGATAACTTTACGACGATGTTATCGCTATCGAAAAATTATGTAGGATTGACGTAAACTGCCAGAGGTCGCGTCGAGTAGTTATATCGATTCCATTACAATTTGCCAGTTATCGAAAATCGTTTGCGTTAGCGTAAATAACGCATCTTATATAAGCTGTTAAAATGTGCTAAATTCCAGTCAGGAAAAGGGATAGAGCTATATAAGAGTCGTATATCGCCGTCCCACTATATTATATAAATTGACCGGTTTCGGTTTGATGACAGGACAACGAGGTGTTCCTGGGGTGTGATTCTGTAAATAAGCAAAGGTGAACGAATGCACGAGTGATACCAAGCGGCGAGATTAAGTAGTCCCGTCAGTGCGAACAAAACACATTGTAGCGCGTGCATTTTCAATTAAGCAGCCTTATACGTTCGACCTATCGTGCTGCTAAATTGAAAATGCACGCGCTACAATGTGTTTTGTTCGCACTGACGGGACTACTTAATCTCGCCGCTTGGTATCACTCGTGCATTCGTTCACCTTTGCTTATTTACAGAATCACACCCCAGGAACTCGAGCTCTTTGGGAAAGCTCTTTGGGTGAGGTAATTATATTTAGAAAAATAATTAAATCAAAAGAACAAAAGAAATTGGTTCGTGCAATAGTCACAACAGTCGTGTGTTCGTGTCACAAATATTTGTACATGAATCGTAGGTAAGGTCACTACCAATTTATATACAACGTGCTCCTCAGCCTATGGAGTTAGATGAACACTACACGTTTATTAGGGTATTTTTGACCAATATGCGAAGTATTATAAAAATCAGTGTAGCATTTACCAAGAAAACAATGGTTTTAAAAATTTAAGCCTTTGGAGCACCCTCTATTTACTCTATCAGACATTTACCTATTCCGATTGTGTGTGTTGCCTGTTGACACGCACACATATCACTGCCTTTGACTTTAACAGTGTGTCACACTCACACAGGCATCTCTTTTCATCTTACTCGTGTCTATAATAATACAGTATGCTACTTTTTTTCTGTCGTTTATCTGGAATTAAATTTGTTAGACAATTTATTTTTTATTTTACTTCTAGTTAAAACAAAAACTGTTTTTGTGAGTAGTAATATTACGAGGGTGTTCATTCTGTGACTGTGTTTAATAGATAAATAATAAAAAAAATTATATACAGACACAGAGGAACGCAGCAATAAATACCAAAATACATCATACCAGTCTGAAAAACATCGCTGTCCAGACCTCAATCTCACAGCATTGCTGTGTTTTGAACCTTTTACCATAACATAACATTATTTACATTGTTTAAACTTCTTATACCTAGTTTATATTATATCTTATAGTTTATATATCGTTAATTGAATACAAAACGGACACATTCCAAAATCAGTCAATGTTGCATTTTAAAATTAGAAGCTACTTATTCGTATAAGATTTTTAATGCAAAAGCAAATTATTTTGGAATGTGTCCGTTTTGTTTTCAATGAGCAATATTAAGAAATAATAACGATGTAAGACTACTTGTGTTACGAGTAGCAAAATCCTTTTTCCGAATTTATTTCTGATTCTGATAAGTTATATCAAAACTATAAAGCCTAGCTGCTGTATAGGGGAAGGCGAAATATTACAGCTTCCGTCGCTTTTACAAAATTTTGAGAGGCAATTATTCTGCAGCATGAAAGCCCAGAAAGCCGGACAAAGCGAATCATTTTAATTATATGACAAATCGCACATAGTTAATCAGCAAGATTGTTCACTGATATAGTAAAAAACGTTCGTTTTAACATGAGAGGCTCCTGTTTTAATTAGCCTAATTACTTTGACATGTTATCGTATTGCCGAATTAAAACAATACGATAACATGTCATAAGCAATTAGGTTATACCGAGTAGAATACCCCAGGTAAATCTCTTTTACAACTTGAATTATTAACCGTTGAGACTAAGTGGCTCCTAGTTAATGCATGTTTTATGGGTTGTAAGGCACACGAGCATACTCACCTGGTCACCAGATCTGGGATCTGAAACCTATCGATGAGTATTCTGAAGTCTGTTAATGCGTTGTTAACCTTGATGACTAAAGGTAGAACGTGTATATTCTAGTCAATCATTTCAGTTGTCTCATGCCCACACCGGAAAACAATACACTCACTGAATGAACACTGTCACTGACTCTCTTTGAACACTCATAAATATTATATTAAAAACAATTAGAGTAATAACAAAACGTTGTGCTCTGAGAATAGCAACACTGAAAACAATCAAGAAAAACATTGTTTTAAATGTGTTTTAAACTAAGAAGATTTCTACACATACGAAAACTTTAAACCCGGACTTAATCGCGTATTAAATAAACATGTACCTTGACATATCCACTTTGTTACAATTACAACAGCCATGGATACGAGACAACAGTGTGTAAAGCTAAGCATTCACAACCGCTCCAACAAGCCGAATAGATCAAAATAGAACCATGAATGTCAAAACTGTAGCATTTAAAAGTACTTCGGGCAGTCAGTTTGATTTCTAAATGTACGGAAAGCTAGCACGATGCGCCAACGCCTAATCCGAATGGAATTAGCGTGAATGTGGAAATTCGACGTTGAAACACGCCACGCCAAGCCAAATGGCGTTGCCGTGAATGCGTTCTCTAGCTGCCATTTTCTAATCAGTCTGCTCCGTGACGTCTCACTGTTGAGGCGTGGCGTGGCGCGCTCGTAAATGTGGTCAAAATATTACGTCCATCCAGTTGCATGTACACTACATTTGTCACCGAGACAAACGGCTAACTAGCGGTTGCCCGTGAATCCTTTCGTGTAGGAATCGTTTATCGCTACTCACGGAACAAAGTATCCTATCGTCGGTGTTAGGTACTGCATTTACTAATAAATTCAATAAGTTGCAAAATGTACCTTACTGACTTAGTTGCTAAGGTGTATCTTGCATCTTATTTAATTTGTTAGTTACGTGATATTGCAGTATCACCGACGCAATGGCCTTCCTCGGGGCTTAAGCTATCTCCATACCAAATTTTAGAGATATCGGCTTAGTGGTTTAACCGTGAAAGCGTAATAACGGACAAAATTACTTTTACATTTGTAATATTTTTTACTAACTGTCGCACGCTTATCACGAGTTCAAGATAAAACGTACCTTATGTAAAGATGGATTTGGTTCAGGAGGACTTAGTTGCAGTTCCCTTGGTAACCAAAACGTCTTAGGTGTAAATTTTCTGTGTAAAACGCCTGCATTGCAATATTCCAAAGTAGGCGAAAGGGCTTGGGTGTAAAACGTCTTAGGCGGACTTGCGCGGACCAGAGTTAGCCCTTAACCCAGAGTTAAGCGTCTACTTTTGTACGTGGTTTGCCGCCTAACCTCGGGTTAAGACGCTAACTCTGGTCCACGCAAGTGAGCCTTAATGTAATTACGACTTACAAGGAAGGGTACCCAACTGTCCGACTCCGATTTGATTCATTTTGATATATGTTATAGAGTAGTCTAAAATAACGGACACGTATTGTTTTTTAGCTGCCCAAACTCAACCTGTTAGGAGAAAATGGCCTTCAAAGTACTGAAAAGTGACTAAACCCTCTAACTTCTATAGAGAGTTTTTTTTTTCTATTTTATTACTGGTTTAATTATATGTGTGAGAACATGAAAAAATAATGAATACCTACGTATTTTTTTATATCGGCCCAAACTCATATTTTCTTAAAAAAAACCGTTCATAGTTTTAGATTTTTAATCGTTGCTTTTTTTTAAGAAAATATTAGTTAGGGCCGATATAAAAAAATACGTACTCATTATTTTTTCATGTTCTTACACATATAATCAAACCAGTAATAAAATAGAAAATTAAAAAATAACCTCTCTATAAAAGTTAGAGGGTTTAGTCACTTTTCAGTACTTTGAAGGCCATTTTCTCCTAACAGGTTGAGTTTGGGCAGCTAAAAAAAATACGTGTCCGTTATTTTTGACTACTCTCTAACATATTATATCAAAATAAATCAAATCGAAGCCGGACAGTTGGGTACCCTTCCTTGTTAGTAAGCAAAAGGTTCAAATGATCATAACAACCAATCTGGCAGAATATCATAGTAGCATAAAAACTATATTATAGTCACACACACACAGTCATTGCTAACACAGGCATTGTACAAATTTACATTTACGACTTAGGGCCCGTTGTTTCATCAGTAGTTAACTCAACTATTTGTTGAAATTCGAAAACGTAATCGAAAATGTAAAGTTACGGTTATTAACGGTTAGTTACTACTAATAACTACTAATGAGACGTTATTCTAAGTAATTCTTCATAAAACTAAGACCATTTCCTAAGCATGTCATTATACTAAGCCTAAGCATGTTATTATTATAAATGATATGACTATGACTATGACTATACAAAACAGTAATTTTGCTCACCAAATAAAACTCAGTCCTTCTGAACCAAAACCAATAACATTTCGAAGTTTTCAAAGTTTTTCAGTTTGTCCTTACCAAATATCATCTAAATCGGTTTAATTTGCACTCTCGTTATAATTATAATTTATTTGTATCAAATTTAAAATATAAACGTTTTTGTTTTCATAACGATTAGTTCGACATGATCTAAGCTGTGCATTATGCACCTGTGACTGTAATGCAGTTTTGTAACTTTACGAAAATGGTTTTTGGAACGAAAATGAAGTAGGAATTGTGAATTTGGTTTAATGTAGTACGAGTATTTTATTATAATAGTGCCGTTTAAGTTTGTACAGTCAAAAGTAAAAGCAAATAAAATAAACTTAAAATCAAGGATAATGACGCATTCTAACAGAGAAAGATTTTTTGAAATCATTCCAGTGGTTTTTCAGTTAATTCGTTACAAACATACAAAAATACAAATCTTTCCTCGTAATATTACTCGAGTAGACTTTCTGCAACTTTGTGTAAATCTACTCGTTAAAAATATTTTGTCCTATGTACATACATTAAATACATAAACTCACGCCTTTATTCCCAGAGTGGGGTAGTCAGAGTTACAGAATTACCAAAAACTCTAAAAATTTGTTGATAATTCTGTAACCACATTTTGCACACTTTTGTCCTATGTGTTTTTCTTTATTACTTATTCTATAAATCCACTGTCTCACATGTACAACATCTGGATATTATAATATTATTTTAGAATACAACTCATATTCACTTCAATAATCTGTAAAGTTCGCCGTGGTTGATCTTTATTTAATATTAAGTATTATGTTTTAGTTGATTGATAGAGTAAGGAATGAAAAAGTCAGAGAGAAATGTGGAATAAAAGAAGATTTATTGACTAAGATTGAAAAGGGCATGCTTCGATGGTTCGGTCATTTGGAAAGGATGGATGAAAGAAGATTGACGAAAGAGATATACAGATCGAAAGTGAGTGGACGGGTCGGACGGGGGCCGCCCTAGGCGTACTTTTTCGAGTCAAATCGAAGAAATACTGGAAAAGGGCCGAATCTTAAGTACCCAAAACCGACGTGCGTGCATGACTCGATGTATGAATGTGGAAGAAGCGAAAGAAATTTGTCAAGATCGTAGCAAGTGGAAAGAAGTGGTCTCTGCCTACCCCTCTGGGAAACAGGCGTGATTTAATGTATGTATGTATGTATGTTTTAGTTTTTCTTTTGTACAATAGAGTGTTTACATACATACATAATCAAGAAAAACTAAATAATAATCTCCTTTTCCGTAACAACGACCCACATTACCCATTACACCCCAGTCTTGGTAGGGTTCATTTCCTCCCCAAAACATTATTTTTAACACATTTTTCCTTGAAACTCACGCGTAAACTTCAAACGGTACATTTTATAACGAGACAAGAGTTTCAATTAAGTTTACTTTCGTGTTTTCTCGCTTTGTTGGCGAAGCATGTTTTTTTTCTTTGGGATAACGTCGTAAATTTGGAAGTGTCCACAGAATAGATACGTAACGATGGTGCACTATTCTGTTTACTATCGCTACAATTAGTTAGTTTGCTTTTTATTGTGCTAACCGTTTCGTGTTTTATAAATTGTCTCTTCAAATGTGTTCTTTCTACAATCCTTACATACGAGTAGATAATTAGAGAAACAAGTGACCTGCCTGCGCTTCGGTTTAACATTAAAATTTGCTAGGGATAACGTAGCTTCCTTTCAAAATTAGGTCAGTACCTAACTGTAGTTCTAGAGATCATACAGAGAAACACGTAATTTTCGCTATTTATACGTTGTTAAATGTTTATTTTTCAATCAAAGTTAAGTTTTGAAAGGTAAATGACGAGTGTGCAAAAACGTCAGCATCAAAAGCCAATCTCAAAAAAATATTTTGATACATATTTTTTTATCATAATTGACACCCTGGTAGATACCATATCGTACCGTTTGTGTAAGAATTTAATAATAAGGTGGTGTATTGGACTGGCTCCGCTGTTTCCACCACTTCTGCGCTTCCCGGGTAACGCTATTTGCACAGAGTCAGAAAATGTTTTATGTCCCTGCTTTGAAGGTTGTTTTTTGTAATTTGTGACCTTTGTAACTTTAGTACACCTAATTGTGATGTAGATCATGCGCTGGGCCTTTTGTCATAAAAAAATATTTTTTAATAAAGATAAAAGGACGGTAGTGAAAGGTTCTATAGAAAAACGGAGATAATACCGTCATTTGGTTTGAAGACAAGTTGTACTGTTTCAGATGTTTGATCTTACGAGACTGTAAGCGCCCTCTAATTTGTGTTTTGTTTCCACAATCTTTATAAAAGTGACAAGGATAGCTAGCCACTCAATTTTCAAAGAGACAGCTTCATAGAGGTGACAGCAGATAGTGTATATTTGCTTGTGTACCGATATTTTTACCCGTCAAAGTGGTAATATTTATGACATGTAACATTACAACGTTTCTTAATAGCAATCGGTAATCTAATTTTTTTTTTTAATATGAACCCTAGTGACAAACGTAGGTATAATATTACTGTCCGTTGCAAGAGCAAGTAGGATAGCAATACCGGTCGGAACGCTTTTAAGCAGCTAAGAGTACTGACCGGAAATGGGGGTGATCAGATCGCTTAATTTGACTACCGAGGTAATTTAATTAAAAAAAAATGGTTCAAAATACGTAACATGGCTATTAACATATATATATTTTGACGACCCTATAAAAACCACAAAAACAAGTAAATACTCAGGTTTTTTTTTATATTGAACTAGCCCTCCTACTCAGAAAAGGCACAAGTGCAATTTTATTCATAGAAGCATATTAAATTCTCATGGGTAAAAAGGTTGGAAGTGCAATACAATTCATACAGTAGTTGTGCCGTATTTCCGTAGGAGGGCAGTTGACTTACCGGTGATAGGTTCCAGGTCATATCCATCAGACGCGATGACAGTGATGTTGTGTCCGTCAATAGACATCTCTATGGGGCAGTTGAGGAACTCTGCGTTGATTATCCGGAAGCGGTACTTGTAGCCCTGAGATGAAAGATACACCAAGTTCAATAGAGATGTTCACACACAGTAGCACCCATATTTAGTACTACTAGTAGTATAGTAGTAGCAGTAGTAGCAGTAGTAGTAGTAGTAGTGGTGGTGGTGGTGGTAGTAGTAGTAGTAGTAGTAGTAGTAGTAGTAGTAGTAGTAGTAGTAGTAGTAGTAGTAGCAGTAGCAGTAGTAGTAGTAGTTTATCCTTATCAATTTGACAGGTGGTAAATTCTAACTGCCGTGGTCATCCTTATGGACTTTAGTAGTGGTAAGACCGAAACGCTACTACCATCTTATTCTTTAAAGTTTTTCCGTTCGGGAATAAGACAAACGGTGACATGACCAGAAGAGAGGTTTTCCATTTTATTCCTCAGCTTTGGCAATGCATCTGCAATGCATCTACACTACGCCCATAGGCGTCAAAAGTGTACTAGGGCAGCAACAGTCCAAGATGATTAGCGTTGCATAACCAGTCTGGTTTCTCATCGTGACAACGTGCACTAAGTAAAAAACCGGCCAAGTACGTAAGTTTTTTTTAATTTAATACTCATGTCTTTCTGTTATCTACAAGCAATGGAATATATTTTGTATTTTGTTTCAAAAGGCTCAGTAGTTTCGGATGTCAGGGGGGGAGGAATGGTTAATTTTCGTCTTCTTTCATGAATAAAATCAAACATAACAAAAACAACAATAACATAACAATAATAACAAAAAAATATTTGAGATCCTCATAACGAGCCCTTTCATTTGATATGTGACATTTAATTTCCTAATTGGTCCCCCGAAAAAGATCCTTATATGAAAAAAAAAATACAATATCACAGTATACATCGCAAAGGTGTATCGTGCGGTATGCATGTGTGCGTGCTTTGACAGTACCGTACTGCACAGCAAGCCACCACAAGCAATCTCAACAGGATGCATCAAGCCGGTTTAGCCGGGCCCACAGCCGAGCGTCACCGCGTATCATTGCGTACGTATTAAGTATCGAGATCCGCGTATCGATGCAGCTCTACCATCCGAATGACAAAAGGTAACAAAAACTCCTACAGGTCTAGGTCATTGTGGTCCTTCAGCTATCCTTCTCCGCGTCATAAAACTCACCTGTTCCACATTGAACTTGGCTGTCTTCATATAAAACGGTTTGACGGTGTCGTTCATCCAGATCTTGAAACGGCCGACTCCGTTGATGAGCAGGGTCGGCGGCTTGTTGTCGCCCTCTGAGTGGTGGTGGTCCGTGAACATGGACACGGACAGCTCATGGATCCAGTCCGTTACTATCATCACGTGTTCTGATCTAGAAATCAAAGAATGATCACAAGGGTGATGGTGATGATTGAATGAGAAATCCAGAGCAAAACGAAGAATTTTTAAGTAAAGTAGAACTCTGAGCATAGCGGGAAACAACAGTGACTTAAGCAAAAATAATTTACCTTACCAGCACGGAAGGCAGAAGGCCTTGTCACTCAAGATCTGCCTACAAAATTGCGTTTTATACGCTAGCGAAGAAACAATATTTCATCGTTGTGGTGGCAGCGAAGTTAGAATTTGCACAAATATGACTGAGTATGTTCGTTCGTCGCTACGGTTAGGTGAAAAGTTGTAAATCACGCAGAGTAGAAAAGTATTAAGTCACTCGCTTTGTTCAGGATTCTAGGATAAGATAAATTTAAAATCCTTTGGTTGCTCTAAATTCAATACAAGTACAGTCGAGGAAATTGATTCCTAGACCACTTTGGACTAATTTGACATAATGTCAAAGTGACACTGTCAATAAAATCATAAGAAGTCTCTTACGTTTTGAATGATTACGTCACAATGACATAGACCAAAGTGGTCTAGGAATCAATTTCCTCGACTATAGTCATACAAATTAAAACTACGAAGCGTTGCATAATAACACGATGCGTTGTCGCCCTTTAAAAAAAGAGTATGCTCATCTCTTGACGGTCCGCAACTCGTAGATTGATTGTATAAACCTGTCTTGCGCAGTAGAGTAAGAACGTTAATTTATGCTTTCAAATCCTTTCCTACGCTAACGTTTCCAACAACTTAAACTATTACTAAAGCAGCTGATTATTTACGAATACAATGGCGTTTGTGTACAAGTATACAACAAGTCGAAGAAGGAAGCCCGCATGACAAGTTTCTGCCAAGAACTTGAGTTGTTAGACGGTTTCATATTCTGAGATCTTCAGACGCAATCTCGACTAATTGATTAAATTGGTTCGTCTGTCTGCGTGCCTTTTCTTATTACGAGTAGATGAGTATCTCTTCGACTACGTTGAAGCAAAGAGGAGTATTATGATTTTTGCAGTCTAACCGCTTTACTTATAAACCTGGAATATCCGTGGGGTAGCTAAGCCATGCTTTGTCCTCATCTGTCAAATTCAAATGTCACAATGACAGATAAGGACAAAGCATAGTTTATCTACCCCTATAAGTTTATTTGTCAGGTATGTTCACTTCTAGACCAACCATAACATTTGAAAAATTATATCTTCATTTGTTTTCTATTTGTCCTTTGAAAGGTTCATAATGTCATTATTATTTTTATTTGACAATGGCAAGTCGTGCAAAAGAATAATGCCTGTTTAAATTTTCTTTTATTTGATTAAACATAACGCTATTGTTGTCAATTTACTTTGGTTATACGTTGGTATTTAATTTTATTTCGGGTTTGTTTATTCTTAGTAATTTTCCTGGTAATGTATCAAATGTTTTCATAGATACGAAGATAAACAGTTCCCTAAGGAAAATTTACAAACGGTGCTTCGTATAGTATGAATATGTCGGTAATATAGTAACAGTGGAAATTATAGAGCATCCCAGTTTCCAGTTTTCTTGCATTGAGTTTAATACATTTTAACACGGTACAGGGAGGTATTTTAGTGTCAATTAACTTGTTGCTTTTTCAAACTTGTGTATGAAAAATCGACACTTAGGAATGACTGACGTTAAAGGGTCTAACACAATGTCAGCAACTAACAGGAAAATCCCTTATAAGGGATAATCTCGCCTTTATTTAGTCACAATTTTTTTTTAAGGAGTGGAAAACTAGCACTCTACTTACCTAATCAGATGTCATCAGTAGCCAATAAACACCAGGAACTTAAGAAGGTTTTATCAATTATCTGTCATTGTGACATTTGCATCTGACAGAAAGTGGCATCTTTTAAGTAATTTAAGGCTTCCTGTAACGTTCGGAGAGGGAAGAAGACCGATTAAAGATGCCCAGGCTTGTACTTTTGATTTATTCGATATTCACTCTACAGACTTGACACAGGCGAAATCACTGCGAAATACCAGGTAGACCGCCATTATTAAAAAATAAGTAATTTTAGCTACTGTGCGGATTTTACAGAAGCGCGTGGAGCTAACCCCACGTGCTTCTGTTTAGTCCACAAGAGAATTTAGTCTTTCACCGAATACCTGTCCTCGCGTGACTTATTTATCTAAATCAATTAGCAAGTCCAAGAGAGTGTCTATAAATAACTCGGCATTGGCGAAATACACCTTATTAGGAGTAAAAGCCATTAATTAAAATTAAAATTAGAAGCTACTGTGCCTTTATGAATCAGAGGGTGAATGAATCGTCTTCATTTAACGCTCAACAAGGCTTTTAATCTACCCCGTAGATAGATATTCTTTCCAGCTGTTACATATTGAGTGCCAGTGACTCCCCTGGTGCAATAAAATCTAGTACAATTGCTAGTTTGTGGCAGAGAACATTTATCGTTAAGTGGTTTTTTGTGTTCTTTCTGGCGCACCCTGCTACGGACTATGTACTCTTTTATCACTTTTTTCAAAATTTTGGAATCCATCCAAACTCCTTCCTTCCTCCTCTTCCCTGAAATGTGAATCGTGTTGTAATCAAAACGGAAACAGCTGGGGACTTTCGCATTTTTTTAACCTGCAAATTAAGCCAGGAAATTAACATAAAGCCTACCGTATTGGATTTAGTAGCTGCTGTCAAGTGAATAAGAGATTTCCTAGGGTTAACGATATAATAACGATGTGGTTTACTTAAGACGAATATATTACAGGCAGAGAATCTACTTGGTAAAATCATATTGCTTTTGCAAGTTATCGTATTGTCAACGTTATGATATAAAGCTCGTTTTTAACTTGACAGAAATTACAGCCGACATAATAACAATATGATAGCATGCCAAAAGCGATATGGTTTTACTGAGTAGAATATTATAACCTGTGAAAAAACATTTTAGAGCCCACCGAATTGGGCTCAGTAGGTACAGTCAAGTGAATAAAAGATGCCTTAACATTAATTAAATAGAAAAGTGTTTTAAGACGGCGTAGAATGAAACCAAGACGGGGTTTTTGAATGAATTTGTATAAGAGGATTTGGTGAATTATACTTTTAACTTTAAAGGCAAACGCTTATTACCTCGATTTATTTGATAAAAAAGCAAAGACCATAAACGAATCGGACTCGCACACGAAGAGTTCGTGGGCATTTTTTTTCTATTATAGTTACTAGCGACACGCCCACGTTTTTCATTTTCTGTTACATCCGTACATAATCCAGACATTCCTACATAAAAATAGAAGGAAGGCGTGGAAGAGGAAGACCAAGAAAAAACTACATCGAACAATTTAAAAAGAATGTAAAGGTCATGTCGTATCAAAACATCAAAAGGCGGCCTGGGATCGAGCAACATGGACAGCTTGCTTTGAGCTACATCGACAAGAGCATAACTCTTAAATAAGAAGACATGAAAACCTACTCTATCTATTGATGAAAACCGCTTTAAATCCGTTGCGTAGTTTGAAAGATCTTAGCTTACATCCAAACGGACAGACAGCGGGAAGAGACTTTGTTAATACTACGTAAAGTAAGAAGATTATACAGGAAATAGTAAACACTGGAAATTTCAAGTAGGCTACGAGTGTTACGGTTCAAAACAGCTCGCTGAGAGATAGAACGGTGAAAGCAGAGGCTCAGTACCCTTTGGGTACGGAAACCTAAAAATTATTACCTTAGTTTTGTATAATTTATTACATTAAAGCTCTTACTGTCTCTAATGGAGTAAATTTGCTTTAAGTCCAGATTCAGTACAAAAGGAAAACCTTTACTCAAGTTGAAAGGGCATAAACTTTAAAAACAACAAGCAAGGGCTTTAATTCATTTTATGAAACTTTGAGAGCGTTATTAGTTAGCCCAAGTTTCATGAAATATTATAGATTATACTGGATTAAGTACTTTGTATAAAAGGATTTTCTATGATTTTATGAAGTTTCAATATTGGGGATGAAAATTGAGTTTTTTTTGTAAAAACAGGAGATTAGGGTGCGGCTCCACTGAGGCGGAGATGAGCGGAGTGGAGCGGAGCTGTGCCAATATTAACCAATAGAAGGCGCATGCGGTCAAGTCGAGCGCGCCTTGCGCACGTTAGTTTAGATTCTATTGGTTAATATTGGCACAGCTCCGCTCCACTCCGCTCATCTCCGCCTCAGTGGAGCCGCAACCTTAGGGATCTCGTTTTTTTAACGGCATAGAGAAAGCCAACGAGCGCATGATGGGAATAGTCACGTGATCTACCGGTGACGCGATTGGTTTAAAAACGAAACGATTTGAAACGCTAGTTAGTGTAAAGCATCTTGGCAAGGGCCTCTGAATTGATAGTAAGTAGGATTTGAGAATCATACTGCCGTAATAACAAAGAAGGCGGCGGCATTGTAGCAGTTGAAGCATTCTGTAGTATATTGGTAACGATATTAAATTTAAAATGCTAATACTATTACTATGTAGTTAGCCACCTTCTTTGATTCAACGGTAGTAAAGACATTTGCGCTCTCAAAACTGTAAATCTCGGAATCCCGCGGAATGGTCCTCAAACAAATGCTTATGAATTTGACTTTACGATATTTCCCATTCTTGACATGACATAACATAACATAGAAATATAGAAATAATGTGAAAACAATAATGTCAAGACAATGGTAACAAAAGACCAGGGGGGTTATTATGACATAGTTATGCAATTCTGTTTACGCTGAGAGAAAAGGACAGAGCTATATAACTGCCATAGCTCTGTCCCTTACACTCACCGTAAAATTAACAGCATAGTTATGTCATAATAACCCCCCTAGGCCTGTATTCCACGCGGTA
This sequence comes from Acleris laterana, assembly GCA_963966035.1. Taxonomy (NCBI): domain Eukaryota; kingdom Metazoa; phylum Arthropoda; class Insecta; order Lepidoptera; family Tortricidae; genus Acleris; species Acleris laterana. The sequence continues at coordinate 5,624,078 of OZ014461.1, forward strand.
AAACAATTATTGCTTTTGATAAAGTAATATTACATAAGACACCTTGTATTACATAGTTTGAACGGGATACCGTACCTGTCATAATCATACAATGCTCCATGAGGATCTTGGGACTTGGGTCTCCTGATGATGAGGGCGCCCGCCGCTCCGTCCGCCCGCTGCATGCCGGCGTGGGAGTGCCAGAAGTGGGTGCCGTCGTGAGACGCGTTGAACTGATATCTGAGGGTTTGGAGACGTTCCTTGTTTGATCAACTACTATTTGAAAAAGGCCAGGTCAGGAGTAGCCTAAACCGACGCACGTGTATGAAGAGACTTATGAGTGTTGAGGAAGCGAGGGAAATTTGTCTTGATCCTAGCAAATGGAAGGAAGTGATATCTGCCCGATTAGTCCCGAGAGGCAAATGACGGCAGTACAAAAATAATACTATCGGTGACAGTTACTGAAGGTCTACTTTGAAAATCAAAGTTCGAAGTTACGGCTTCATCTGCATCCTTACGGCTCCATCCCCTTCTCTCGATTTTGTTTCGAACAACGAGTACCAAACAGGTATGGAGATAACGACACTTCGTAACTTACTGTTTTTCTAGTTGCAGATACGGCTTTACTCTTCGAAGTATTATTCACCTACTTACAGGATGATTATTAAAAACTATAAACATTTTAATCCTTACCTGAAGGTGGTATCCGGCGGTATAGGACACTGTGTAACGTATGGTGTTCCGTCCATGTACGGCGTTCCTCTTTGATGCTGCCCATGCCAATGCACCGTGGTACCCTCAGTCATTAGGTCATTCTCTACATCCACAATTATTCTGTCGTGCTGGCATACCTAGAATTGTCAAGAAGTCCATCAGTCTACATCTCAATACCTATACTTAATTGGTTTAGGTACCAAACAAAATGTAGTACGTCAAAGCTCGACAAACAGTTTTGATTGGCTGTTCAACAGAGCCACGTTCGGTTGGTTTACATTTAGTTAGGTGCCTCAACTATTGGAGTTTTATTAGCTTATACAGGGTGAGCAGTATAAAAATTTGTAATGATAGGTAACAAAATTTGCTCTAAGTAACTATATCGTGGATTTAAATGAATAATAAATAATACAATCTATACATTTAAAAATCTTCTGTGACTGACTGGACGTAGGAACTTGAAATTTAGAGGAAATATCCCTAAAGTCTACACTGATCGGAGTTTTTGAAAATCAATCCCCAACTTTAAGAAAAGAGGAAAGAACTAGAAACCAATTCATCGCGTACGAGGTTGTGGGCGTCTTTCAGTCTTACATAAGTGATAATGATATTCTAAAACTTAATACACAATCATAAATCTTAAATAAAGTTAAAAAATTGGGGTAGTTTTCTACAAAAATCCTTAAGACTCCCTAGTTTCCGAACCTCAAAATCAAGCGCAATTATATTAGGTCTATTAAATAAACCAGGAAAAAACAAACAAGAAACAGTCTTTATTTAAACTGAAGAACGGAGTTTACTCGCTCGCAATAAAATCTCCAGTTTTTCTGCTCTAACTGAAGTCTAGCCGGCCACTTCACCCATTCCTTCGAGAACTTGGAATTTATCTGGAAGAAGTCCTTATCTGTATCGGTTTTTACTGATTTCTAAACACTACGTTGGTTTAGGTTAACTGGGCAAAGAAACAGAAACTCTATAAAAGGGATTTATAGAAAATATGATCAAGTGCTGTGGAAAACAAAGGAAATACTTCAAGTTACGAGTATATTGCAGAGTGGTAATAATAATCCAATTTTCAATTCAATTATTTAAGATATAATCTATATTTTGTGCAAAAAAGACTCCAATATGCGACTTGCCTTCTCTTCACTCTGGTTTAACAGAATCAAGTATAGCTTGTATGACAGGCATAATGCAGCTTTCTATATTATATATTTTCTTAAGTAGGTTTAGTGTTTAAAAAAATTACCTCCAACATACAAATAAACACAACAAAATAATTAAAGTAACGTCTTCATAATTATTATTTAATTATTTTATGACGTTTTAGGTGGTAACCTATCGATATGTAGAAAAACTTTTACCCGATGTTACGTTTTTCTGAAATATTCATTTGTCCGAAAATCACTTTTGTCTGAACCCATTAACTTTTCATAATGTTTAAAGAGATATACCTACAAAACCTATAGGTTAGGTTAGTTTTATAACAATCCAGGAAAGTTAAACGGTTTTTCGGACAATTGAAAAAAATAAAATAGAACTTAAGGTATGTAACCCTTATAGGTAGGTACTTAGCTCCAAGAGTAGGCAAATATTAAAATCTGAATTCTAGACTCGTGATTAAGTAACAATCTTACAAGACAAACTTAAATAAAAGGGATGATTTACTTTGTACATCCTTGTACACCTTCATTGTATTCTTTTTATTTTGTACAAGTCATTTCATAGAAACATACTCATAAATACTATCAAAGTTATGTATTATTAGTAAATTAGCTACAAAACGATTTGGTGACAAACATGTCGCAGGCTTTTCGGTTAGGCGCAGGGAATAAGGAACGGAATAAAATTTTGCTTTCAAATTGCTAGTTTCATTAGCTATTCGATGGTTTTTATTATGCTTATCGTAAAAAGAACTAAGGACAATAAATAATACGTAATGTATATCAAAAACAGCCATTTCCCGAAAAAGCATCGACCAACCAACATTATAAACTCGGTACCTTTATAGCAATAATAAAGTAAATAGAGACAGACCAAAATGAGCATTATTACATCTCGACTAACAAGAAATAATTCAGTAAAAGAATTTAAAAGAGCATCCTTAGAATGAGCAATCGCTTTTCGTACAACGAGCTCTTGAAGTTCCTTATCAAACCACATTTTAAAACGTTTTATTTTCACAATAACTTACTTAAAGTAAATACCTTATGGAACTCAGATCAAACCGTCTCTATCATTATAATGGCAAAAAACATGAATCAAGAAACAATGTTGTTTTAGGCGCTAAACGGAACATATTTTTGTTATAAGCAATTTCAATTTGACAAGGACAGTAATATTTTGGTAGGTATAAGTATGTACGTTTGGGAGCCAAATATCGTCTACTACAAAAAAACATCAAACAACATTTTCTAAAATACGCCCATGAAAAAATAATTCTGAACGACCCTTCATTATAAATGAAACGTTAACCTAACAGTCAAATAAAAAAAGAACTCCTATTGTGCCTTTGTATAATTCAACAAGCAATAATACTTTTTGATCCCTCCGGAAGTGCCTAAGTAAATAAATTATTAAATCTCATTTAGAACGGCTGGACAAAACAAACTTTGCTTTACTTTTCAACTTTGAAATATCTACGTCGAGCAAACAATTTTTCAGGGCGAATAAGCGTTGACCGAAAAATACTCGCCGACATCTCTTTGCGCAGCATTATTCGGAAAATTTCAAATTAAATTCTCAAGCTCAAAAGTATTTATGGACGTACCTCAATAGCAGTACCTGGCATTTTCCTGTTAATAACATTAAGTGGTCTGCTCACTCCGTCTGCTGGTATGCAGTCAAGTCTCTGACAATCTGTTTCATTGAAAGGACAATTGTAGCAAGCTTTGCTCATAGTGTGATACCATTCCAGATGAAACATGTAATAGCAAATCATCGGCTCCTCACCCTCTCTGCATTCTCGGCTACACGGGTGATCCCCACCTATTAATTCCCCAGTCGCTTCATCATATTTCACGTGAGCTCTTTGTTCAGATTTCTTGCTAACCTTTTTTACTCTCAGGTTTTTTAAATCTTCATCAGTTAGTTCCTTAACCGCGTGCTTAGTAGCTTTTCTTGTCACAGTTTTTGCTATATCATTCTCGTTTGTTGATTGATTGGATTCTTGAGGTAGGATGACTTTGGAGGCGCTCTCGGGTTTCTTGACTGTCTCTATGTTTACTGATTTAGTATGTGGTGCTTGCGGCTCCGGCTTTTGATCTACGTCTGAGGCAAAATTGTCTAAGCTCTCATTGCTTTGACTTCTGGATTGCCTTACATTAACTTTAGTAGTTATGTTTATATTTTGATTGAGTAGTGTCGTTTCTTCTATTAATTCTGTGGTCGTTTCAAAATTTGTTTGACTGGCGATACCTGAGACACCTGAAACAAAACATAAATTTTATCAAAATTCACTCAACGGTTAAAATGTTATATTGTTTTGTGTTATCTTATACGTAATTCTCTTTCTTATTTTAACGATTGTACGATTTTATTTATCATATTTCAACGCACAAAGGATATTTATAGCTATCCCTTCTTAGAAGCCAAAATGACCATTATGAGCTATAAATGACTTTTTGTAATCTTTTACATAGTACTCGACAATTTAATCTCTTTACAATAAGCTTAGCTAATCTGGAAATCCATCTATTTAAGTATTCGATTACTCAAATCTGGTAGATTCATTTCACTCGGCCTTTATGAATGATTTGAATTGCAAATTAAAGAGATCACCTGCATTCATTCATTTCATGCTTCAATTCGGGTCTATCACATTTCTTTTTCCTTAAAAATAAGATAAATGTCCCGAGTATTATACTTTGTTTTTAGAAACCTACAAGAAAGTTTTACGCGACCTATGTCGATGTATGGGCATAACAGTTTCCCAACGGCCAAGTTAAGTTTGTCGCGATGTCTAACTTGTTTGTAGTAACGGCTTCGGAACCCTACACTGAGCATGGTCCGACATGCTCTTGCCCGGTTTTTTTTATTCAGAATATGTGTTATTACAGCGGATACACTAAACATATATTAGATATTTTAAAGAAAGAGAAATAATTGAGGTCCCCGTACAAGAACGATTTTTCTCAACGTATTTGGTATGGTACAAACTTTGAAAAAAACGTCAAATACAAAAAATGCTTTAGTGTGAGTTGGGCACGCGTTGATTTTAATCAGGATCTAATGATACCTATTGTGCGACGATACGGAACCCTCGGTACTCTAGTCCGACTCACGCTTGACCGGTTTTCAAACCGGATCCCGGGTGTAGAAAAAATAGGCGTTTTAACCCATTTCCGACCTCGATACCAAATGTTTGTGTTGCCTTTAATACATTACTCCGAGAATTAACTGGTTAATTTTGCGTGGGAATTGGGAAGTTCACAGCTAAACGAGTTAAAATCCGCATAGCAATTACGAAACATGTTGCTAACGATATTAGTTTTTGCTTTTATAATTACATCACGTGCGGTTTTGTTAACCCGGATTTTGTTCGCTAACAAAAAGTGTGTGAATTTGATCAAAAGTTGACAGTCATCAACTTTGACCCACGGGCCAAGGGCAGAATACTGTTTGACCAGAGTGCGACAGAAGGAGGGTTATGTTTTGCAAAAGTACCTATGTATGTATGTATGTATATCTGTTTCTGTGGCACGCTCTGTAGCCTGAACGATTGATGGATTTTAACATATGAGGTGTCGTTAGATTCGTGCTGGTTGTGGGAGTGATATAGACTATTTTAATCAAAGTAATGTTTTTTAACATTATATAGACGACAATATCAAAAATTGCAGTTGGTTTCAAAGCTTGCTTTTTATTAGACTTATTTTAGTTGAGTCATTTGGTCACATAAAAATATTTTCAGGGGTGTTATTATAACATAGTTCATAACTACAGGGAGTTTTGAGAACCAATGATTTTACTCGTATAGAAGTTGACGAGCGTGTTTGTTTCGAATTTTCTCTTTGGCACTCACGCAGTTTTATTGGTAAAATGCCCCATAAATGTTTTTTTACAATATCTCGTTAGGCAAAAGACAAGGCATTTTTTGTGGTGGTAGGACCTTGTGCAAGATCCCTCCGGATGGCAACCACCATTTTATCCTTTCTTACCACCCTACCGCCAAGCAGCAGTTCGTGTTGTTGTGTATCGGTATGAGGATAAGAACAGGTATTTATTCCGGAAGCATTATAGACTTTTAATATTAAGTTCAAAATAAACATAAAATCTTCATAAAAAGATTTATTACACCATTTTTAAGGGCGCCAATAAAAACAAACATCCGATTACGGTTCCGTTCCTTTTTTCTTTCTGAACAACATGCGTTAGACACCTTTCAATCTACGTCTAAAATAACCAAGCCTCCTGATCCAATTCTTAAGCCATTCCACAGCAAATTTTACGTAAACACATCTCTAAAGTGCGTAATCTCACCCCTATGGCCATAAATTCACGGTTCAAACACACTAAAGATCAATACAAACGGGTCACTGTACGTACAAATTGACGTACACTGTGACCCGTTTTCACTGCTTTAGAGGTACACGGCAATGTGTTTCACCCTTAGTTGGATTCAATCGCGACAGTCGCACCGACGGCGTCGCCCAACTAATCAAGATTGTGCTAGGACGCCCGACTTAATCGGCCCATTTATCTGACGACGTGTAGGGCGAATAAACAGTTTTGATAGTTAGTGTTTAAGAGAATTGTGAAGATGAACATCCATACAAAGTGCGATGACGTTTCTCTCCCCTCAAACCTATTTCGATTTTTACGAATTTTGAATAATGTTGTAGATATTATGGAAAACTAAGTCTGCACGACGGTAAACCGAAACCGTTGGATGTCAGCAGCAGAGCACCGATCGTTGCGGAAAACCTTGGCGAAGACCTTTGTCCAGCAGCGGACGTCTTGCGGCTGATGATGGTGATGATGACGTCTGACCTTTCCGAGAAAATATTTTCGACCTTAATAGCTACAACATACTAAAAAATCTTGAAGTCCGATGACTTAATTTAGGGGGTGAGAAACCTTATCGCCCGGAGCAGTATAGTATTTTTTACAGCTACTCGATTTAAGCTTCGCCTCACAATCTTCTTAGTCGAGCAACTTATTTGCATTTTGACACAGGTGCTTGCGATTACTAATAGTGTAGGAATAAAATGATAACCCGATCTTTTTAAGCAATGCAATCGTGTGAAGAGCGCGAGTAGATAATCGTTCATGAGTCTTGGATGTTTTCTATGTTTCTATTCAAATATTTCTCTATAAAAGCAAGTAGTCGACAGCTTAGTTTGGGACTTGGTCAATTTGTGTGAAATTGGTCCCGTGATAAAAAAAACTACTGAATAAGTTAAAAAAATCCTTTGTAACCAACCTACTTGTGTCACTGCTAAATACGTTACTGAAATTAAAGGACAAACCGAATGAAGGCAACGCAACGGACTATTAGCCATTGAGCTGTTCCGTCTCCATCACCATACCAGCTCGATGGTACCATAATTATTACTGTATTGTCATCGGAATAACATAAGTATCGTAAAAAAGTCGTGTCGTGTAGCTGTAAAATTGCCACTACAAAACTTTCAGGCAATTATTTTGCGTTGCTGTCTAAATTTTCAATAAAGAATCGCAATAATACCGACCGAATAATCACCAGAGAATGTGTACATTCAATGTCATAAATGTACCTAATGACGCATGGTGAATGTTATTTGGCCCTCAAATACCTACAATCGGGAGAATAGAACCCTGACATTTGTTTATTTATGTGACACAGTTCTATGGTGGATCAGGGTGCAATAAAATTGTCTTTATAAACCGGTGTCTACTTGCTGGAAACGACTTTTAACCAGGAAGCTAAACTTTGATGCCAGTGACAGCCGTATGACGTCAAGCTTTATACAGAGTGTTTTTATCTAGATTGTAGATAATCACTAACAACTGCCTCTTCATTTTACGGGTATTTTATTGACACTTGAGACGGCCAGTACTTATAAAAACATTATCACCTAACTGTCTTTGTCATATTAATCAGAAAATTGTCGGAGACAATAATAATGTGTATCTGTTGAAATAGTATTTTTTATTCGTAAATTAAGCACTGTGAATTGTTATATCTAACACATTATAGGTAGGCATCGCTTTACCATAGTCGCCATTTTCAATTTTGAATTGTATTTCCACTAGCACGCGGTGTAACATGACTCCTCGTAGTTTAGAGCAGATTTTGATCGTCAATTTCGAATCGAAATATAATAAATGAAGAGAACCTCTTTCTACCTAAATCTTACTTAGGCATAATATATCACTGACAGTTGTAGAGAAGAAGAACTTTAGTCTATAAATAAAAATTAAAAGCAATATTGTCACTAGTCATTAAGGATGGATAAAAGTCATTTGGTTTCAAATTTATTACGAGACATTGCAATGGATCTCTCCACTGGCAACATAATTGAATCGAAAACTTCTTCAGTACTAAGATGAGAAGGATGAATACGATTTTATCGAGAAAGCAAGTTAGGTATTATTAAAAGATAGACGTATCATAATAATATGAAACATCTTTGTCACTATTTTAATAATGTGGTGTATATTTTATAAAAACACCCCATATATGTAAATTTGCTTCATAATGACGTCACCGGCATCAAAGTTTCGCTCCCTGGAAATGTCAAATAAAGAGCATTAATTTTCTTGGCAAAAATTGAATATTTCTGAACTATTACCATATCTGTAGACAGAAAATGTTATAAAAAAATTATCTGATGAAGATATAACAATGCATCTATTTTCTATCGTATTTTGTTTAAACTATAAAACAGTTGATTAATAACTTTTATTTATTTTTATTAATTCAAGATATTAAGTCATTTTATTTATTCGCTGTTGGTTCAAATAATAATATATCAAGGCTTTTTACAGCATTTGTTACAAAATATTTATAAATAGCCATACTTTCAAATAACTTAAGAGTTTATAAATCAACGCATTTTATTCTAGAGTTAATATCGTAAAACTTATTTAATTTAAGTTGAAACTGTTTATGCATACAAAACATACAAGCAATTACGCAAACACGTTACGAGCACTCAAACATAAGGTCAATGTTATTATAACTTATTTCGACATAGTCAAAGTTAATTTGATTATAAGCAACATAGGGTCGAGAATTAAGAGGATGTATGACATTAAATATGATTAGAGTCGTGTCATTATCCTTGAGATTTCTTCCTGGACAGCGTTAATTCATACTTTGAGACTTATATCATTATTAAATGGGAGTAATAATAATTGTTCTATCTTAATAAAGTTATAAACAAAAAATCTGAAGGCTAATAAGCTACCTATTTGGTTTTAGCTCTCGCCTATCACGCAGAAGGTCGTTGATGTAAGCCTGTTAAGCAGTTTCAAATTTTTTTAATACTTTGTAGAATAATTTGCACACATACTAATGTGTGGTATGAAACTGATTGATAGATTAAGGAATGAGAAAATCAGAGAGAAATGTGGACTAAGAGACCGTGGTGTAGTGACTAAGATTGGAAAGGGCATACTTCGAATGGTGCGGTCATTTGGAAAGGATGGATGAGAGAAGATTGACGAAAGAAATATACAGATTGAAAATGAAGGGTCGGAAGAGCCCGCCCTAGGCTTACTTTTTCGAATCAAATAGGCCCACAAGTTTAGTGGTCTCTGGCTTTAATCCTGTAGGATTTTTTGTGCAATAACTCTTCTAACATTATTAAGTTAGCGGAAGGTACAGTTCTGTCAATTTCAGGAATGTCAATAGCAGGTCAGGAATATTTTTATTTCACAGTATTGGCATTGGTTTTACACAGTACTCAGATAATATATTTACTGAAGTTAGATTAAACAATTAATACACGTTGGCCGCTGAAAAATCGAATTAGATACATTGCGATCACTAGAAATATTCCATCCGGATTGTCCGTACACGAGGCACTAACCCAGGTGACACGTAAGATTACGTAAAAAAAAAAGTATCACTAACATACTGTGTGTGTGAATCATAATTATTTAAAATAAATTATTTGAATTTTAATTTGAGTTAATCCAAGTATCAAGACTACTCGATCCTCAAAATCTGCTAGATCGAGGCACGCCATCCCATTCCGGTACCAATAAAGACAGAATACAGGTTCACCCCAACTTAAAGCTGTAATGGAATTATATTCAACCTGTATTCGATACAGTATTTGAACGTGGCACAGATACCACATCACCAACTGTTAACAACTGCCAAGTTCCAGAAGAAAGGGACGTAGCTATATGACTGTGTAGCTCTGCCCCTTTCCCAGCCTGGAACATAGCATATTTTAACAACTCTAAATACTTATAATAAAAATATTGTATAATCCCAATCGGGTAGTATGTAGCTTATAATTGTTATATGAAATCTTGAGGTTTAGTTCCTAATATTAACTTCTACAAACTAAAAGCATTAAGGCCGGCTTTACACTTGTAAGTTTTACTTACGTATGTAAGGACACGGCTATCCGTTAGAATTAGAAAAAATATTTCTTAGTCTAACACATAACTGCGTCCCTTACAAAGTGTAAGGCCTGCCTAATGATAGTAAAAATCGGGTCATTCCCTTAACCATTCCCTTACTACTAGAGAACAGAGAACCATACAGTCATCCATACCTACTGTTTGAAAAAAATACCCATTTTCTTCGGCAGTTGGTCAAAACTCCATCCATCAATACTCCCGAATACATATCACTATTAATCACTTATTCATCCTACCAGCACAGTAACTAAAAACAGTAGTTGCATGTACAAAATCTTTTTATCCCCATATTTCACAATCTTGACAATGACAGGTGGTATTTTAGTGAAGGTAGTGCAGCTGATGCCGCAGCTGGTTAGTTTAGCAAATTGTCACCTGTCACCAACCATTGTCAAGATGTTGAAATAGGAGGTCGGTCCTACTGCCTAATAACAATCTCTCAAAGTCAGCATTACGTAGAAAGGTACCTACAAACATCTCGCGACCTTATTACCCATCTTGTTTTTGAAACCATAATAAAATAATAGCTTTTGTTAGCGGTACTACCTCCTTAGCTCATTATAATTATGCTTAGCCATAATATCCTGGGGATGTGTCTTTTTTCTTTTAATTCAAGTATTTGTTTTTCTCAAGCATGCTCAGAAATAACGGTTTTTCGATTGAAACACAAGGATGGAAAGTGCCTCATTTTACTCCTAGGAGTAAAAAAAACATATGAAAACACTTTCTGTCCATGTCCATATTGTTTATTAAAAGTGCTCTCTATTGCATACAAAATCGAAAGGAACGTGAAAAACATCCCGCACACCCAACTTGTGGGTGTAGTGTGGGCCGGCGGCGGTGCGTTGTGCGTGAAACGTATCGTCACTAATACTCGGTAGTTTTCAAACAAACATTATCTCCGAATTTGTCTTTGGTTTTTAAAAATACTTGTAATTATGTATTTGTGTTATTTCCTCACATGTTTGAGAAAAGAATTATGTATGCCGCGGCGGAAACGAGGATTTCCTGATTCGTATTTTAGCAGGCCTCGCTATTGCTCGGCCAGCTAACCACCTCGTCAGGAAAACCCTTACTTTCCGCGCCTAGGCAACAATGTACTACATATTGTAAAAAATAACCAATAGTGGTATTTTAGATCGAATAGAACATAGACCATCAAAATATAAGTATATTACAGTTAACGAACAGCAGCAGCGGGTGGTAGGTGTGCAGGGTCCGTCCAGATCGCTACCACCATCTCATCCATTAACATACCGCCAAACAGCAGTGTTCGCATTGTTGTGTTCCGGTTTGGGGATAAGACAGCCGGTGAAATGACTAGCATAGAGGCATTCCATCTTAGCCTCAGGGTAAAAAAAAAGTAGCAGCAACAGCAGGAGCAGTTATCGTAACGTAATTATTCCCTCAAACGTTACACATCGAGATTATCGCGAGAATCTAAGATATTTTTCGTAAATATATTCCTGAATTAGGGAAAAATCCAAACCCTACCGAACTTTGTTTCTCGGCATACAAATATTTAGCTTATTCTTTGTAATCTGTTTTTTAATTCATTTTGTATTGAACTACTGATAGTTTATGTTGAATGTGCGCCTGCCATTATTGAAATGGCTGGGCTAAAATCATCGATGAATATTTTATTGAGAACCTCTTCCGTCCGGACGTTTATTTCGAATAAAGGCATCGCGTATGAGTATTCAAGGAACAGTCACGGAATTTAGTTCCTATAGTGCCCGGCCGTTAAGAAGTCAATCCTGACAGCTGTCATTTGAGTACAAATTATAACCTCAAACCCAAGAATAGGTTATAAATTTTGTACTGCGATGACAGCTGTCAGGATTGACTTCTGAACGGCCGGGCACTATAGTCCCCTTTGTACTATGTCAAATTGACACTGTAAATGAAATCACAAGATGTCTCTTACGTTTTGATTGATTACGTCACTTTGACATAGTCCAAAGTGGACTAGGAATTAATTTCCTTGACTGTACGTTATCTTTTAGCCAAAAATTGAAACTGGATTTAATTGATGAGCTTCTTTTGAACCCTGCAGCAGAAAATCAGTTTTTTTTTCAACTGTTTTTACTTGAATTAAATTCTGATTTATGTAAGTCTGTTACAGAAAACTCATATAAATCGAAGTGAAGCGAGAGCGGATCGCTAGTAAGAAAATGTTCGTCACTTTTGGACCTTAAGAGCGTTGAAATAGAGCAGACAAGTGACGACCCTTTTTTATCGTGACTATACTCATAGAATTAGGCGTGTCAAACTTACATACGTGTTTAACCACATAGGAATTTAGAGAGGTGTAGTCGTCGGCCTTCTAGTGCAATACGAGCTTGGAATGGCCAAGTCACTGGATGTGATATATTGAGGAAAACAATACAATATTTCTAAACTATAAAACCACCTAACGTGAAAACCCAATTAGTTACTCTCTTTTTTATACAAAGACAAGAATGAATAGTGATAAGAGTTCCATTGGGACACAAAAAAATAACTTTATATTGTTTTCCATTCTAACAATTTTGTTTATTTTGGGTTGAAAATACTTTAATTTTTTTTTAATGACTTTAGTAATCAATATTAGTTTAAAATGCTACTAGCAATAAACCAGTTAATAATTAAAACAACAGTTTAATCGCTGTAATGTAATGGTTTTTCTAATTACGAATGATAATAATTAAATCATTTTTGTTTTAATAATTACATTGTAACCACTGAAACGAAACCACAGATAAAAACATCGATTTAATTGTTTTTTTTTAATGTAGGTTCTATGAATGGTTAATGAATTATTTATCATTATAAAATAAGTTCTAATTTCGTTATTATGATAACTTACATATTAGGTATGTCAGGAACGCCACCAAACAGACATTCCAACTCCACTGGGAATGCATAGTGAAAAACCTGAAACAAAAAACAGTCAAATTGGTACCTACACATCCCTTACAAAAGTATTTTAACTGCGCATCTACTCTGGGCGTTAAAATCATACCGTCTTTGACACGCTGGCCTACTGTCTAACGGACTCGCAATCGCGATCGACTTCAAAGCGGAAAAACTGTTTTCATTTTGTATGCAGACAAGCGTTCGATTTTCGAAATGAAAACGATTGCGATTGCGAGTGCTTTAGGCAATAGCCCCTCTGTTATGGTATTGATTTCAAACCGGCTGCCATTACTGTGAAGTAAATAAGAGCTATCAAAACGTTGACGATATGATAATTCAAAAACGATATGGTTTTTACCGCCTACAATCTCGACCCCGGTAATAAACATTTGGAGATTGTTTGTATGTACGGGTACACTCTTTAACTTCAAGAAAATGTACATGTTTTTTAAAGATAAGGCCTGTCCATATCACCTCACGGCTTCGTGCCGTGTAACGACGCGACAATGGACCGTATATAATATAATATATAATATAAGGGCACAATCTCACACCAATTGACCTAGTCCCAAACTAAGCTCTAGGCTTGTACTATGGGTACTAGACAACGATATAAATACTTATATAGAGAAATATATACTTAAATACATTAGAAAACATCCATGACTCAGGAACAAATATTCACGCTCATTACACAAATATCTGCCCTTACCGGGATTCGAACCCAGGACCGCTAGCTTCGTAGGCAGGGTCACTACCCACTAGGCCAGCGCGTCGTCAAATATCTGTACTGACACTGCATCGTGATCTCCACGGCGCGGCTGTTTGTGGACAGGCCCATAGTCTTAGTATAGGTAAAAAAGCGAGGTAATCCCTTTCAGGGACCTCACTCTCTTCTAGCTAGCCTTTGAGTTAAAGACGAAAACCGAAGCCTTAAATACAGGTAACCTTGAAGTTTAAAACACGAAGATAAAAAATAAATTCATTAAATCTTCTCCAGTATTGTCAGAGGGCGCATTGCCTCTCTTCTCCATCGAGTGCGGGGCAGCCCCAATTGCCTCATGCAGACGGTTGCGGGGAGACTGGACGTGGACAGTGCTATTATGCAGCACTGGACGCGCGTCCAACTCTCAAAAGATACGCAACTGTCTAATGTACATTTAATTAAATTTTAATTTTAACTAACTAATATAATTATAAGACCAATGTTACTAGCACTATGTGGGCAACGCCTGAAGTAAATGATTTTTATTTTATTTATTTATTATTTATTTATTAATAAAACATACTTAAATATTTTGAATTTATATCGTTTTTTTTATGATTCGAACATTAACTACACACACAAATGTATACTAACATTAAATTACAATTAAATAAAACATTACCTAACTAAGCTAACATTAAACTCCTTATCAAAAACACTTTAACTAATAGTTGATAAATGATAACTAATTGATTGTAAGGTCTGATGGTACAACGAGAGGTACACAAAGGAACCCTGAGATGAGTTAGATACAATGTGGTTGTGACTTCCACGCGGACGAAGTTGCAGGCACAGCTAATTAATTAATAAAATATATAATTACACAAGTCAATAACATTTTCAATTGTATCCTGCAAGCCCATTTCAACATTACGAAATTAGTGGCATCAAATTCGCTTCACATCAATTTCATCGATAATTTCTCGTGTAAACCTCTAGCTTTATTATGATGCATTAGCACCAAACCAATATAATTTCGTGTCACGCGCGAATTTATGACTAACCGAGTGTCACGCAACTAATTACTAATTATGTATGACAACGTTTTTGGTTTGAAAACGACGTAATTATCTTGTTTATTAGCCCGACTGCGGCAAAGCCCAAAGGGAAGGTTATGTTATGTGTTTCACCTGTATCTATGTCCGACTCTATGTTCCCTGGTTACTACTAAACGGCTAAACCGATTCATTTTTACGACTAGAAAGGTCATATTCAAATTATTTAAATGTGAAATTGGTGTACCTAGGTAGTATATAATTTGGCGAATAAAGGATTTTTTTAAAGCTTACTTTTTAGCAACTTTAGTACCCATCTACACTAGTATTATAAAGAGGAAAGACTTGTATTTTTGTTTGTTTGTAACGACTAAACTCAAAAACGATTCAAAAAATTCCTCACCATTAGAATGTTACATTATCCCTGAGTAACAAAGGCTACTTTTTATCCCGAAAAATGAACGGTTCCCCTGGGATGACAAAAATAGGAATTATACGCGGACGAAGTCGCTGCCAGAAGCTATAGTTGATTAATAAAGTAACACGAATATGAATGTATGTGACGAAACATAAGTAACTGAAGGTTCCGTACCGCCACTCAGAAGGTATTTATTACATTCGAATTTTATTCGATTTCCAATCGAGTTAGCGAGAGTCCAACTCACACTTGGACATTTTTTAAGTATCAATTTAATGTATTTATGATAAAATTTTATATAAACTCTATCCGTACCATATTTCATTATCAATTGTTTATGTCAAACTCTTCAGACAAAAAATAAATCATATTTTCTCATTTATAATCAATAACACTTAACGTAATATCGTTTGTTCACCTAGAGTTCTACATCTTTTCTCAACGTAGATAATTTTTATTTAACTTTTTACTTTTTAAATACAAATGACAAACGCGTTTAATATCACGCAATATTACCAAGTCAACAAAAAAAAACTCAAAATTATATTAACAATTAGAAACATTTAAAAAAAATCAGGAGTATCCCAATTTACAAAAAGCCGCATTTCTAAGAAACATGCGGAAAACCGACATCTATAAATACATTCGACTAACCGCAAGTACCGTACCAATAAGTATGTCTAAGTACAGCATTGTTATCTCCCATCGGCATTGCACTTGCATGCCCACTCCTGGCTAATTAGCTCTAGTGTTATTATTTTTTATTGCCTGTAATAGACACGTCTTCTCGGTCTAGTTGATTGCACAGTTATTTTACCAGGGATTAATTTATATGACGTTGGTAATCCTAAGCATTGGCTTGAAAAATACCGTTTTTTTTTAATGTTATGTTTTTTATGGCATTTTGGGGCAAAACACAATGCAATTTGGCCGCATGACTTCTGTCGATAAGATCGAACGTATAAAGCTGCCTAATCGAGAAAGCACGCGCTAAAATGTGTTTTGTTCGCTCCGACAGGACTACTTAAACTCACCGCTGTGATTTCGTTCGTTCGTCCGACTGTCCGTTGTTTTGATAGAATAACATCCCCTATCTATCTTTAAAAATAAAATCGTTGCCGTCCCGTATCCGCCACGTATGGTGTGACGAGGTCTACAGGGTGCGAGCAACTTATATCAATTTAGTTTGTACTAATTTTGTTTGTGTTGTTGTTGAGA